>UESW01004846.1:22641-210220 GCA_900491605.1 Calamus simplicifolius
TATACATTATCCAGGGATAACTACCTAAAGAAATGAAGACACAAGTTGAGCTTACTAATGAAATAGAGAAACGTTGAGCTTAATATCACTGGAGTAACACCTCAAACAATAATATAAATATAAATTCTGAACATGTGTAGTCAGTATCACATGTTTACATATGAAGCAAATAATGAAATGCATTCTTTATGAAAATGAAATGGATCAATAGCTCTAATCTCATCAATCAATCATATGCTAAGAGATAAATTTTTCTACCAGAACATAAGAAATTTGAAGGCTGTTTGGTTCATGAAATGCTAAAAGAAAAATATTGCAAAGTTCTAATATTAAGAATAATAAGGTGGCTTTTTATTTTATATCAAAATTATTGAGCTAAAGCAATAAAATATATTTAGGTTTTAGGTTTAATCGGCCTATCTATGGACTTTCAAAATATTTAAAAAATATTTAAAAAAGTTTTAAATTATCAAAAAGTATCAAGTCGGGCTCAAGTATAAGAAAACTTTATCGAGTAACATGAATAAATTTGAATTTGAATTGTATTGATAATAATGAATTAGTTATGTTAATTTATATTGAAAGCATGGAAAAAATAATTTAAAAAAACTAAAGCCAATTTAATCTAATTCAATCGAACCTTGTATGTGTCTCAAACACTGTTAATTGGATTATATAAGAATTATTTTTTTTTTATTTTACATATCAACACCTTAATTAATGCGATAATCAAATTCTCTAGGCGTGTGATACCACCGGCTTGGCAATTCTATGCTATTCTAATCATATATAATGACCCAATAAACTTTTGGTTGCTAGTAAAATTTGATTGCATTGAATTTTAATTTAAACCTATGCTTGGAAGAATAAAAAATTAAATTAGCAATCATCATTTTATCATAGGCCTCACCATTTTCATCAGTATTATAAGTTAAAAAAAATTATGAATCTCATCCTATCCCATCCCACTTTAATTCCATCTCTGATTCAAACACGTTTCTCGCCAATCCCGTCTCATCCCACTTCAATCCATCGTCATCCAAATGTACTCTAAAATGGATCATGATAGGATTGAATGGATCATGAGGAGTCATCTTCAATCATCCACGATATGTTATTCAAAGATAACATTGCTAACATCCATTCAATTCCATCGTGATTCATTCAAAGGGGAGCACGAAGAACCCGTCTCATCCCACTTCAATCCCATCGTAATATTTGTAATTTCTTTTTGACTCGCACTGCCTATGGAGCTATTTTATGAAGGCGAGATATGGTGACTGGACTCCCTCTATGGACCATCAGCCGTCTCGTGAGCATTCCTTCTTCTGAAAGGAGGTTGTCGACATGCCCTTACGATTCTGAATAACATATCGTGGATGATTGGAGATGGCTCCTCGATGATTATTCAGAACACTTGGATTTCGGATCTCCCACTTTCACGGTGGCCTACTTTTATTAGTATTAAGGCTCCTACCAGTATGAGGATTAAGGATCTGATCTTTCAAAATCCTCTTCCTGGCATACTCCCACTGTGACCTGCTTATTGGTGAGGAGTTATCTCGTCGGATTCTTTCTATTCTGCTCACCCCGGTCACTCTGCCGATGCCAGGTTATGGCAGAGATCATGTCTTTCTAGGGCCTCCATTCGGGACCTTATGAAGTTCTACGGCCTCAGTCTCTGTGCATGATGGATACTATGTGGACCTGAAAGCTCCCCATTCATTCCAGGGTTTAGCTCTTTATATGAAAGCTAGTGTGGGACTATCTTCCTATGTTCCCTGCTCTTTGGGAGGGGACATCCATTAGGCGACTTGCCATTGTGCGGCCAGGAAGAGAAGACTATTGACCATGCCATCTTCATCTGCCCTAAAGCGAGATGGATCTGGCAGCTGATGGGTTACTACTATAGAGCGAATGACACGAGTTCTTCGCGCTCCCCTTTCTTAGATGATATCGAAGGGCCACCAGTAGAACGACGACCTTTGGGCTGCCACAGCCTACGAGATATTATTGTCAGGAACTTGTTTATCTTTACGAATGATATTATATCTTCCACAGGATTGTACAGAAAGTTAATTTCAAATAGCGAAATTTCCTCTTCATCGTAATATGGTTGGTTTTGACACCTCTGGCTATTGGGGATCCTCTGCTGCTTCCGCAGCAAACATGCATACGGTTTTCATTTCTTGGGAGCCTCTCCTTCAGAGTTTGTCAAAATTAACTTCGATGGGAGTGTCGGGGAAGATTAGCATGTTTAGCTTTCATTATCCGTGGGATTGGCAACGATGGTTTTGGTATCTTTGACTCCTTAGTCCCTATGACTGAGCTTTATGCAGCTTGGGCTAGCATTTCCTATGCTACTCGGATTCTTCATGCTTATAGCCTTCTCATTGAGGGGGATTCTATGACTGTCATTGAGGCTTCGGAAGGAAAATTGCTTTCAAGTCCCCACCAATCCGCTACTCCATGACACTTGGTCTATCCTCCGAGAGGTCTATAGAGTCCAGATCCGTCATGTCTACCGTAAAGCAATTTATGGCTGATTGGGTGGCGGCTTCTGTGGCTCATCATGTTGGATTTTGGATTTGAAGTCAGGGTGATCCCTATCCCCTATTCTTAAATAAATCTTGTATTTTGATCTATCTGGGTTGATTCGTACTAGATTATGTAATCATCCGTTTGTAAAAAAAAAAAAAAAAAAGTTATCTTTGAAGAATTTTTAAGTTATGTATTTGAGATAAAATTAGTTTTTTTTAAAATTCATGGGGTTTTATTATTCATATACCATACAAGGTGCTCTTTTTTATTTTTTCTTTTTAAGTTTTGCCACTTGATCTGATAAATTAAACTTGGCTCGTGACTGAAAACTGTTCTTTGTGATCACAAAGTCCTATCGGGCGGCCTTCTTACGTGCGGTTGTCCAAATCCAAACCCACTCCTAATCAAATTCTTACGTCTAATTCTATTATTTCTTTAACACCACCTTGCCCAGTCTACAAGCCATGCGTCGCAACCGACATTCTCCCGGTCTCCCAATCTCGGCCGTCGGATGCATGAACCCATCAGCGATGGTCTACGGATCCTGCGGGCATATCCCGTTCGCTCCCACTCCAAACTTGAAATGCCTTCTATGAACCGGAAGTCGGGAGAGAAGAACAGGCCCCGCACGAACGCGAACGTTGAGAACACCCCCCCCCCCCCCCCCCCCCCCGCGCGCCTTCCTTCTTGTCTCCTCTTCCTCCCCTCCTTTCTCTTTCTCTATCGCTGCCGACCAAGGAGGATCCGAAAACCGCCCCCCATTCCATCGTCGACGATGACATCGACGAGGAGGATGAGCTTCACGGGAGGCCGACGGAGATTCCGGCGGAGTACCATACCCGCTCCCTGCCGTCGCCGCAGCGGAGGTTCTCGCAATCCCGCCTCCATAACTTCTCCTTCCCGACTGTCAGCTGGGGCGCTACAAGCTCCTCCGGTGCATGAACCTCAAGGGCGCCGCTGCCAGCGAGGCCGCCGGATTGATGGCCCTAGAGGTGGCGAAGCACGACCCCCGCGCTGGATGGAAGCGCCCAGCATCCTCCACCTCCCCAGAGAAATCCCGCCTTCCGTTGGCGCCTTCAGGGGCGAGGGACTCCAAAGACGCCGAAAGAAGAACACCGGAGCACGGGGAGGAGGAAGAGTCCTCCTCTTCTGATGCTGCTGCTGCGGCAGTGAGGCCATGGAATCTGAGGACGAGGAGGGCTGCCTGCAGTGCTCCGGCGGAGAACAGGCGGCCTCGGAACACCAATTCAGCTGCTGGGTCGCCGTCTCCGCTGGCGTCCGAGAAAAGTAACCTGATGTCGAAGCCGGCCAGGGTGAGATCAGATAGCATGGCGAAGGGGGAGTGGCCAAAGTTCTCGATCGCGCTGTCTCGCCAGGAGATTGAAGAGGACTTTTTAGTGTTCAAGGGAAAGAAGCTCCCTCGAAGGCCTAAGAAGAGGCCCAAGATCGTTCAGAGGCAGCTGGATGTAAGAAAGTTTTTGATAAATATTTTGTTTTTGTTTTTTTTTTCTTTCCTTGATAAATTGAATCATTATTTTTCTTTTCCAATCACATTAGTTTTTATCATTATTTCCATCTTTTTGGTATTTTGCCTGCAGTCGCTTTTCCCTGGGTTGTGGCTATCCGAGATAACTCCGGATTCATACAAAATTGATGAGTGAGGTAACTATCGTTTTTTTTTAAAAAAAAAAAATTACCCTTCTGTTTTTTTCCCCTTTCTTTTGGAAATTTTCTTTATAAGTTTGTATCGACACTTTTTCCCACTCTCTTTTTGGCAGAAGTCAGAGATTGTGATCAAAGTAGATGCTTTTTTTCGTGAAGAAGGCTTCCAGGGTTTTTAATTGCTGACCATTACTTTGGTCCTGTGACCATGGTTAGTGATGTTTTGTAGCACACCATATTGATTAAGTAAAAGGTTTAAATAAAGAGTTTAAAGTTTGCATTTTGATATGCCATGCAAGCTTGCTTCTTTACATTGTTGTCTAATTTAAATTTCTTTTTGTTAATATTCTTTTAAATTTCTGAATTTTTTTTTCTCGAAGTGGGCATGGCAAGATGGTTTGATTCAAATTCTTGAATGTTATGTTATTAGATTTTTTTTTAAATAAATACTTTGGTATCTGGCAATTGAACTTGGATGGTAGTCATGTGGTTAGCTCCGTATATCTTGGTTCAAGCTTGTGGGAAGAGGCATTAGGAACTGTCAAATAGGTCATGAAGATGCTGGCTTGTTTCTTCAATTGTGGACCTTTTTATTAATAAGATTTTAGGGGGTAATATAAGTCCAAGAAAAATTGTCTAATTGCTTGTTTGCTAGCTAGCTCATTTTTTGATATAGATGAGAGGCTAACTCTCAGAGGTTCTTGATGATTGAAAATTTAAATTCTGGTATGTTTATCATATATATGAATCATGATTATTATGGGATTACTGACATGGAAAACATGATAAGCAATTGAAGGCTTCTTGAAGTGTTGCATAGTAGGAATTCATTGTATTGACAGGCTAATTAGACAGCATGGTTGAGCTTTGTGTTTCATCCAAGTATGTGAATGAAATCAGAATAAGATTTGATGCAGTGCTAGTTGCATGGAAAGGATGCCTTTGCGTTAAAAGAAACCTCTAGTATGAGCATGAGTTAGGGATGTCTCAACTAAGTATTCATTTTCTGGCTCTATGTTCTATATAAAGCAATAAAAAAAATGATTTCTCATGTTAATCCAATTGTAAAGTCAGTAAGTGCCGAAACCTTTTGAGTTACAAATTTGTCATTTTGCAGCCTTGCTGGGTGAACAATTTCTACTTTGTGATTTTGACTTTTTTAACGCTTTTATTTGTTGACTAATTATTGATGTGAGATATAGATGGTGTAGTGAGTTGAATTTTTAAATAGTTAATCATCTTTAACTTCCTTATATTTGCTACTGGGTGGTAACTACCTTGTATTTTGGTGCTATCTTCTGTCTTTTTTATCTTTAATTCTTCAAGTCATTGTTGCTCCTTTATTAAAAACAGTTTCATGCTTGGTATCGTGTCATAGTATCAACATGCAAGTGTTTGAGGTAGATATTGCTATATGTTGCCACATTTATGATGCAGTGGACTGACAGAATGTTGTGTGATTCCCTTTGCACTTCCTGCATAAGAAGGTTGTACTTCTTTAGCATGGTGATCTGATGCTAATAATGGGTTATATTAGTCATAATCTTAGAAAAGAAAAAGCATTTTGTATTTGCACTTCTCTCATTTCTTGGATTCTTCCTTCCACACTGATGCGAAAAACATGCTTGATATACTCTTTTGTTGCTTTCATGTGGCTAGCAGCCTTTAAATGTTAGAAAGCTTCTTTAAGAAGTTTTTCCTCCATTGAGCTGGGTCTTATTATTTTCAAGTATGTTCTTCTGGCTCAGCAATGAAGAGAATGATGACATTTTACTGTCTCTAATAAGTTACTGCTGCAGGACACATGAGCAACCTCCTTCCGTATGGTTTAATTGGTTCCATAAGTAAAGCTTTATCCATTAGGATCAATTATTTTTCTGTTATAAAGATTGAGTTGGAACCACAAAATAACATATCGTTATTTTTTAAAGAGGTTCAATCAAATTCAAATTAATGGTATTTGTATGCTTAATAAATTTGTCCATCGTTCGAAATTGAACTAATTGAAACAAAATATCACCAAAGTGACCTCTCTTGTGTAAATGGTTCATGAAGGATGTTGGATGTTGTGTATGTGTATGTTTCATACGGGTATTGATCGATCCAAAGGAAGGTTAATGTCTGGCCGAACTACACATATGTGTGTGGTAAACACCTAACGATTATAAGGATTTACATGTGAGTAATAAATCGATCCAAAGATAGATTTATTATTTGACATGCATTATTGTTAGTATTTGATCATTACAATAAGAGAACCACTAGCAGTTAATATTACTGTCCAAAGACTTGATATTAATGTTGCACTGGGTATCTTGAGATGGGATTTACCATTAATTTGAATTTATTGATATTTGGTGTTAATTATTATATGAGCATGTTATTTATGTATTGCTTTTATTTTACAGCTAATATTGCTAATATTTCTACTAACCTCAATTCAATGCCGGTCCTTAATGGTAATAACTTCAAGGGCAAGGATAAAGGCAAGAAAATAAAGAATAAGGCTGGTCTAGCAAAGATGAAACAAAATCAGGATAAGGATAGTTGTTTCTTCTGCAAATGGATTTTTTAAGACCAAACGGGATTCAAAGGGTAATGTGGAAAGGTATAAAGCTCGTCTTGTGGCTAAAGGCTATACTCAAAAAGAAGGAATTGACTTTAAAGAGACCTTCTCTCTAGTTTCATCGAAGGACTCTTTTAGAACAATTATGGCTCTTATTGCACAATATGATATGGAACTCCATCAAATGGATGTCAAGACGGCGTTTCTCAATGGAGACATTGATGAGACAATTATATGGTGCAACCAGAAAACTTTGTGTCAGGAGATCCAAAGAAAATGGTTTGTAAATTAACAAAATCCATTTATGGGTTAAAGCAAGCTTCTCGTCAATGGTACCATAAATTTCATCAAGTAATTCTCTCATTTAATTTTGAAGTGAATGCAGTTGATGATTGTGTGTATCATAAGTTCAGTAGGAGTAAATATATTTTTTGGTTTTGTATGTGGATGACATTTTGTTTGCCACAAATGATATAGGCATGTTGCACGAAATCAAGAGATTTCTATCAAGCAATTTTCAAATGAAAGATCTTGGTGATGCCTCCTTTGTATTGAGAATTCAGATACATCGAGATCGTTCTCAGGGTATCCTTGGATTATCACAAAGGAGCTATATCGATAAAGTACTTAAGAGATTTGGCATGCAAAATTGCAAACCAGGTGATGCCCCTGTCGCTAAAGGAGATAAATTCAGTATTAATCAGTGCCCAAAAGGAAACCTTGAAGTTGAAGAGATGCAGAAGATTCCTTATGCTTCGGTTGTAGGGAGTCTAATGTATGCTCAAGTTTGTACGCGTTCGGATATTGCGTACATTGTTGGATTGTTAGGCAGATATTTAAACAATCCAGGTATGGATCACTGGAAAGCAGCCAAAAGGGTTATGAGATATCTGAAAGAACAAAAGATTACATGCTCACTTATAGGAGATCAGATCATTTTGAGATCATTGGGTATTCTGACTCCGATTTTGCGAGATGCCAAGATAGTAAATGATCCACTTCGGGCTATGCATATCTATTAGGTGGTGGGGTTATTTCTTGGAGAAGTGCAAAACAGACACTTATAGCTTTCTCTACCATGGCAGCAGAATTTATAGTATGTTATGAAGCATCCAATCATGGAATATAGCTGAAAAATTTTGTCACTGGGCTGTGCATATTGGAAGGAATTGAAAGACCGCTAAAGTTTATTTTGTGACAACAAGTCAGCCGTATTGTATTCCAACAACAATAGGAGTTCGATCAAGTCAAAGCATATTTACATTAAGTTTCTGGTTGTAAAAGAAAGAGTACAGAGTGGTCAGATTTCTATAGAGCATATAGGGACAAACTCCATGATTGCAGATCCCCTTACAAAGGGTGTACCGCCCAAGGTCTTTCATGAACATACTGCTTACATGGGCGTTATAGAGCATGACGATGCTTAGATTCAGTGGGAGTTTGTATTGCTTCTATTTTATGCTTTATGTTTGGTTTGTACACACTTATGTGTTTGGATATTTTCTGATCAGAAATAAAGTATTTCATTTAGTTCAGTACACTATGTATAATTATGTTAAAGTTTTGATCTCACTCAAGTTTAAGGTCCAGTTGGAAATAGGCATGTTAAGATCACATTACATATAATTTTCATGCTACACATCCACATCATGATCCATGCCATTCAGTTGTATCAACATACGTGACCATTGATGGATCGAGTTATGATAGATATAACAAAGGCCGCTTTGATCCTATGTTGGTATGGTTGATGGACCGGATTGATTATAGATACATTTCAGTAATGACAGTAAAATTGAGCTCATTTGGTTATTTTTGCAACATAATTATAAGGTTACACATTTAGCCCAGTGGGAGATTGTTGGATTTTTAATCCAACATTGGGCTTATATGTGAAATAATTATGTGTTGCGTACTGTCAAATAAGGTTAAGTTCAATTAAAAGTGATCAGCTATGGTTTCAGTGATTTGGGCTTTAATGTATCTGATTAGGTGTGGCTCTTTAATGTGTAGAGACCTAAAGGGTTATTTCTATTTTATGATGGGCTAAAATAGAAATACCAAAAATAATGATGAATTATCTATATATAGCGGTTATGGTCCCTGGATCGCAAGTACGACCTTCTTCTCTGAATCCCATCATCAGAAAGAATAGCCTAAAAAAGAAATTCTAAACGGCTCTATGGGAGTACGTGTTGATTTGGAAGGCCAACCGCAGGATTCTGAAGAACAATCAAGCAATATGGATTTAGGTACGCTTTCGTTTATCGATTATGGATTCTTGATGATTTAACATGAATGATTTTTGGGTTTTCATGGTGATGGTCTTCACCAAAAGGTTCGGATTTAATTTTCAACAGTCCTAGCATGGAACCTGAAGGAACAGTTGGCAGGAGGGAAACATAATAATAAGTGTTTTGCAATTTAAGGTCATGTACTCAATGTACAAACCTTTTAGATTCCACAAAACTTTGGAATAAACAGAATCTTTAAATGAACATTGGTTAAGGCAATGTTGAATACAGATTATCTTACCTCTAATGCACAAATAGTTAACCAAAGAACCACTTTTTTTCACTTTCCATGAAAATTTTATGATGACCAGCTTGTATAAGCTTGACCTTGGATGACATTTTTTTTTTTTTTGTAATATACCCATTACAATTGAATGAAAATAAAATGACTAGTGGAGTCATTCTGTGCTTATGTTTGGCGAGGGTGATCATTTTGACCATAGAAGCCAGTCCAACTATGGGGTTGTGAGATATAAAGTCTTTAGCATTTTAGTTCTTACTTTCAGTTAACATCTAACCTATCCTGATTGACACAACCAAGATCAGTTGATTGCTTCTGGTCAATTTTATATGGTTTTAGTTGATATTTGTTTCGGTTCAAGCATTTTTTAGTGGAAATCTATTTCGGCTAGTTTTATGGAACTCAACTCAACTCATCTAAGCCTTTTCCAACTACATGGATTCGGCTACATGAATCTACTTCCTCCACTTGCTCTATTTAGGACTAAGTCGACATTCAAATTACAAGTAGTTTTATGGAACTGCTTAGGTAAATCAGCCCTATCTCTCTGAAAATACCTATATAGAGTCCTCATAGGATCACTTAATTTGAAAATTTGCTCTGGTGACTTGTGAGAATCTGAATGATATGCTTGCTTTTAGATCTACCGTTCAAACAGTGGATCAGAGGCTGGTTTTATGCAATATTTCTGGATCTTTGTTTCTTTTGCTTGATCCGAAGTGCCTCAAAGTTGGAATTTATAGAACTCGAAGGTTAAGAGGAAGCTGGCTTACAGGATATTAACTGGATTTGGCTTATGTTGTCTTTCTGATTTTTTCCTCATTTGATGCTGAGATTTTGGCATCAAATTGGTTTTCTATTTCAATAACCTGCTCTTGATTTGAATCTTCCCAATTTATCCACATGTGCACAGAGAGAGAGAGAGAGAGAGAGAGAGCCGCTCCCCATGGATTTCCATGTTTATGACCACTGTTAGAAGCATATTTCTGATGTCTCCTCCTGTTTTTCACTGTTTTATAAGTAAAGGCTACCTACTTTTTTTCCCTGTTTGTGAGTTAAAATTTTCCTTTCAGATATGTCTGCAGAGTCGCAGAAGATCACAAAGGTGATTCTTACTAAATTGATGGTTTTGGCATGCTCAGCACAAGTTGATTTGACAAAAAATGACAAATATGTTTGCAGTTTTACTAAATTGCTATTATTTTGCTTTACTATTGAACTAATTAATATTCAGACAAGGGATGTCAATTGAATTATTGAAATTTACTTCATAAATGTAGAATGCTTTCCACAAAAGGTTATAGACTAATTTATTGTTCCCTGGACACCGTTAATTGTTGGCTGTATTGTGTGGCAGATGGTGGCTACCTACTTGATCAGACTGAGGCTAGAGATGTCCTTAAGACAATTTCGTTCCGCAATGGTGACGGTCAATTGTCTCTCAGGATACAACAGTCTCCTTTGATGAAAGCAGCACTACAATTCACCAAAATAATCGAACCAAGAATGCAACTTCCACCTATACTACTTAGGAAAGTATGCAAATGCCATCCGGAATGGATAATTGATGATTGAATTCTTTAGTCCTATTATTTTGCTTTACTTATTGAACTAATTAATATTCAGATCAAGGTGATCTTCAATGATGAATTGTGATTGAATTTACTTCATAAATGTAGAATGCTCCTTGGTCCAGCAAGGAAGGTTATAGGACTAATTTATTGTTCCCTGGACACAACATTAATAACATGCAAAATGAAAGTAGTTCATTACTTGTTATGAACATGAGAAAACAATTCAATAGGCTTACGATCATGAAAAATTACAGTAGCGATTCATGTGAATATGAAGATGGTTCATCTAGGTTTCAATAGACTTCTCTATATTAGCTTTATTAATTGTATGAATTTGAATACAACAGAAGATAGGATTTCACTTTATCACATATTTTATAAATAGCTATTGTAATTAGTTACTGGCAAAACCAATGTTGTCTGGTAGCCATTAATGAAAGAGAAGAAACAACAAATGATATGCATGAACGCTAGCAAATGAAGGCCAAAATGTTTATGGGTCATTGAAATTTTATGATGGTTTCATTAACCTTACATAGACAATAGATGGCAGTTCAATTTTCATTTCACGACATTATATCATAAAAAAATCTATAAAATTTGATTGGACTAGTATTGGATGTGGTGTATTACTGTCTTATGATTTACGCGTTCTATTAATTGTACGGTAAAATGAATTCTGTTATAAATTACTGCTTTTATCCAGGATGACAATGAGTTACTGCATTCTTGCATTAGGCATGTGCAGGTCTATCTAGTAGCATGTAAATGAGATAAACCAAAGCAAGTGGATCCTATGAAATGGGATTATGTCTATCAAATTGCTATACCCCAGCACTGGTGCAAGCAAATTAGAGAACCAAAGGACACTAGGAGAGCCATGATACCCTGACGGCTTTGCAGAATTGGGGTATTCTTCAGGAGTCAATTCAGAGTAATATGTCGATTTTTGAGCACTACCACCTTTAAAATACCATTGGGCATATAACTGAACATATTCATTTGAGATGCCTGTCTATTCTAGGACTTCACTCAGATGCTCCGTAAGACTTCGTTAACCTTGGGAGAAGATATATGAGCCCATAATTAACTGGAAAAAAAGATAGGAGGATATCTGATGGCTGTTTTTTCATAGGAACTTTATGAATCTTAATACAATTACAATCGCTGTAAAACTGTTTGTGATGCATAGGGAACTGCCACGTAGGAAGTTGCTGTGTCTTGGCTAGTTAGATATGAAAATGAAACTACTGGATTTTGCTCAAATGAATGTCTGTACCGAGACGGGCACCATAGAAAGAGATTCTGCTGAAATATCAAGTTCTCTGAGAAATATACGCGTTGAACCTCCTATAAAGAAGACACCTTAAGCTTGACCTGGAGTGACCAAGTTAACCCACAATAGATCATAATCATACTATGGCTTTCATTAGAGAAGTGCATGTGTACTAAACATTTTCCATTGTGATAAAATGGATAACACTTCCATGCTGTTTTAGTTTCATGCATATTAAAGAGTGTCATGTAAGTTTTGTGCTCTATATGCTGTTGCACCTTTCCATAAAACATCAAAAAACAATCATTGATTCTTCTGCATTTGCTCGTTCTTTGGCATGGATTGTATCTTCAAACCTTTTCTTACAGCTTTTTGCTTGTTTTGGAGCATTAAATAAAATTAATGGCTTTTTTGAATCCTTAATTTTCTATATATGCTGTTATAAATGAAATAAGGATATGGCTTTTTTTTTTAAAAAAAAAAATCAGCTTCTTCGTGAGCCTTATCCTCTCTTCATAAGATCATTTTTATGTGACTGTTGAACTCTGATTTTTAATCACTGCCAACATAGAAACCAAGATTGATTCAACGTCCTAGTATGTTTTTTGATGCCTTAAGGCTCTTGGCAGTTAGTGTTGCCATCCAAAAGTTGCATTTTTTGATGCCCAGGCATGTTCGACCCTCTTTGAGACATTTCTTGCGACTGCTGTCTCTGATGTTGCCCATTTATCAAATGGTGGCAGAACCTGAAGACACGTCCAAACTTTCTTTTAGATTAGATAGTTATCAATGGCATACTTGCTGTATCCTTGGTGGGGCAGTTTGAGATCATAACCGATGGTAAGTAATTCCTCTTTGTGACTTACAGAAGTGATAGGCGATCTCCAATCTCGGGTCATTTATGTTGATCCAAAGAACAGCAATGCATCGACTCCAATGATAAATGGATTTTGCACTCAATCTTCTCGAAGATGTCCCCTCATTCGTACTGATTGGATGTTGGGCGAAGTTGCTGGTAGATGGGATTGAGAGAGAATCCTTTTTCAAACCGGTGTCAAACAGCACTGATTTTATAACATTAGTGTGGAAAGCAAAATTTTGCAAAGAAAGGGGTTAAATGATTTTTTTTAGTTTCATCGTGGCAGTCAAAAAGTACCACTTGAAATGGTGCTTTGGCAGCTTGAAATAGCACCATTTCAAGTGGCACCTCTTAGAAGCACCACTCCTTCACGTGAAAGGAGGTTTGCATGGAAATGGAACAAAATTGCGAAGGAGTGGTGCTTCTTAAAAGCGCTACTTGATTGACTGCTACGATGGACATGAAAAATGCTATTTCAAATGTTATTTTTATTTTAACGTTTTTTTTTTTTTGCAAAATTTTTGTCTTTTACGCTAATGGTGTAAAACCGGTGCAGTTAAAAAAAGGACTCGATTGAGAGGGATCTCCAACCGAAGTACCATTGGTTCTTTGCAGGTGGTCCCCAGATCTTTCAAGGAGAAGGCCCTTATTATCATATAAGGATAAGATATTTCGAGTCACAAGTACTCAGGAGCTGCATTGTTATCTATGGCAACGAGTTGGGTGGGAAGAATATTTTTCCCTCAAGATTGGTGGGTTCAGTGTCTGTCAACCAGTCAGCAGGGGCTGGTTTTTCTCTTGAAAGAAAGGGAGCGGCCTTCCACCAATGCAAACTCGTGCTGTTTGGAATAAATCTCTAGCAAACGGATCGTTGTTGGAGTGCTGTCGGGCACTATCTAGAAATGATAGGCATCGAAAGCTACAGCATTGAGTAGCCTTCTACCAAAAGAGACGGCTCGGCAGAGAATTTGACTAGGAGTGCAACTTGGTTAGATTGTTTGGGTTAAAGGCCAAGGTAGAGACACAGACTGGCAAAATATCTAACCCAAATCTAACCTGTGGCTTAACTCTTCGAGTTTCGAACCAAATACAGTTTGGGTTTGGCTGGTTTGAGTTCGCGGGGATAAGGTTGGATTGACTGACCTCAGCAGCGTTTTGATTGTGTTGGAGTAGGAGCCCTATTACAGGCATTGGAGCACTTAGATACGGGATCCTACTGTAGAAATTCAGGTTGATCTTGGGGTGCCAAAGCTTTATTTAGACCCCAACCTTGCAGGGAATTAAGTTAGCAGTTCCAATTACAGCTGACTCAAGTAGGAGTCCAAATGGATCCAAGTTACAAGTTCATGTTGGATCAAGCTAGTCCAAACTGCACATCTAACCATGGTAGCATCTAATTTCTAAAGCATTTGTTCTGGGCAAAGAGCCATATTTGTCAAGGTGCCTACGCTGGGTTGGTACAAAACCAAGTGGTGTGGAATGTGGATGATATTTGTGCTGTGGTCGTCTACTGTCTATGTTGCAATGTAGCTGTGGTGAGATTAAATTTCAGCCCTTTTTTAGGGGAAAAAAAGAGAGTTAATTCCAACCAGCTTCCTTAAGGTAGGATATCTAATTGTTTGTTTGTTTGTTTGGTCACTCGCAATTGAGTAATTTAGTAATCAGTGTTGCAGGAATATTGAGCTGCATCACCTTAAGTTGCACTCAAGCATTATGCCCTCAATTTCTCCGTTGCTTTTTGAATGAAGTGATGACAAGTCCATTTGCTCTCGAAGTTAACAAGCTATTCTGAAAAATGCCAATCACAAACTTGGCGAGTAATCATATGATTGATCCAACCATGCATACGGGAAACGTCTTGGGAAATGATTGAATGGTTGGCACGCAAAGTTCCAGGTTGGAGAAGAGCATTCGGACAGCAGTCAAATTAAAATTGAAAAATAGAATTCAAGTAGAATACAGCTACGTCTCCCACCTTTATATACATGGAGTAAGTTCATCTCAATTACACTGGATTAACGATAAGAAGGGAAGTTGGCCATGAACGCATATTTTGTTTACGTGTCTTTTGCCTCTGGCTCAACTCCATTACAAATATAATATATACCAAACAAAGGGGCCGTTTTGCCTCTTGTTACAAATATAATACAAGGAGTAGCAGTTTTATCGAGTTGAAGAATGAAGTGCAATTTAGATCGATCAGATTCAGCATGTCAGGGGCTGAGTTTCAATAAAAAAAAGGTTATTACAACGCAAAATTTCCTCTCTTTTCATGCACCTTTGGGCATCATGCTCTTATGTCATGCGTGCATGCCCGCACATGCATGGCATTTAGGAGGGCATGTAGACCTGGGTGATCACATGGTCTGGGTCGTATAGGGACATTTGGCCTACCAATCGCACGTGTTCACCTTTCGTGACATCAATTCGCTTAATGATCCACACTGAAGTTTATAAACGTCCGTGCCATATGTGGCCCTGCCCTTCTTACATTGCGACGAACGACCACCACGTGAGTGAACCCCAGCACTCAATTGTCACCCAGACTGTGCCGTTCTTCATAAAAAAATTGCAGAAGTTCACAACCTCGAGAACGGATTTCTTAGCGTGATGTTAGTACGTTCAGTGTAGAATAACTAATAAGCTCGGATGTTTGATACTCGGTATGCCTTCAATATTGAGTATCGATTTAGTATAATATAATACGATACATGTTGCATGATATAATATGTATCAGTATTGTAGACTAAATAATATATTAAATTGATGTTAGAAAATGTCAGAAGAGACTGAACTAGATGCATTTATATGAGATATAATCAATTCGATCTATACAAACCAGCTAGCCTTCAAATGGTATCAATCATGCCTCACAATTTCACGTATGAAGTAGAGCAGCAGATCAGCAATTTGTGAAGCCTATTTGTTTGGTGATTTGCACTCATAAAGCTTAAATTTTAAGCTCCATGACAAAGGATGCAATCTTAAAGGCTAAACCATTGTAGGGGTTATAAAGTCATACTACAATTGCACTACATTTGTGCATATATTTTACGTGACAGTTGATCATTCTGATAAACAATTTCTCTTTGCTTTACTGTAATGCTGCCCCACAGAACAACCTATTGTTGAATCCAAAATTGAAATATTTAATATTGAAATAATTTAGAAGACATTGGCAATACATTTTATTGAATTAAATGATACCGATTGTTAGTCAAATGAAGATGTTTCACTTAAAACGAATGATTCCAAGATAAGTATAGGGCATTTTGAAGTTAGACTTGATCCATTGGATTAAATAAAAGGACAGAATCAAACATCTAATTTGGATGCAAGAGAAATTTAAATATTCTGACAATATGTATGGTTATTGACATCGTGGCAATGATTCATTCTAGAAGGCTTTAAGTAGCACTCTATTAAGAAAAATATAGAGAAATCATGAGCTATGGTATAAAATAATTACCATAAGAGCAAATTTTATGTATTGCATGTCATATTTAAAAAATATGAAAAAAATATATTTAAGTAATCTTATAGCTATTATTATTGTTGTTGTTGTGCTATTATTGTTATATACTATTAGCATGTAGCACATTGAAATGCATACCAATTAAAATTAAAATTTGAATCCAAAGTACATTGGGCTATTTTTATTTTGACAAGAAACTTAAATACATTTCTAATGCCTCCATTTTTTTGATTAGAGACATTCTTTAAATATAATAATATCCTTAATGGTTTCTAGAGAGATGGGTGTTAGAGGTAATAAAATAATTAAGTATTTATAAGCTCTCGCCACAATTTCTTTAATCTAAGTGGACTAGGTCATAGAGACGGATATCTATACTTCTCTAAGTGGAAAGAAGAGTTAGCGATGAGAGACCAAAGCCACAAAAAAAAATATTACCACCAAAGCTAGAACATAACATTTTACGGCAATCATCCGTCTATCATGCAAGGTGATGTGACATCATATAATATTATGAAACCTAGTAAATAAAATACCCACCACAATATTGCCATAGCACATAGGGGTCACTGTTTCAGTCAACACTGACATGAGAAAAGCCAGTAAAACTTCTTGCTTTTTAAACTTACCAACCAAGAGGGAGCAACGGAAGCACGAGAGACTTGGAAGTAACAAACGGGCAACCCATTGTCAGTAGTAGCCTTCTCTTTCTCCTCCTGAGGGCAAAACCATCAAAAAAACAGGGCACCACAAATTTTGGACATGAATCCACAACCAAACAACAAACAGAGCAATCTCACATGCCCAAGAGAACCAAAGAAGAGCTGGTGGTGTAGAGGAGAACAGAAAAAAGAAAGCAGCAGTAAATAACAAAGAGCAGAGAGAGGAAATCCCACAACTGTTCACCAAAGGAGCCAACCAAGCATGAAAGCAGGGGGGGGGGGGGGGGCCTGTTCTCTCTGTCCCCCAATCCCTCAGCACCCTCAATGATCCCCCTGCCCACAATTCCTTCCATCACACTCCCTCCCCTGAAGCCCACTACTTCCACAGCACTTCAAACAACAGAGAGGAGCAAATCAAAAGCTAAAGAGAAAAAGGAAAAGAAAAAGCCTCCCCAAAAGTATATCCTATCATTGCAAACAAACAGCCTCCCTCCTAATAATTTCAAACCAATCCACGCTTTCTTTATGGAGAACAAGTAACCGCTGATCCCCTCCTCTTATTATCCCCACAGCTGCACAACAGATGACCAAACGCCTGCCGGCCGCCGGCACGTTCAGAATCGGACTAATCCTCACCCCGTGGCCGCACGATCGTCGCGCGCCCGAGTAGTAGTAAATTCTTCCGTTGGAGCCGGTCGAGGCCTTGCGGATCAAGAAGGATGATGATGAATCGCTTGCGTTGTTGCTGGTTTGGTTGGTTTTGGTATGCTGTTTGTCGGGCCTACGGACTGGTGGTGGGGGGTTCGGAGCCGGCGATGAGCCGGTGGATTTGCTGCGGAGTAATGGGAAGGGACAGATGAGTCCTGGCCGGCGGCCACCGCTGTAATTCATGCTGCTGCTTCGGCGGAAGAGCCAGAAGGATTTCTGCAGAGGAGAGGGAGATCTTTTGACGCTGCCGTCGTCTTCGGAGCGAGCCATGATGTCTCGGAGGCTGCCGTGCTTCCTGGTGTTTGGGACGGTGGGCAGTGGGGGAGTGGAGGGGGCGGAGGGGTTCTTGATGGGAGGGGGAGGAGTTTGCCCTCGGAGAAGAGCTCGTCGGCGAGGGAAGGGTCGTCGGTGGATATCGACGCCGCGGCTGAAGTCGAAGTCGTCGTCGGCGGGGGAGTCGAAGGGAGGGAGGAGTCCGGTCGGCGGGTTTCGGCGGCGGATGGTGGGAGGTCGTGGGAGAAGGAGATTCTCGGGCTCGCCAGGTCGGCCAATTCCCACTTCTCCGAGCATACTTCCATTGCCTTAGCGAGAGCGAGAGCGAGAGCGAGAGCGAGAGATTTGTAGGACGGTTTTGGGTGAGAAGAGAGAGGACGTGGGGGGGAGGGAGGTAGAAGGGGGGAGAAGAGGTTGGTTGGAAGAAGTGGGGCCGGGGGCGGGTGGGAAGGCGGGCGATTAAACGGGAGTTAACGGCTGAACGGGCCGTCACGGGACTTGCCGGTGGAGGCGGGGAATAAACGCAAGGGGTGGCGTCGCCGTCTCCGCCAGCCGACGGAACCGTTAATTTGGGGGTGGGGGTGGTGATGGGGCAATGTCTTTATGCATCGAGGCGATGCATAAAGTTGTGCACTAAATGCATATCTATACAAGCACTTATGTCATGATTCTTTAGATCGTGATGTATTTCACATATTTTTGCATAAGTATACGATCAATATACGTCTTTATGCATTAAAAATAATGCACAAAAAACTTATCTTTCCTAAAGCAACGCTACGGAAACTCGGAAAGACACTCCAAAAGGTGACTCAAGTGCTTTGCACCAGTCACTTGCCTTCATTTATCCACACACTTCACGATGCCGATTCAAGCCATTTGTCTTAACATTTTTTTTTTTTAAAGTATTAGTGGAGGCATTGAAAGTTATTTAGAAAACGATGATGGGAGAACTATCCTGTGATATTTGTGTGATTGCTTGAGTATTGCTGAAATAGTTGTCATATGATTACATTTGCTAGTAATGCTATAGGAGGGATTGTTTAGTTTTGATTCAAGCTTCTCAAAGCTTGGCTCAAAATTTATTTTATATTTTAAAATTTTTATTATTATAATTTAATTTTGTATATTTAAAGAATGCTACATTTTTAGTGTCTTATTAAATATATTTTATTAAAAATTAAAAGAATAGTTGATGTATCATTCTAATAAAAATATGTGGATTAGTTGATTGGATGATGCACTAACTATTTTAATAATTTTAGCTGCCTCACATAATAAAATATTAAAAATGCAGCACACTACAAATATAAAGGATTAAACTGTAACAATAAAAAGTTTGAGAGATAAAATAAACTTTTAATAAAATTTTAAGATCTAAAAGTTTATTTAGAGATCAAGTTTAAAAGTGCCATTTTAACCTGAGTAATTATCTAACTCAACTCAATTAGCTAAACAAGCCCAAAGACAAGCATGATGAGGGTGTAGTAGTATAGGATGGGGCCCTTATCCATGGATTCCTTCCTACCAGGAAAGGCAACGTATCAGCTACTGTACTCTTTAATTTTTTTTTTAAAAAAAATTTATTAAGAAGATTAGGTATGAATAACATTATGATGAGGCCTCCATTTAAGATTAAGTGCTACCACAAGGCAGTTTAAAATGCGTCTCTCTGGATTGATACCAGCCTCCGGATTTTATTTCTATGCTGAATATTTTATAGGCATGGTTGGAAGGAATATTTCTGGAGAACGGAGTTGATATGGTTTATTATGGTAGTGGAAAGCAACGTCACAGCTTCCTTTGGACGGGTGTTGACGGGTACTGAGTACGAGATTTTAGGTGGCGTTTGGTTTACCATATCTTGGCTGGAAGAGAACAAAAAGTACGCATTTGGCCGTAGTTGTCATCAAGGCTTTAATTAAATAGGGCTCGCAAAAAGAAAGCAGTTGATCCATAAACTCTCTCACCCTGTCACGCTTAGAACCTGCTGACATGTTGAGTTAATGCTACACTTGTTCTCCTAAAGGCTAATAAAATAAAACCTATAGGTACAAACTAATTTTGAATGTTAGATTCTTTAATCCATTGATGAAGCAGCAAGCAAGAAGGAAAGACAAGCTATGTATATTATTAAGGAAAGTAAGAGATACTTCAAACTTAATCTAATATTGAATGAAAAAAAAATTATATATTTATAATTTAAGCCTACTTTCTATCTTTTAAATTTTAATTAAAATTTTAAGATATATTATTTTGATCCGCTAACAAAATTAATTAGATTAATAGATTGATTTGAAAGGCCACAAATGGTATCAAAGCCTCTTTAAGCATGCAAAAGTTGGTGGACATAAGGAAAGAGCTATTTTTTCAGCATCAATGATCCGACTCGAAGGTAGATTCTGACTAGCTTATGTACGTTGCATTATAAGGAAAGATAATGTGATATTCCAAATTTAGTTTCACATTGGATGAAAAAGAAAGCATTATGTATAACTTAAGCTCACTTGCTACTCATTAATTTTTAACTGAATTTTTGGACTACATAATTTTATTCTACTAATGGAGTTAATTGAACTAACAGGCTTGGGTGTTGCAAAGTATCATTGAAAAAACATGCCACAACAAAATGATATTGGCTTAGATTCTAAGGCATTCCTTATGGTGTAATACCAAAGGACACCAGCTTAGGGAAAGTTGGTTGAACGGAACTCAGACAACAGTTGGTTAAATGCTGAGATGCCAAGCCAGTAATAGACGTACTTAATGGTTCAGAGTTTGGGTGTCATGGGAGTTTGATTAGGCTCTCCTCCTTGTGTTCCATATTTCAACTTTTACTTTGTACTTAATTTCATGATCTAGTGAAATTAGAAAGGGTGTTCCCTTATTTTCGGGAAAAAAAAAAGAACTTGGATGTCAGATGTATAAGGGTGTGGTAATGCATTTTGTCACAAAAATGGATGAAAAATTCTTACGTTTTGTACCAAAGGGAAAAAGAAAAGGTACTCAGGGTCAAGATGAAATGAAACATGACGGATACTTTTTGGTCACTTCTCTGATAAGGTCTAGCCAAAGTTATTGAACGCCACTTTTGAGAACCAAAGGATTAAGCTTAAAAAGCTCCATGAGAGGGGTATTTTATGGGAGGCTTTTCTCCAATTGTGCTCCTCACTGCTGAAGGCAAGCAAACCACTTTCTAAGAGGTGCGTATTCCTTCTTCAGGCTTATGAGATCCATTCTTGAGGCCTCGTGCAAGAATGTCCATGTCTAGAAGCAATGGTTTTTATAATTGAAGACTACCTTGATTATTATCTTGGACCATTCTGAAGGTTAGGTTTAAGATGCTCAAATTAAATAACCACAAGGCACCTGGCTAGCTTTGGTGATGATCCACCAAAGGACCAAATGGGGATTTATGATCAGTGCTCCTGGATCTGTGGTGAAACAAGACAGAGGAGCTGGTTATTCTAATGGCTGCTTCACCTCAGCCAAACCAGTGGAGGGTTCTTTTTCTCTCGTATGCTTGACTCATGGGGGCAAAGGGCTATGAAATTTAGTTTCAATAGAAGATCTACCAAGAGGGGCGCTATATTGAAAACTATGTTGGTTTTTTAGTTGTCACAAATTTCAGGCTTCTCAAAGAGCTACACCTTCAAATTAAATGATGGGGGCTTCATATTGATGATCTATGATCATTAAACCATCAATAAATTAAAAATTATGTACTTTAGAGTCTCCTAGCTTATACATCAAGGTTAATTTTTGACCATTTGATAAATAGATTAAGGGTTTGTAGACTATATGATTTTTAATATATAAGGAGTTGAAAGATGGTAAATCATACCAAATGATTTGGACTCTCAATGTGAAGTCTCTATTATTTAATTTAATAAACATGTACCTTTCTTAGAGTTTGATTGGATACACTTCGAACAATAAATTGGAATCACTTGGATGCCTAACAATTGTTTTACTACGCCAGGTTTATTAGCGACCTCACTGAGAACAATTGCTTATGTATGAGACCATGAATATGTAAAAATTCTAAAACAAGTTTTCAGCGGCTTTTGTCTGCTATGTAAATACAAAAGACTTTAGTTTGATCTACCCGCACTCCTATGCTTATCCTGGCTCTACCCATCCTAATTATTAACTGAAAAATAAAAAGATTATTTAGCTAAATTTGCAAGGTGAGGTAGAACTTGTAACTATCATTATATTGAGACTTAAGAAACTTTTGCCAATGCTAGGATAAAAAACAATGTAGCTTGGTTCTGTCCAATGATAATGGCTTGTGAACATTACATGGATAAAGCATAGATGGATAGCTTAAGCATGTACAAATGTAAAAAAAATTAAAAAAAAAAAAGAAAAGAAAGAAAGAAAAAAAGATAAAAATATACTTTTAATTCTTGAACTTTCACTCAAAATCTATTTTTCATCTTATACTTTTAGTTACTAGAGTTTAATTTTTCATGTTTTAAAAATAGGCTAAACTACATAATTAACTCATGTACTTAGGGGGTTGTGTCACTTTGATCTTTGAACTTTTAAAAGTTGTAAAAATAATTATGAACTTTCTATTTTGTATCACTTTGATCCCTAAAGTTAAATAGGAAAGACGCCGTTTATTTTTATCCTATGTGGTAGCATACGTAGCAGCATACGTGGTATCCAAGTGGCAAAAATAAATTTAAAATTTATAACTAACCCGTTAATCCATTATTTAATAATTTAAAAAATATTAAAAAATAAAAATAATCTACCCTCGCCTTAATTTGTCCTTAGGGGGAGCGCAACGAGTTTATGGGCACTTACGGATTAGGACAAATAAGGACAGGGAAAGATTATTTTTATTATTTTTATATTTTTTTAAATTATTAAATAATGGGTTAACATGTTAATTATTAATTTTAAATTTATTTTTGTCACTTTGATACCACGTGTGCTGTTGCATATGCTACCACATAGGATAAAAATAAACAACATCTTCTCTATTTAACGGTAGGAATCAAAGTGATACGAAACAGAAAGTTTAGGATTATTTTTATAATTTTTTAAAGTTCAAGGATCAAAATAATATAACCCCCTAAGTACATAGCTTAATTCTATAGTTTAGCCTTAAAAATATTATATTCTTAATATTCTAGAATCAGCTAAGATGGATGAATAACTTATGTTTTAGTAGAAAAAAAAAAAAGCTTCATACGACCATATTGGGATGATATGCCAACTATTTTATTAATTTTAATTGATTTAGTATAATAAAATATTAAAAATAAAATATTTTAAAATATGAGAAACTAAACTATAATGATTAAAAGTTTAAGAATTAAAATAAAGTTGAGTAAAAATTTGAAGACTAAAAAGCATATTTTAACCAAGAAATTATAAAGGTCCTTGTGATAGGCTCAACACTCTTAAATTTGATTCCTAACTCACGCCAGAAATCTAGCTAATTTGGTACGTATTGTGTGTACAGTTGGGGGCACAATGCTTGTACCTGATGTGCTCCAATAAATAAAGATAGCACTTTTTTAGGGCTCATCGTTTTCCCCAACAAGACCCTGGAAATTTATCCAGCCAATCCTTTTCTTTATGGCCCAGCATTCCTGTTGAAGGGACAAACATGGCCCTTGCGTCACAGTGGTCTCCGTACGCTTCGGTTTTACTCTTAAAAATCTACCAAATTTTTTTTTTGTTTTTTTGTAACAAAAAAAAAAATCTTTCAAAATTTCGTACATGATGTAAACAACTGCCAAGGCCACGGTCCTTTGGTTTTAAACAGTTTATTTCAGAAACTTCTTCTGATAATAAAACCAAAAACTTAGCTTAAAGATAACGAATTCAATGCATGGCTGATATGCTATACTATACTATACTATACGCTAATTAACACGAACCATTGTCATGGTCCAAATCTTTACGGATTTTCAAAGAATCTGGACACAGAAACATTCAAAAGTTTATATTATCATACGCACGGAAGATTACAATAGTCAGCGAATACGAATATTCCGAATACTTGTGGAGAAGAATAGACATCATTATGGAATCAAAGAGATAACACTGACTGCGTTAGGTGCTATGGTCCCTAGATGATTTGTTGCCCATCGCTATATTGCCACCTTTGTGGCAGCACAGTGATTCGCCACTGCATCGCCCCCACCACACCGCTATATCATGTGACCTCCACCACTTAGCTCTCTCTCTCTCTCTCTCTCTCTCTCTCGCCATGCCCTAGTCTACATTTGAGGACAAAAACTCTTACCATCCTACCCAAGCTCCGCACGTCCTCCAACTCCTCTAGCAGAACTTCAACAATCCAAGGTTCTTCCCTCAAAAGACGAATTGAATTCTTAATCACCTCTGCAATTTGACCCACATTCCCTGACTTCCGAGGAATCGAAATCTAAATTGCTTGGGCTATGATCACGTAGGTTCTCTCGTGCTATGGGCATTGTTCAGCTTCCACATTCATTTGATATAATTATTTAAATAATGATTAGTTTAGGTTACTTGTTCCTTTTATGCCAACAAAAAAAATAATTCAACAGCATAACCATAATTATAACTGGATTAAACAGAGGAGTAAGCAAGTACTTAAAAACTGCTATTCAGCTTTTCCGAAATCTCTGAAGTAAAATCATACACCGTTATTGCTTTATAAGAAAAGCAGTAAAAGTTGTTTGATTGAACAAAAGTGCTTCTCAAGTAGACCCCCTCAAATGATTTTATTGCATGTTGTTTCATCCGGTGAGATGAACCAAAGAACTCAAGAACAAAAGTGCTTAAGTAGACCTGTACTGTTCTGTGTAATCTTTTTCTATTTCTAGTGTCAATTTTATTTTCTTGAACCAGCATCACAACCAATTTTGGACTGACAATGCTCCCACCAGTGTTGAGCAACCAAATCCAATAACCTAAATCATTAAGAATTCCAAATTATGCATCTTGCCGCCTAATAGAAGAAAAGCACTGCCAAGATTCAAGAACTGCAATAGGCCAATATTTCATACTAACAAAAAAACCAGAAGCAAATAATCTTTTGGACCAATCATGAATTGAAAAGCAAATAATTTGATGAATCATAAAACCATGCAGTCAACACTTTTGAACCGTACGTATTCTGTTATCATATACAAGGAAACAAGACTGATGATCTGTGTTATATATATATATATATATATATATATATATATATATATATATATATAGTTACTGAGTTTTACAATCAATGAATTTATCATATACATGATTTATTTGTATTCCAGCATAACAATCCAGTCATGGAGAAAATCTTGTTATCGAAGATCCACTACATCAAACTTCAAATTAGGGTTCATATAGACATCAGAGCAGTGGTCATAGATACGACCCCCATCTGGTGGATCTTTATGAGGATGAAAACCACGCTGCTGGCATTGTCTAATGACTGACATACCCCCAGGAGAGGTCAGTCGGAATATCCCATGGGTCCTGCATAAATTAAGAAGATTACTGGGTTTTCCAGAATTTGTACTAATGGCTCATATGATTCTGATGGAAACAACTAATTACAAAGGCAATGTAGGAGATAGTTGATGCCTTAAGGCTCTTACTTTGAACAATCTTTTGGTGCCATGACAATTGCAATGGCTTCAGGCAACATGATCTAAGCAAAATTTAAGAAAAGTGCTTAGAAGAGGAAAACACTGAAAATAAGAGAAACTTAGTTATAAATTGTCATGGAACACACACGTCCGTACCTGGTAAGAATAGTGGGTGTGAAGATCAACCGAGGACATGAAACATGACTGAGTAGGATGTGTCTGTGCATTTAAAAATAAAGGTTAGATGAGAAATCGTACACATAATAATGTGTGCATTATCAACTCATCCATTACAAGAGAGCAATACAGAATGTAAAAGAATATCATACACAGATTAGTTTCTAAAAATTAAGGCCCATGTAATTATTCTGTTATATGACAGAATGCTCACAGTTGAAAGAACAAAGAAAAAGAAAGATTTTTTTAAAAAAAGAAAATAATTCAGACAAAATAATGACATCTAACATGTGCATATATTGTCATAACCAGAAAATATTCAAAAGAAATTAAAAGACATACTGAAAACTATATATCTCAGACAAAAATAAAAATCTTAATGTGATTATTCTGTCAGATAGAATACTTGCAACTAAAAGAGCAAAAAATAATAAAAATAAAAATAAAAATAATCAGTCAAAATAACAAGCAATATCATATGCATATTGTCATAACCAACAAATGTGGACTCAAACAGCTACTGATAATTAGCCATTAGAAAGAAAGATCATAGAGAGCATCGAGGCCATGCCTGCTAGTGGTGGAGCGAGGATTTTACTCAAGGGGAAGTGTTATTTAGAGGGGACAAAACTGCTTCAAGAATGTTTAAAGATCTTCAAGAACAAATTTTGATTTAAAAATAAGTTTTAAAAAAAAATTGCATCAATTCCATTTTGCATTTCTTTCTTGTCTCACTTTACCAAGAATTCATCCTTCAAATGACACAAGAAATGAAAAGTATGACACTTTCCCCCTTTCTACATCAGTAAATAAGAGAAAAAAATCAGAACACAAGAGAAGAATATTAGAAGCCTAAAAAAAATATAAAAACAGAAAATTAGGTGAAAAAGGTAAAATAGAAATGGTAAAAAGGAAAAAAAAAAATCTACATGCATGTGAAAATTGGCTGGATAATGATCAACTGATGTTGTGAGATACTGTAATCTGAAAGGGGAAAAAAGGAAAAGCCAAAAACATAACATTAGGGCGGTGACTTTACCCTACAAATATTTGAAACAGAAAAATAAGAAATCTAAAATATTATAAAAGGAAAAAAGGAATGAAGAAACTGTACTTATAAAGGCCTAAACCTCATCGTTAGAGCTGCAAAAATTGACTGGAAAAGGCATACTGATCAGAGAATACTAAAACTTAGCAAGTCAGTCAAAAACAGGTTAAAAGCAAGAAATATCCATAACATCATAGCATACCCTGGTGGTAGGGCTGTCAAATGAATGTGCTGATTCTAAGTAGCTTGTGTTTGGTTAAACAGGGGCTCACTAAATTGAAAGACATGCTAAGCTTGAGATTTGCCCAGTTCACTCATGATCAGATTGACTAAGGTTACAAAAGAAAATAATACTTATAGGAAAAAATCTCTAAAAAGAAAACCTGAAGCAAGGAAATATAAAGTTCCAATTAGAAGACTAAGGACCAATTCTTCTTTGCTCTACCCTGCCTGCACCTCCCACCACAACCCCACCGAAAAAAACAAAAAAAGAAAAAGAAAAAAGATTTTTATCCTAGCCAATGGTTTTCCTTGTTAGTGGAGAGAGAGTAGCCGTTTGCTTGAAGTTATAAAACCTCTCCTCATTCACACACAGACAGCATACATAAACTAAGCTTTGAAAAGAGGATTATGACCTGATGTCTAACATCCTCAAAGCACCAACTTATGCTTGTAAAAACTACAATACTGAAAAGGTAAAAGGCATCAAAAGTAAACAGGTACCCCTTTTAAGATTTATAAAAACATGAAGAGAAAATGGTTGCTATGTTCCTAACAGAATACAAAAAAAAGGCATTAGCTAGAACACGTTGACCTATATTCCAATTAAAATTATTTGAGAAGACAACAAGAACTAGTAACATTAAAAATAAAATAAAACTCTACACTGCTAAGAAGATACTTTGGATATGTTACACAATTAACTCTGATGCTATAACAAGCCCGGAAGGAATAGGGATCATTTGTGGGATTAGGTACTTACATGAATCCACCCAAGGGGAAAAAGTGATTGCTTATCCTGGTAGTCAAATATTTCCTCTTCGTTAGTTGTCTGACACTGAATGATTAAGCAATGCCTGTTACTAAAATCCAAAAGTGTTACACACAACAACATAAAGAAAAAAGCTATTATTATCTTACTGAATCAGATGTTGACTCCTGTTTGGGGATGATCAGAGTTGTCACAAAAAATTTTCTATTTTTTCTGCAAACGGAAACAATGCCCTAAATATGGAACCAAAATCTTCTTTCAGCTAAAAACAAAATGATGAAAATTCTCATCTCTTACAAGTGAACCTGCAAGAACACCACATGTCTCTAAATTTCTGACAGTATTTGACTTTGCGAGTCTCATAAAGCTGTCCATCATTTTTGTTGACTGCAAATTATATATCAAAGATAAAGCGGATGATTATTGAAACATATACATGGAAAAAAAAAAAACAAAGCATCAGAAAAATAATAAAAATTTTCTGTGCCTATGTTGTCCTATAAATTACACTTTGGAAAAGCATTTGACATATGAAGAACTAGAAGGGAGTGCAGAATATCTCACTATATGAACTTGCAAAGGAGATTCAGCCTGGACTAGTTCATCCTGCAGTAATATTGTTTCTCCAGATATGGAATCAGAAACTTGTGATGTGACAGTGATCATGTCTTGCACTTCTGCAAGGACAGGTGGAGGAGAAGGTTCTCTGGTTATATCCATTGTGGGAGGAGTTTCTGTGGCATCTAAGTCGATCATTGGACTTGGTTCAGCAGTAGGTTCAGTTCTATCATCATGCAATGAAAGAACTTCCAGTGCAGATATTAGATTCTCTGAAGTGCCGTTATCTTTTACAGCCTTGGGTTTATCTTCTGCCTGCTGAGTCAGGCTGTGACCATCAAAAATACACTACATCAGCATATACCACAATATGATGGCTTAACACCAAAAAGATAGAAAGGAATATTTTTTGGAGAGGAGGTGGGGAGGGGGAAGCAGATACAGAATTAGAAATATTCCACTCAGTGTGTTCTACCAGAGAATGGCATGAGTAAAATTAACCTTGGTATTTGCAATTATGAGAAATATGCCTTCAGCAGCAATATAGTGAAGTGATATACATGGGAACACATATAGTTTAGCCTCACATTTAAGTTGTACACAATCTTGGAGCAAAACAATGAAATCATCAGCCATGCACTAAAAATGTTGGCCCAGCTGACGTATAATGCAACTTTATCATGTGTAGTGCAAATCTCTTCAGTTTTCTCATTAATAAGATGATAATCATTATTATTAGCACATACAGGTAGTCTACTCCCTTGCCCACCAACTAGACAAAGAAATAAATATCAGAACAGTCACTAAGTGGATCAACATCAGGTTAAATATCAGTTGATAACCCTGCTTAATCATTTCGTAGAGCCTTTCTCTTCATGGATGTTCTCCATAGCTAACTCACCTTAATGGATAAGGATCTGCAGAGCCTCTCTTCTTTTTTTTTTTCCTTGTAATTTTATGATTGAGCACCACAGCTAACTTAATATATGGCAGATCGGGCAACTGTAAGGGCAAGTAAATGCATCTGTAGTTATGGTATACATACTAATGACCGCTTTAACCTACAGCAGGACAACCTCGAAGAAATTGTAATTTAGATCCATGACATACTGACCACTACTTTTGAATGGACGGAATTATTGCCAAGAAAAATGTAGAAAGCTTAAAAGTCACTTCCAAGAAGATGAATAACAAAACCAACTGCAAATCTGAAAATTGAAGTCAGTTCCATTTCATAAATAATAATTCACTGACAAAGCATGGGTGCTAAGTGAAGCGGCTGAAAAATGAAGATGCAGAAAAATTGTAATCACAATAATAGCTATGTCAAGGCTGCTTAAAACCAGAAATCGAAAACAATCTGGCATACTCCCCTACCTCTTTGGGTCATTATAAATTCGACATCATTATCATTCAACAATGCCCATTACTGGGTATTGGGTAGGCTATAAACATGCATATTGCTTCACACTAATAGGAATTATGATGCACTGCTGGTGAAAAAATATTTTATCAGTTGACTTAACTTTTATACCTAATTATATCTCAGGCTTTCCAAGCCTTTGATAATAAATTTTCAGCTCTTAGAAATGGAAATCCAGCTTGTAACAAAAATATCATCTCGTTGCAATATTCTGATGACTATAATTTTAAATACTCATTGAAATACAGAAAAATATCATGAATGGACTGTATAGATCACATTGCCTTTAAGCATATTGGAAACTAAATAGTTAGTTTCAAGAGGACTTTCCAAGAAACATTCTTGACATCTCACTGCATATTGGTCATTCATACCTCACAGCACAAAGGAAGAATATTGTCATATTAACTATGTAAAATACAAAATGGATGTCTCCTCATTATGCAACCCAGAGTTCTAATTGTATTCATCTTGTAACTGGGAAGGCTTTCAGCCTTTCTAAAGATCCATCTAATTATACTTGATAGATCAAACAGATCTCCTATCACTCATGCCTTTATATAGTGGGCATCTAACAACTTCCTGATCAAATTTTTTTTACATGTTACACTCTTGCTAAAGATTATGATTTTACATAGTGGACTTATCGCAATTTCCTCTGTTTGGATGCATGGCCTCCACTTCCTTGTTCATTGCAGCAACTGAGGATTCGCTTTAGCCACTTCGAAACAATTGGATGCTTTTTCCTACAGAATCTTAATGCATAAAGATTGTTGCACAAATAAGTTTGGCATGTTCTGGTTGTGTGCTTATTGTTCCCTTAACTCAACCACCACATGCTTGCTGAAATGGAAAAAAAAACTTATAAGGCAGATAGTACATCCCTGTTGATTAACAAACCCTCAAATCTTCATGCCTCATGTCCTCACAACCTCTAAACAATCCCCTCTATGTCTATATCCACTTTCCGATGCTAGAAATCTCCAATGGCATAAAAGAATTACCAGAATCATAACGGTAGCTGCCAGACAAAAGGGGCAAAACTGCCTTCACATTGCAGGAGAAATGACTTCAAGGTAGCAAATGAACGATTCAAACTTAAGATAAAAAATGTTACAAATTACAAATAGTTTAAGGTTGTCATGATAGTAGCAAGAAAAATCTTAACCCTGTCATCATCACTAATGGGATTTTGGATGAAAAGCTGAATAGCATTCGTGGAAGTCCATCACAAAAGATCCTATTTACTGCACTATGAAGTTTAGATTTGAGATTCTTACACTAAGCCTTCAAATATTGGGAAAAAAAAATCTTGAGGTTTTCACAACAGGCCTTTCTTTTTACAACCACAAAAATTTCTTAGGATAGGTTGGGGGAAAAAATCTTGAGGTTTCTCAACAGGCCTTGTCTTTTTTCAACCACAAAAATTTCTTAGGATAGGTTGAGATTAATCCACTGAATTGGCATCTCTCCATTGGCTATGAATTAAACTATAGACATTTCATTTATCTACCCACCTAATAACTTTTTCCCATAGTTAAACATTTTCAACAGATGTTAAGTCTAAAGGAGCAGGCATGTATCCATTAACATGCCCAATCATTTCTTGAATTGGGATGATGGCAAGAATAATTATTTTTTCCAACATAAAACTACAAAGATAAACTTGAAGATTACAAAGCAATGAAACATGTTTGGTGACAAGAGAGGTGACTGATAAACTTCTCATGGAAGGGAGTATGATTTTGTAATGCATACAAGGATGGGAATAAAGGTAATCATGCATAAAGGCGCCTGCCTATGTTGTGATGGATGAAAGAAACGAAGGCAAGTGAAAGAAAGAGAACCAGAGAAATTAGTGGGCTAATGTCTACTAAAAGGGAGAGATAAAAGACAGGAAGAATTTTTCCAAGGGTTGTGAAATGATGATGTCGCACTTGCATTATGGCCCAACTCTAAGAACATGACTATAAATCAGATCTTTGAATTATATAAAAGAAAATTGGAGGAAGACGAAAAGAGAGGGGGAAAAAGAAAATCTGAAAAGAAAATCAGTTCTTTCTGCATGTAAAATTATCATGTTGGCATAAAATATCCCCTGTGTGCGACAATGACCGCTTTTAGACATTCAGCAACATAATGAAGAATAGTACACAGTTGCAAAAAAAAAAAAAAATTCAAATATGTCATGTATAAATAGGATCACTTTCTAATTAAATAAGAGACAATCGAAAAGTCAGGCATTTGTTAATTGCCTTAATTACCTAGTTGTACACAACGATGTTCAAAGGTCAAGTGAAAAAAAAAAAAAAAAACATTAGGGATGTTGGTACCTTGGGATCTCAATAGGACTCAAGTCCAAATTGTTTGGGTATTGGATCTGCGTCAACAAAAAGGAAGGTCAATTGTGTTTTTTCATGATTGTGATACAAATATTTAATGAATTAAAGTATACCCTTTTGTCAACACTGGCTGGCTTCCACTGTCCCTGAAGCCCATTTGGACCCAAAATGGAGTGCCTGGATAGAGTCTCCTCCTTCGGGCGTGGGAAATTGAGAGATCTAAAAAAGAATGTCAGGCAAGATGAGTAGTGCATTTTTTTTTTCTTCCAAGTTTTGAAACCCAATAACAGAATACCACTGAAAAATTTCCATGCTCATGAAACAAATTACAAAATGGTACTTACGATCAAAATTACCAACAAATAGCAGCTTATTGGTTACCTAATGGATAATTTGGCATTACTTCTTTATAATTATGGAGCCTATTTCGATCACTAAATGTCTTTGTTCCAATGCACACACCTATTTTTCTATTTAACATTGCTCCAAGTACAAAATAATGATATTTTGAAATTTTCAATCATATACAATCCCTTGTACCCCATAGCGTATAAACTACACTTGTATAAAAGAGAACCTCCTTATGAATCTAGTAAATCAACCAATTTATATGAAGAACATTAACTTTGGGCAGATGTGATGCCCATGTCAGGGAGACAGATGGCTTTATAGAATTCATAGTGTCCGCCCCATCATAATATAGTACTCATATACTCATATATCAAGTCAAATGGAAGTAATTATACTATTCATCTGTGATAACAGATGAATAGTTGCATTTCTTTAGAGACAACAGCATCACAAGATGGATGATAATGTAAGGTAGACATTAAACTCAAAGAAATGGATATGTGAACTGAATATTTTGTATCAAGGTTCACTAAAACCATAAAAAAAAAAGCAATTAGGACCACAAATGTAGCATCAGAAAAGAAAATGCTGGGCTACGGGTACTATGATTTCACAACATAGGTGATAGACTTCAAATAAAACTATACTATACATTGCAGTCATCAAATTATCATGATCCATGAGAGTAAAATTCTAAGCTTTGAAAAACAGACAGAATAAATTTCACTTGTAGTAAAACAAAGTCAGCTGGAAGAGCTAACATTTGTGGTCAAACAATCCAAGGCCTTACAATTTGTGAAATTGCTCTTCTCTAGGCTTGGCTAATGGTAATCTGTCGTGCTGAAGAACTGGACCCCAAGAGGCACCATCTCGTCCAATGACTTTGTGTCCCTGCAATGTGGGTCACGCAAAATTATTTGTTAGGGCATCACTCTGGTACATGTTAAAATATTTTATTTGTCCTGTTCTTTTGATCCTAAACTTTTTGGGGAACAATGATAATTTCAGTTATGGAGAAGTTCATCTAGACATTTCCCCAAAATGGATGCTGGCCAGGGTTCTGGTGATAAACAATAGTGTTGAATGGAGATGATGCTCAACATATCAGCAGCAATGCAGCGGCAAAAGTGGTGGCAGCAGCAGCTGGGTTGGTAGGGATGCACATGCATATACTTGCACATACTTGCATGTGCGCATGGACACAGAGAGGGCGGGACGAGAGGAAGAGAAAGAGAGAGGTGCAAAAGCAAGAAACTGTAAGTACAGCAGTTGTGGAACAGCAAGGGGAAGGGCTAAGAGAACCAAGGGCACAGATGGTTCCCTCTCAAGTGGAACAGCAGGGGCAATGGCTAGCGAAGCACTGATGATAGTGGCAACAGGGGCAGGATGAGATAGGAGATGGAGGGAATAGATGGAGTTTTGTCTGCCAGGGGTATGGGAAGTGGGAGGTTAAAAAAAAGGTAAGACTCCAACTCCTAGCATGCACAAGAATCACTTTGTTAATGTTGTGCAGCTTGCCACCACCACCCTTGACCATTGAACTTATCATCTGAACCTTCCATTGGAAAAGATGGATAATTTGGAAATTGCAGAATGAACCACAGAATTTCCTCATTTGTGATGTATGGATAGGTAACATTTGTATCAAAAATTGCAGAATGCAACAAAAATTGGGTAAATTGTGGTAGTAATCTTCTCTCAATCGTAGTTATAATTTGAAGAATTATATGGTGGCATCAAGATGAAACAGCAACATTATTGGTATCATCATGACCATACTTGATTGGATTCATTATTCCTTAGAGTCTGCTTTCTGACTGGTGGCCACTCCAATGAGCTAGCAACAAAACCATTTTGTTGAGGTTGGCCCCACCTATTTACTTGAGTCATCTTCCTATTCAGTTCTTGGAGCCGTTGTTGCACATTTGGCTTCAATGCTTCCAGCTCATTCAAGGCATTTAATAACTTCTGTAAAGAGGTCACCACAAGTAGCAATTCCATCAAAGAATATTTTATGCAACACAGAAAAAAGGGTTTTTCATATCGAGTAGGATATGATGAGTGCAGAATGCAGTCCAATCACTCTGCATTAATAGGATAAGCACACAACAGAAGAAACAAAAGGTCTCCCAGCAAGACAAGTTGGAAACTCCCAAAGGCATGCACAATGAATCGATAATAGCATACCTTTTTAAAATAAAGTCTTTCGCTTTGTAAAGACACTTGATAGTCTCGATGGCATGGTATAGTCTCTGAGATCAAACTGCAACAGATAGAAGTCATCTCATCAATGATAATCAGACTCTAAAAAAAATCAAGCACAACATGATAGCATGGTGAAAAATAATTGTAGAAAATTTTATGCTTCTTGATTCCAAAAGTCGAAACCTGGTGATAAGCCAGCTATATTCAAAATGTTCATATACGTTATATTCCAAATGATACACTGACCTTGAAAACCGTAAAAGCATAACATACAGATCAATAATATCGTTCTCCTCCCGATAGATATTAGCCTGCAGTGAGTTAACAATTTGAGAGATAAAAAATCACTAAGGTGAGAAAATAACTAAAAAATGTCACATAATAAGTCAAAATAAAAAATAATATCATCATGGATACAGCAATTGGAGGGAACCTACAACAAAAATAAAATAAGAATATTTCACAACAGGGAGAAAAGAAGGCACAGAAAAGCACCTAACAGCTCTGAAATATGTAGAACATTTGGATTTAAGTTGTTCAATTGTGCATTTTAACTAAGTTAAGGTGCAGGTTAGCCTACATATGGAGAAATTAGATCATGTCTTTAGCACTCTGGTAAGCTATAGTCAAAACTAAAAAGTTTGACGCAACATATTTCATTGTGTTATCATTCTGTGATGCTATGAATTAATGATTGCATAACATGCAAGTTAACAGAAAACTACAAAAAGGCAAAAGATTGACCACCAAGCATGGTAGCATTGTCCCATTAAGAAATAAAAAATCAAGAATTAAGTGCAAAGACAACTTTTAAACATCATATATGCCACTAAATATCTAAAAAAAGGTCAGCTTGTATTGGAGAAAAAGGAGTGATGCAAGGAAGCATTAAACAAATGAAACAGAAATAATTCATTTAAAACCCGACAACCAAATTTCAGCCTCCAAGAAGATGGATGCCTAGGCAATTGCCTGGGCAGTAAGCTAGAACAATTTCTTAGGGCTACCTGATATATTTCACAAATACAACTGGCCAGGGCTAACATGGTATGGCACCATGCGGCATGCAATGGCATTAAAGATCTGCAAGTCTGACAGAAACTTTTCAACTACTACATGAAGTTGTGCTACTTTTTAATTGGTATTTAAAACTGCATTATACTAGCTTAGAGACATGTTTGAGCAACTAAAAATTTAAATTTTATCTATTACACACTAGTATGTATAACGTTTAGGGATTCATGTAGCCGATCTCAATTAATTTGGAATTAAGGCTTTGTTGTTATTGTTGTAACTATATACACTAGTATCATATACCATCTTGTGTCGATTGTTGTTTAACCTGTCTATGGTTTAAGGCAAATATCATACTAACTAATATTATGTGGATAATTTTTAATATACTAACAACATGACTAAGGCCAAAATTCATAAAACAAATAGAAGAGACATATAACCATAATTACACATTAACAGCACATTTTGAGCATTGTATACATATTTTGTTATTGTGGAAGGCCTGGATTGTGGTAGAAGCACTAGTTGTACTGTATTCTAAAACTTTATGCACTCCTCAACTATAGTGTACTGTATTCTAAAACTTTATGAGAAGGAAAATCACCACTGGCATAAATATTGTACACATTAAACAGGACTAGCATTGAGGGAGACTGCAAGGCGAGAGTAAGGTTGGGCAAATCTATTGGTCATAGGATCTTAACATTTTTTACAACACTAGTCATGTATGAACTGTGATGCTAAATTTGGCTTGCCTTATCAAATATAGGAACCACACATATATATTATATGTATGTATTGCATGTGTAAACTCAACTCAACTCAACTCATCTAAGCCTTTTTCCAACTACATGAGGTCGGCTCCATGAATCTGCTTCCTCCACTTTGCTCTATTCAGGGTATTGCATGTGTAAACCATATATAAAATCTATACTTTATTTATTAAAAAAAAGCTGTTTTGAATTTAGAGAATGCTTTGATTCCATCCATCATTTTTTCTAATGAAAATGACTTTCCTTTCTTTTTATTTAAAGATAAATATCGAGAATCCAGTTGTTTTGAAAAAAGAAAAAAGTTCCACCTGCCTCACAGTCTCTGCCGACTCTCAGTCCACACAAATTCTCCACTTGCCTCTCCTATCTGACTTTCACTAATTTAGAAAGGAACATAAAATCCCGAATTCTAAAATGGATGAAAAACAGTTGAAGTGATGTAAGTATTCCCTTTCATAAATGCCAGCCAGGCCAAAATTGGCACCCTCCCTTCCTCTCTAATCAACTAACTCCTAGAAAACATGAAAAAAAATCTAATTCAATTTTAATCCACATTTTTTTCCGAAGATAAATAAGAACAAAAATATGAGGGGAAAAAACAAAGAAAATAAAGAAAGATCCCACTATTTTATTCCAAGCCAACCGAAATTCATGGTATTGTCTCTTCTAACACAATCTCAATGGTTCTCAGAAAAGGGGGGGGGGGGGGGAGAATCTAATTTAAGATCAATCCATACTTAAATTATTTCATCCCAATATAGTAATTTTTTCTATCTAAGCCTGGAGCCTCTTTTGCAATAACAATATATTTTATATAATATTTTTAACTTAAGACTGATACATTAAACATCAGACTTAGCCCAAGAAGCTGGAAAGAAAGGCAAAGAGCATCACAAAGAAACTTCTTTAATATCTTTAAAATCCAAAGAATTATTTGCAGAGGATTTCATGGGTTAAGATAGCAAATATCTAACGTCATCCAGAAAAATCCTTAATGAACCTTATATTCTTTCTGCGTTATTCAGTTTCTACATATAGCTTCAATTCATGCATTGTTAATGTGGTACAAGTAATAGCAGCAGGTTTATTGCTGAATAACCGCTATATATAATTGTAGATTTTCAACATGCTCATGATGGATGTATCATGTTTTAACGATATCAAATGACAGAAAACATAGAATGGTCTTCCAAGATCAGGAATGTAAACATGATCTGATAAAATTCAATGAAGAAAATCATAGTAAGAAGGTGAACAAGAAGCAAATACAATTACTAGGGACTCTAGAAGGATTATGAGAGCATGTCAAGGAAAAACGCATAAGGTGTTCACTACGCAGATGAAGGAGAAACATTTATGCTGTTCTCTTGCTAAGAATAAGTCTGCTTTATTTGCATTGACAACATGCAGCCATGGAGCTTAATTGCATGAGTCTGCAACTTTCTCATCTTAAGACAAATAATACACAGACTACGTTGAAACTTCTCTACTGATATCAGAATCCACAGTGAGCCAGATTCCACTACTAGATAAATATAGTAATTTGCCAAATATGTTACATAATCATGAACCTTGAGCGAATCACCACAACTCAATCTGAACTTAAAAAAATATTTCCAAGATATGAATCCAAATATTGCAATGTATAACTAAGTAGGTTTTAGTGTTTTTAAGAACAAGGTTTCAATACAAATCACTGCCGAACAGTATGGACTCTTGGCATCCACTCCATATGGGATGCATCTAGGACAACATGAGACTGATAAAAGTGCTAAATTGCAACATTTGCAGGGATGCGGTTATTAATTTCATCTCACAGGACAACCTAAAAATTTAAGGGGGATTTAACGCCATCAGATGTACTACACATTTGGAGTGAAGCGCCCATATCATATCACATAAGACAGCACACAAGTTAAAGGGGAACATCTGATGCCATTAGATGCATAAAGAGGTGTATCCTATATCCTCTAGAGGTTTGTGGTCCAAGAATTTGGTACAATTCAGTAAAAGCATCAATAATTTTGTATTTCCATCTGTCAGTTACTGAAACAAAAGGGATTTCCCATAAGCTCATATCAAGTTGTTGGATTTTTCCAATTTCAGGAAAAATAAACAGTAAATTTTTCCATAAGTAAACTATTCTGCTTTGAACATAACTTCGAATGCCATCCATCCATGAAACTGTTTCAATCTTTCCATCCATTTCTGTTAGTCTAAAAGCTTTGGTGATGGTAACGCCACGATAAATTCCCCAACTAAACCTAATCTGCATGGCTCCATCTCCTACCACGTTCAAGAAAACAAGATCCTCATGACCAAAGAAACAATTTTTATCAAAAATCCCGTCCAAACATGAACAAAACCTCCAAATTATCTTGTCTAGCACCATAAATATATCAAAAACAAAGGATACTGCATAAATCTCCGCGTGCACCAAAATCAATGAACAAGAGGCCGCGAGGCATTCACAAGATATATTCAAATCGAAAGAAAGAACGACCTGCTTGATGAGATTGTCCGCAATCCGGTAGTAGTAACGGAGAGAGATCCGATGGTCCACAACGAGCCTCCGCGCACTGGCCGCGATGTTGATCGCCCCCGAGGAAGGCTTCATCTTAGGGTTTCCTCCCACCGTCTTTCCGCTCAATTAGAGACGAATCGCTTCGGAATGATACCCTCCCTTTCTCAGAGAACGCATAGAAAGCGCAAATAAAAACCCTAATTGTACAGGCTTAGGTGCTCTTCGGATCAGTCGTGAATGGCGCGGACCGCCGCCGGGAAGGGAGAGAGAGAGAGAGGAGTTCTTCGAGCTCTTGAGAGGGGTTAATTCATTAAATTTCCGGTCCTCTTCTGATCACGTTAACGCAATGACACGGGCCGGGCGCCGAATGACATGGGTAAAATTACAGTACTGCCCCTAACATTATCCTCGGCCGTCAAAAGGCATGGCGACATAATGACAAATAAGCAAACCTATTTATTATTTAGCTTTTGAAGAATTTTATTTTTTATAATAAAAAAGTGTAAAATAATTTACATCGGATGCAGTAATTTGTGCATGAACCCGTATATCAATTATGCGAAATTGATGAACAAATCCTTCAGCATGGATCTGCGCGCGAATAAATTATCTTGTTCAATTTAAATCATCCTGCATCAAATGTGAGGTATAATTTTTTTTTTTTATATAATCATAATCTTTAACGGACCAAAATGTCAGCCCAAAGCGATGGGATTTTATGATGGATATTTTCAGGAAAGTGATCCCTAATTCTTTACATTATCATCCAGGAAATCATGAACTAAACGCTCCTCGTATATATATATACACTTCATCTTAAATTTAACCTGCCAGTAGGAGATTTGATTTTGTTCATCCTTGAATATGTAGCAAGCCTCTAATTAAAAGTGCAGGAGATTGGAATAAATAAAATAAAAGATAGAGAAAATCATGCCTTGTTGCAATTTCTTTAAGATAGGTTTGATATCTAGGCTTAAACCTTTGTTGTCCTTGAGAAGACATCGTGTGACGCTAGGGGACCCCGGTGAGTCTACCTCCAAAGTCTGGTCCCTAAAAAGACTTTGTAATTTCTTTCGTTTTAGACATAGTAGGCAACTTCATTCATTCTCCGAGAGCATGCAATTCCACTTGGTATTTAATTTACAACATGAATTATACAAGCTTTTTTTTTTCTATCCATCAGTCTATATATATATATATATATATATATATATATATATATATATATATATATGATGAGGGATAAAATTATCATTACATTAAGGCCTGTACACATCAACAATTAGGTCAGGTCCAATCCCAATATCTCGCTAGCCAGCTGTCATAGCCACCAAGTAGCGAAGATCAATCGCCTTTAGCAAGGTCGGATCGCCCCAGTAATACGAGCCATTCTCATTTCTCGGTAAGCCGAGGTATCCATACCTCGGCGATACGAGCCATTCTTATTTCTCGGTACGATACGAGCCATTCTTATTTCTCGGTAAGCCGAGGTATCCATGCCTCGGCGATAGAGCCATGGTTATATCTCGGTAGCCCGAGGTATCCATGCCTCGGCATCACGAGCCATGATTATATCTCGGTAACTCGAGCCACCTTTATGCCTCGGAAAACCAAATTATCCTCTGCCTCGGCCAGACCGAAGCACTCAAAATGCCTCTGCAGAATTCGGCACGGGAGAGTCCCTATTCGCTGAAACAGAATAAGATTCCAAATAGAGAATCATACCCAGGAGTGGCCTAGAGCCTACGCAATCGTGGAATCCCAAGGCATCAGCCAGCTCTCCTAGCCGTCGATCCTCTAACTGACAAGATACAGATCCTACTGATCTCGTAACAAACTCGATTCGAATCCGTTTCAAATCATAACAACTTTCGGCCCCCATGACGCGCCTAGGGAATCAGGTGATCCTCTATAAATACCACAACACTTCAACCTCTCAGGTACGCACGAATCACCTTACAAAAACTTCTACACATTCACTTGGCTTTACGGAATCGATCACTCTATTAGAGCTCCGATCAAGAGCTTGGAGGAAGATTCTTTTGTGAAAAGTCTTCTCCTCACATCTGCCTGCTATGAATCTCCACTGACTTGGGCATCGGAGGATCCCCCGCAGAGGACAACCCCAAGGAAATCCTTTGCGAGCGTGGACTGTCTTGCAGGTTCCACCCCGGACGTCGAGATCGGAGTTCGGACTCGGAGCCGGAAGCGCACCCGAGTCGGAGAACGGATTTCCTCAGCAACAGATTGACGCTAGAGGAAGGGCCTCAAGTCCCATAAACTTATAATCCAGGAGACAAGACTAAAAAACCAGAAGAAGCATCCTCTAATGGCCAATCGGAAGAGAGCCACCTCTGAGGCTCAAGATTAGGCCGCATCTCAAAGGCCTGATCCAATTAGTGATGTAACACCTCCGCTACCACCACCAGCTGAAACTCCTTCCCCACGGGCAACGGCGGTAACCCTGGACCAGTTCGCCACTCTGGTTCAACAGGTTCAAGCATTGACCCAGATGATCCAGAGATTTCAGGCAATCCCTGGCCCTGCCGTTCCTGCCTCCTAGCCTCGCAAGGAGGCCGCTGCCCCCGCTCCGCCTGCAATCTCTTCTTTCGGTCCTCCTGGGGCGGCGGATCGCGGTCATCGGCCTGCAAAGGTGAGACCGGCGCTGCAATGAGCTAGAGAAAAGAGCCCACTCAGATCCATGCGGGTTCACTCTCCCTCTCCGGTATCCTCTTAGGATTCAACACCACTGTCATCTTTTCATCGCCCGATCCCTCCTACCACTCTGGATGAAGGGATCAGGCAGCAGATGTAGGAGATGCGTCAGGAATGACGTCACGAGTTAACGCCGTCAGACAAGCCCCTCCGTCCCAGCCAAAAGAGGGGCAAGGCATCCCCTTCTTCGAAAGGATCATGAGGGAAGTGATTGCCCCTCATGTTAAGCTTCCCACCATCGAGACGTACCACGGATCCACCGATCCCGATGACCATCTAAGCAGCTTCATGTCCATCATGATGTTTCATAGAGCGTCGGATGCGATCCTCTGTCGAGCCTTCCCTTCCACTCTAAGGGGATCCGCCCACACCTGGTTCAACGGCTTGAAGCCAGGTTCCATTGATTCTTTTGACGAACTGAGCTGCTTGCTCATTAGCCAGTTCGTCAGTAGCCGTCGCCATCGACGGAGATCTGATTCCCTCTCTAAAGTTAAGCAGAGAGAGGGGAATCGCTGAAGAGCTACCTTGGCCGTTTTAACATGGCCCTCCTAGAAGTCGACCAACTCAACCCCGAGGTGGCCATGTCTGCCCTGACTGGAGGGGTATCAAAGGAGGGAGACTTCTACCTTCTAGAGGTTAATTACTCGAAGAGCCTTTCGGACATGATGTCCCTGGCGGATAAGTACGCCAGGGTTGAGGAATCGAGGAGGTCAGTTCGAGCTAAACAGCTGAAGAAGAAGGAGGCGAAGGGCCCAGACAAACAGCGAGCCTACCGCCACATTAGCCCGCCTCGCTGCCAGAGAGCTCCTTCGCCTCCGCCGCGAGACCGAACCCGGAGCCCAGCTCAAAGGTTCAATCGTTACACTCCCCTCACTGCGCCAAGGGCACAAATTCTGATGGAGATCGAACGCCAGATTCCTCGACCTCCTCCTCTTCGAGGCAACGGAGCTCGGAGAGATCCTGCCAAGTTCTACCGCTTTCATCGGGATCATGGGCATGACACCGAGGATTGTTGGCAGCTCAAGAATGAGATCGAGTGATTGATCTAACGAGGCAGACTGGACCGATTCAGAGGGCCTCCTGAGCCGAACAATGAGGCGAATCACCAGCCTGAACCTCGCCAACTCCCACCGCCGAACCCTCCAGTTATCGGCCATGTTAATGTGATAGCTGCGGCCGATTCCCCATCCTCCTGGCCAGGCGATGATGAAGGCCTGTCAAAGAAAGCTCAAGTCGATGAACTCACTTTTTCTGATGAAGACCTTCGAAAAGTATAGTACCCCATGATGACGCTCTGGTTGTACCTCTAAATCTAAACAATTATGATGTAAGCCAGGTTCTTATTGATAGCGGAAGCTCCGTTAATGTTTTATACTTTGATGCCTTTGTGAGGTTAAAATTCCGGATAGAAAGTCTTCGAACAGTGGAGTCCACACTGGTGGGCTTCACAGGTGACTCCATAATCCCCGAAAGGGTCATCATTCTGACGGTTCGAACCGGCACCTGGCCTTGTGTGGCTACTAAGCTTATGGACTGTTGGCCCAGATGGCAACCCAAGAGGGGGGGTGAATTGGGTTCTTAAAAATTTAAGACTTTTTAACTTTAATTGATTAGTTAGCAAGATGTGCAAGTGAGAGGCTAACTAAAATTAATGCACAAGCAAATAAAGAGAGATAGAGATAGAGAAAATAAGGCACGGCAAACACAAGGTAATTTTATAGTGGTTCGGCGCAACCAGCACCTACGTCCACTCTCAAGATTCACTTGGGTCCACACTATAATCTCTCTAGATTACACCCGAGTTGTTTTCCAAGCTCACAACTCAAACTTGTTGTTTTACCGGGTGCACAACGAACCCAGCTGGTTTTAACTCGGGCTTACCAGCACAAAACCCTACACGTTGTTTTTCTAGGGCTCACAACTAACCCAACACAAGCACTCGGCTTGTAACGAGGTATACCAACCTCCACTAATTCAATCCACCGATTGAATCAGCAAACAAAAAGAATGATAGTGTTTGAACAATAAAGTGCTCCCCTTGAGCAAATATACAAATGAAGTACAAAATATTAAAAGGTTAGAAAAGCATGATAATATTGCAGATGGTAGATGCTTGGGCTTTCTTCCTTCTTCTCTTTAACTCCTCTAGAAGTGTTGAATCACGCCTCAGCTAGATTCTTGACCGTTGAAGTCTTTGGAGTTGAGATGAAGCTTTTTCTCCCTTTTGAAAATCCTCCGATTTGACCTTTGAAATGCTTGTGGATTTTCTTTTGGCTCTTGTGGATTGATGAGAATGAGCAGACGAAACTTTCACTTGGATTTCACTCCTTTTGAATCACTCTCCTTTGAGCTAAATGATTTCTTCAATATGCTCTGTTTTTTCCTCTTTTCAAATGATACTCTTTTCCCTCTTTTTGATTTTCTCTTCATTGTTTGATTTGAAAAGAACTCCTCTATTTATAGAATCTGCAAAAATATATCCGTTAGAGACAAGGAAAAATAACCGTTATTCAAAAATCTTACCGTTGGGGCTGATGTGTCATCGTTAAAAATCGTGCCCAGATTTCGTGGAGTCGACTCGAGCACTGAGGGAGTCGGCTCGAGGTCGATTACCAAAAATAGAAACATTTTAAGCATTGAAGGGTCGACTCACGAAAACATAAGTGTCGGCTCCTGAAAGTCGGGAGTCGACTCGAGGAAAATGGGGAGTCGACTCGAGAAGTGCTCAAAAAACATGGGTTCTATTGTTTGAGCGGAGTCGGCTCGCACAGACAGGAGTCGGCTCGCAAGAATTCAGGGGTCGACTCTTGAAAAGCCAAGGGTCGACTCGAGAAAATCAGGCAATTTGGGGAGTCGACTCGGAAACCCATGAGTCGGCTCGGGACCGATACAAAAATCAGAAAAATGTTCTGATTGACTTTAAAACTTGTCCCAATTAAATTTAAAATATAAATTTGACTTGAATACATTAAATATGACGTTTATCATGGATTCAAGACATGTTCCAAGACATCATCGATTGAATTATTATGTGTAAAAATTCCTTTTTGACTTCTTTTAAGCATAGAACTTGAAACTCCTTTTTCTAATAGATTCAAAGCTCATTTGATATAACCATTGATAGTTCATTCTTTTCAATTTGAATAAGCTCAAGGTTTTTGATAAATATACACATTGTATTCTTTAAGATACTCATGGCTTTTGGAAATCATCAAAATCAATAAAGTTGGGGCAATTATGTTTCAATAATTTCTCAACATGGACTTCCTTGTAATCAAGCTTCGTTCTCCTTACAATGCCATTCTTGGCAGGCCGGGACAGATGTCTCTCAAGGCCATCGTTTCCATTCCCTACCTCGCCATGAAGTTCTCAACGAATGGGGAGTGGGGATTGTTTGAGGAAGTCAGATTATAGCTCGGCATTGCTTTATTGCCGACCTTTAGTCCAGAAGATCCGAGGTGGATGGACTGGATGTCCAAGAGGATTTCACCGAGCAACGAGGAGAACCATCCAAAGAATTGGAGGAGGTACCACTTAGCGAAGCTTGGCCCGACCGAACTGTAAAGATTGGATCACAGCTGAAAGAAAAGCCTCGGCAGGAGTTAATCAAATTCCTTCAGAGAAATACCGATGTCTTCGCCTGGTCTGCATCAGATATGCTTGGGATTAGCCCAGATGTCCTAGTTCACCGCCTCAGCGTGGACGAGACAGTTTGGCCAATCAAGCAAAAGAAAAGAAGCTTCACCCCCAAATGCCAGAAAGCCATTAAAGAGGAGGTGGATAAGCTTATCAAAGCCAACTTCATCCGAGAAGTCAATTATCCCGATTGGCTGGCAAATGTGGTTATGGTGAAAAAGTCAAATGACAAATAGAGGATATGCATCGACTTCACCGACTTCAATAAAGCCTGCCCGAAAGACAACTTCCCTCTTCCCCAAATCGACCAACTTGTGGACTCGACTTCAGGCCACCAGATGCTGGCCTTTATGGATGCCTATTTAGGCTACAACCAGATTTGGATGGCGCCCGAAGAAAAAGACTGCCTTCACCACCGACCGAGGTATCTATTGCTACCGAGTTATGCCTTTTGGTTGAAAAATGCAGGTGCCACCTACCAAAGGCTGGTTAATAAATTTTCAAAATGCAAATCGATCGGAACATGGAGGTTTATGTTGACGATATGCTGGTGAAGAACAAGGAAGCATCCCAACATATCGAGGACCTTGCGAAAAGCTTCAAGATGCTTCAGAAGTATCAAATGAAGCTCAACCCTACCAAATATGCTTTCGAGGTCAACTCTGGGAAATTCCTCAGCTTTATGGTCTCTCAGCAGGGCATCGAAGCAAATCCCCAAAAGATCTAGGCCTTGCGGCAGATGGCCCCTCTTGGATCGATCAAGGACGTGCAACGCCTCACCGAAAGGATAGCGGCCCTTAGTCACTTCATTGCTCGATCAGCCGAAAAGTGCCTTCCCTTCTTCAAAGCTCTTCGGTCAGCCAAAAACTTCCAATGGACCTCAGATTGCCAGAAATCCTTTGAAGACCTCAAGAAATACCTCGGCTCACCTCCCCTCCTCAGTAGCCCAAAGCCAGGTGAAACGCTGAGCCTGTACCTCGCGGTCTCTGAGAATGATGTTGGCTCGGTGCTAATCAGAGAAGAGGGCAGAATTCAAAAGCTTATTTATTATGTCAGCAAATTGCTCAAAGATGCTGAGACGAGGTACACTCGAGTGGAGAAGATGGTTCTGGCCCTAGTAACATCGGTCCGGAAGCTACGGCCGTATTTCCAAGCGCACACCATCACCGTCCTAACTGACCAATCCATCAAGGCAATCATCCATCGTCCGGAAGCATCGGGGAGAATGACCAAGTGGGCCGTTGAACTAAGCAAGCATGACATTCAGTACCAGCCTCATCCGACCATCAAAGCCCAAGTCCTTGCGGATTTCCTCCTCGAATGCACCGTGTCCAAAGATGGCTCTGCTCAGGCACCCCTGGGCAACCAAAGCCCTGTGCTCCGTGGTTACTTCACGCCGACGGATCCTCCAGCGCAAGCGGTTCTGGCGCCGGTCTGGTCCTCACTAGCCCGGAGGGTGCTACTTTTGAATATGGCATCCGCTTCTCCTTCCCAGCCTCAAATAATGAAGCAGAATATGAGGCCATGCTCGCCGGACTCCGCATCGCCCGCGAGCTCAAAGTTGAAAAACTGAATGCCTACACTGACTCTCAATTAGTGGCGGGCCAGGTACGAGGCGAATTCGAAGCTCGAGAACCGAACATGATTCGGTATCTTCAGAAGGTGTGCAATCTATCTTCTTGCTTCAATGAATTTAAGATCATCCAGGTCCCAAGGGCTGAAAATGCGTGCGCCGACCTTCTATCTCGTCTAACGACAACAGACTCAATGGACCTTGAATGGAGTTTCCACTTGGAAATCCTGGAGAAGTCCAGCATCACCGATGCTGATCAGATGATGCAAATTGACACCGAACCATACTGAATAGACCCCCTGCACAAGTATCTCAAAGAAGGGCTACCCACTAATAGAAGAGAAGTGACGAGGCTAAAGATGCAGTCGTCTCACTATGTCCTAATCGATGATCGGTTGTATAAGCGATCCTTCTCTATGCCATTACTCAAATGCCTTCATCCATCAGAAGCAAATTATGCTCTTTGGGAGGTTCATGAAGGCATTTGTGGCAACCACCTCGGCAGCCGCGCCCTGTGCCACAAAGTGCTACACCAAGGATATTATTGGCCGACGATGCAGAAGGATGCAGATGACCTTGTCCGAGCTTGTGATGCATGCTAGCGACACTCAAATATCCAGAGGCTCCCCTCTGCCCACCTAACTTCCATATCATCCCCTTGGCCTTTTTTCAAGTGGGGAATGGATATTCTTGGCCCTTTCCCCTAGCAATGGGACAAAGGAAGTTTTATTCGTTGCAATTGATTATTTTACTAAGTGGGTTGAAGCTGAAGCAGTCGTCCAGATAACTGAGGCTCGAGCTAAGGATTTCGTATGGAGGTCCATCATCAGCCGCTTCGGCCTTCCCCATACTATCATCACCGACAACGGGAAGCAGTTTGACAATCCCAAGTTCCGGGAGTTCTATGAGGATCATGGCATTCTTCATCGCCTAACATCGGTCGGACATCCTCAAGCTAATGGAGAAGCCGAGGTAACTAACTGAACTCTCTTGCAGGGAATTAAGGCTCGGCTCAACCAAACACGAGGCAGATGGGCAGAGGAGCTCCATCATGTGCTGTGGGCATACCGAACCACTGAGAGGACTCCCACGGGCCAGACTCCCTTCAAGATGGCTTTCGGCACAGAAGCGATTATTCCCGTGGAGGTCGGGCTCCCCTCTCCTCGGACCGAAGGCTACTCGAAAGAATCTAATGATGAACAACTCCAAACTGATCTTGATTTGATAGAAGAAGTCAGGGAAAAAGCCCGGATCTGCATGGCGGCCTACCAACAAAGAGTCGCTCACTATCATTCTACCAGAGTTAAAGGAAAGCTCTTCCTCCTAGGCGATCTGGTACTTTGGAAGGCATCTGTCTCAAAACCTCTGGAGCAAGGAAAGATGTCCCCTAATTGGGAGGGTCCTTATCAAATTACAGAAGTAATCAGACCCGACACCTATAAGCTCCAAGATCTAAATGGGAAATTCATTCCCCGACATGAAACTCAGATAATCTCCACATGTATCATTAATAAGAGTACGCCCTCCCTCTCGAATTTACTCTATCCATTGAATTAAAATTTTCAAAAACTCGCAAAACTTCTACCTTTACTGCCCTCTTTAATAGCTGCAATAAGAAGCAGGTTTATAAATCCTCGGCCGGGCTGAGCAATCTCCGTACCTTGGCAGTGCCAAGTAAAATATAATCTTTTATAAATCCTCGATCGGACTGAGCGATCTCCGTACCTTGGCAGCGCCAAGTAAAATATAATCTTTTATAAATCCTTGGTCGGGTCGAGCGATCTTCGTACCTTGGCAGCATCAAGTAAAATATAATCTTTTATAAATCCTCGGCCAAACCGAGTGATCTCCATACCTTGGCAGTGCCAAGTAAAATATAATCTTTTATAAATCCTCGGTCGGGCCAAGCAATCTCCGTACCTTGGCAGCGCTAAGTAAAATATAATCTTTTATGAAGCCTCGGCAGAACTGAGTGATATCTCTGAATAATATAAAGCATCGGCTAGAGCCGAAGTGCATCTCTTATTATCAAAAGCCTCGGCCAAAGCAGAAGTGCGTCTCTTATTATCAAAAGCCTCGGCCAAAGCAGAAGTGCATCTCTTATTATCAAAAGCCTCGGCTAAAGCAAAAGTGCATCTCTTATTATTAAAAGCCTCGGCCAGAGCCAAAGTGCGTCTATTATTATTAAAAGCCTCGGACAAAGCCGAAGTGCATCTCTTGCTACCAGAACCCTCGGCCAAAGCCGAATCGAATTTCTTGAAGCCTTGGACAAAGCCAAGTGGCCTCGGCGGTTCTGCAGTAATGGCAAGGCCGGTTAATTTCCTAGACATTTTAGCGCAATTGATACGTCTTATCATACTTCGGTGCAAATAAGCAATCCCTTTCTCTGCCCATCAGCAGAATTGTGCAAATCTTTCCTCCTTAGGAAAAGCTCTACTTAGCCCCTTTTTATCGGGCCGCGCCTATCTTATGAACCAGTAAGGTCGCCCAGACCTCCCTCTGACTTGAACAGAGACTAGTGCCTCCTCTGAAGGGGGTCAAACGCTATGAAAATGCCTAACGAAGGCAGTGCTACCCAAGCAAAATCGAAGGTTTACAAGCCGAGCATGACTCGGTATGCCTAAAATGAGCAAGACTGCATGGTCATGCCAAAAGGGAAAAAGCAAACATCTGCAAACATTTGAAAAAAGAAGAAAGAACAAAAAAACTTTCTTTATTATGTTCATCAATGAGAAATACAACATCTGAAGAGGTATTACAAGCGCACTACAGTGCAGGAAGTAAAAACAAATGAGTTAAAAAGCAGCTTCGGCCTTTGGTGTCGCTGTAGCATCCAAGAAATCAGAGAAATCATACGACCCCAGTCGAGTCGTTGATCCCTCGGACGGACAGGCCAAAAGACCCAAACTGGGCCGAAGACCTATGGATGCCGATGCTAAGGGCTCCTTCCCCCCCAAGTGGGATGCTAGTCTGCTAGCCACTGCCCAAGCACATAAGCAGAGAACCAGCATACCCACACATCCCTCCTCCCTCTTCACATGGCGAAAGATTCCTTAGACGGATGAACTGAGGGATTCAAGCTGAGGGAGGGGGTAAAATTCATGCTAGTCATGGGAGGCATGTATGTCGTGCATTTCCTATAATCCCCATGACCAGCAACAAAGGACACACGGAAGCACATACATGCGCTCCCCATATGACTTCTGCGGGCCTCCCGTGTGCTCTCCATATGACCTCTAAGAATTCCTCCCTTGAGGACTGCTCGCTCTTCAGCAGCTTCTTTATCACCCCAGCTATCTGGGGCGTACCAGCTTTCAAAAGGAAAGCTCGATCTCTCCACTCTCAACTTCAATGAAGCAGATGCCATGGAAGCCTTTGCAAACCACGGAAAGGAAGGGCCTTGGGAGATAGCCTAACACGGCCCGCTCTCCCCATTTTATAGGCAAACAGACCGGGAGCAGTCATTAAAGAAGAAAGCCCCGGGATTCAAAATGCCCTGGCCATGCTACCACGTGGCAGTTCAGGATAAAAGAGCGCCTTTCAGAGCGCACCAAGCGCACCCCTCAGGTCATTATGGAAGGCAGAAGATCTTCCATGATCTCGAATCGGGAGCCTTAAATGCGAAAAAACTGCCTGCAGATCTCCGAGATATGGATGAGCCTGGGAAATCCCCAATGAAAGAGATGTCCCTCAATGAAAGCCGGATGCTTGTCGCCCACGTAAAGCCAACTCGCCTTGAAAAAAATAAGACGCTGGCAGAGTAATAAAAAAGGCGCAGAAGCCAAGTACTCCTCAATAAAGACACGCCGATATCTCCTACTTCGGCCCAAAGCCGAACCACCCATTATGTTTTGGCCTAAACCGAGACATCGCTTTTTGCTTTGACTCAAAGCCGAGATAGTCTCCTTACTTTAGAAAAAACCGATGTATCTCTTTTTGATTCGGTAAAAACCGAACGTTCCCTAGTTCCCCGGTCCAAACTGAGATAGCTATTCCTACCCTAACGCTCACGGGACGCTCCTTATGCTTCGGCAAAATCGAGTGATATACTACACTCCGATTGGAACTTATGAGTTCCCCTTACCTGGGTTAAAACGGGGAAATCGTACCTTAGTCTCGACAAGATCACTAGAGATCCCCCAGGGGGGGTGGTTCGTTTGTAAGACTCACATGATGAGAACGAACGTTTCGAAGATGGCAGTGAACAAAAGTTGCAAAAATTCTTTTTTATTCATCATAAAAGGAAAAAATAAAAGAAAAAAAAAGATACACGAGCCCTCAACGGAGCTTATCGTCTCCACCGGGCGCTGCCAAGCTCTTCCCACGCCGCAAACTTAGCTTAGCAGTAAGAATAGTGATTTGTTGCTGGAGAGTCACCACTTGCCCTTCCAGCTGATTGTTGATCCAACTAAGGAGCTCGTGCTCTCTCGTGGAGACGGCCAAGTATTCTTCGACCATCTTCCGGAGTTAGTCATGCTCCGTAAGCATCAACAACAGGTCCTTCCTGTCGATAGTTATCGGAACGCGGCTCCGATGGGGGGCCCCTCGCGGAGGGGCCTGCCCCCTGCGGCCATTATCGCCGTTATCTAGCGCCCCAGTAGACCCCCCTTCATTTTCAGAATCCATCATACTATCCTAAATTTTGGAAGGTCAACAGAAGAAGCGATTAACGATGGCATCCCCCCATCCATATTTAAACTACTTCTGGTGGATATTTCGATTGCTCAAGCTATCAATTCCAACGTAACTATCGCAGAAACTCGCCACGCGTCACCGCCTCAGTGGGTGCTCGCTGGAAATGAAGAGTTGCGCCCCCTTGCTGAGGAGGATCAATAAACAGCAACGAGGCACTCGAGAGGCGCCCCCATCTTGGGATCAGACTCCCTTCGATCTGCTGGACTCTTTCGAACTAAATATCCTCGAAATAATGTGGAAAAAAGGAAAAAGGCTACATCCAGAGGAATTATGTAATGGCGACGGATCCTATCTAGATCGTCTAGGGTTACCTCAGAGGCAACATCGCTTGGACCACTCATATTGGTTGAATGGGGGTAAAACGCAAACAAACGAACAGGGGCTCAAAAAAGAGGAAAAAATCTCTATGACAGGGATGAAGGAGGCGTTGCAGAAGGAACGTCGCCCTAGCCTTCTTTAAATAGCAAATCAAAAAAGAAACCCCAAACACCAGAAAATTTTGATATGGGTGCCATAAATAAAGGAGTCCCGCCACGTGGAGCTCCCACAATCGCAGCTTGCGATAAACTAGGCGTCTTTTTCTCGAGCCACGGCAAAAAATGATGATGAAACGATGATTTGTCGTTTACGGAATTATCATTACCTGACCCATCGGATTCCCCTGAATGAGGTTATTCTGAAATTCTACTCCCTATATCTGAATTTACACTTCGGACTAGGGAGTAGGGGACATGTGATGAGGGGTAAAATTGTCATTACATTAAGGCATGTACACATCAACAATTAGGTCAGGTCCAATCCCAACATCTCGCTAGCCAGCTGTCATAGCCACCAAGTAGCGAAGATCAATCGCCTTTAGCAAGGTCGGATCGCCCCAGTAATACGAGCTCGGTAAGCCGAGGTAATACGAGCCATTCTCATTTCTCGGTAAGCCAAGGTATCCATACCTCGGCGATACGAGCCATGGTTATATCTCGGTAGCCTGAGGTATCCATACCTCGGCATCATGAGCCATGATATATCTCGGTAACTCGAGCCACCTTTATGCCTCGAAAAATCAAATTGTCCTCTGCCTCGGCCAGACCGAAGCATTCAAAATGCCTCTGCAGAATCCGGCATAGGAGAGTCCCTATTCGCTGAAACATAATAAGATTTCAAACATAGAATCATACCCAGGAGTGGCCTAGAGCCTACGCAATCATGGAATCCCAAGGCATCAGCCAGCTCTCCTAGCCGTCGATCCTCTAACTGACAAGATACAGATTCTACTGATCTCATAACAAACTCGATTCGAATCTATTTTAAATCATAACAACTTTCGGTCCCCACGATGCGCCCAGGGAATCAGGTGATCCTCTATAAATACCACAGCACTTCAACCTCTAGGTACGCACAAATCACCTTACAAAAACTTTTACACATTCACTTGGCTTTACGGAATCGATCACTCCATTAGAGCTCCTATCAAGAGCTTGGAGAAGATTCTTCTGTGAAAAGTCTTCTCCTCACATCTGCCTGCTATGAATCTTCACTGAATTGGGTGTCGGAGGGTCCCCCGCAGAGGATAACCCCAAGAAAATCCTTTGCGAGCGCAGATTATCTTACAGGTTCCATCCCGGACGTTGAGATCGGAGTTCGGACCCAGAGCCGAAAGAGCACTCGAATCGGAGAACGGATTTTGCGGCAACAATATATATATATATATATATATATATATATATATATACACACATACATATACATATATAGTCATACAGACATACGTACATATAAAAAAATTATGTTTGATAATTATTCTCAAAGTGTGTCACATGTAAAAACTTATTATCTTAGTTTTTCACATCAAATGAAACAATTTCTATCAAATTAATGTAGATCCGTCTGCATCTTGAAAGTTGCATATTTGGATTGCCTAGTGGGGATGCATATATTATGCATATCATTATACTTGAGGGAAACTTGTTTGTCTGAATTTAATTTTGTTAATTATTAGCATGTCAATCTTTTTATGCACAACAACATATTTCTTAAACGAAACAAATTCTGTAAATTTATATTAATTAAGGGTGACAAGATCATATGAGATGGATTTGATATAAAACTTTCCTTGGACTAATAATAACTCATGTTCTATAAAATCTAAATTGTAAAGCTTAGTCCTAATGTATAGCAAATTATTGGAAGCTTACTAGAAAAACACAAAGGAATTGAAATATACTAACTCGTGTTTTATAATTCTCTCCTCTCCTATTCTAATTGAAATATGAGGAAGAATACAACCGAATTGGCTTAAATCATCGATTATTAGTTATGGTATGATATATGATAGATTTAAATAAAGATATGCTCAAGTGCATCTAATCAACCTCCTTTCTTTCCCTATATACCTTGTTGTACCTGTTGCCGCCAAAACACATCCTCCAAATGTCGGGTGACGAAGGATCTTCTGGCGTCTCTTCTTCGACATAAATCCTGTAAGAAAGTCTCTGGGGACCGATAGTTCCGGTAGGGACCCTCCGACGCTCAAGTTAGTGCCTTAAAGAACAGTAGTAAATCATAGACAAGAAAGCATGTATGAGAGTTGCCTTAGATTTTTTCTTCTCCTCTCTCATTACGAGTGAAGGTTCTTATACCTATTCGGAGGTTTCCTTTTTACCCACTTTTGGAAAGTGGCGGCAATACAGACGGTAGTGGGCTTGGTCACATCAGAGGCATCCCACTATGCGCAGTTGTAGGGACTTAGTGGGCCACGTGGCGGTTGTGAAAGGCTAGTGGGCCACATGGTAGTTGCAGAAATACAGAGTCCCGAACATTTTGAGGCCGAGGCAAACTCTAGGAGTCCGAGGCCGAGGGGAGCTCTAAAGGCTCGAGGCCGAGGGGAGCTCTGGAGGCTCGAGGCAGAGGGGAGCTCTGGAGGCTCGAGGCCAAGGGGAGCTCCGAAGGCTTGAGGTTGAGGGGAGCTCCGGAGGCTCGAGGTCGAGGGGAGCTTTGAAGGTCCGAGGCCGAGGGGAGCTCCGAAGGCTCAAGGCTAAAGGGACCTTCTGAGCTCGAGGCCGAGGGGGTCTCTTCGTCAGCCTCTTACCTCATTAACCTTAACGAGGCTTAATCAGCCACATCAGATGCCCCTCCGCCCCTGAGGTGGTGCGGGTTCGCTTTTCATCCATCGAAAGGGGCGCAAGTTCACCCAGTGGTTGATCCAGCCACGTCACCAATCGCAAAGGGGCACATGTCCCCGGGGCACGGGGACTCATCAGTGCCAGTGGCATGGGGCATTATAGCACCACCGCTCCTATCGATCCGCACCGTTGAATGTAGGAGGATCCTTCTCAAATAGGAAAGCCTTTTCAGTACTCCTGAAAAGGTAATTGCCATTGTTGCCATCATTAGGCTAACGTTATCGATATCCCACCATTAGCGCTGGACGACTGCCGAGGCGTTCCTTCCAACAGGGGGCATGCGCATGGCAGGCAAGCTTAGGCGGAACGATTTGAAAGGAGCTATAATAGAGCGATGCTCCGAATCTAATGCCCCAATACTCCCAAAATCTTCTTCTTCCTGAGCTTCTCCTCTCCGAGTCCTGCAGTTCTCCTCACCATTCTTCTCCCATTAACTAGGTCAGTCCTTCACCCATGTCTTCCTCGCCTTCTTGGTCCTTTTTTGCTCCTCCTGAAGACTATTTTCCTTCCCTGCATATGCAGGCTTCTTCATCTCCTACCCCCACCTGGTCCTCGTCCTCCTCCTCCGAGGACCAGATTCCTCTATCCCAGCAGTGGATTACCGGTCGAGCCCCCACCAAGGACCGTTCGGTCACCGCTGGGGCATGTAGGGCCACCTTAGAATTCCCCAAAGGGGCCATCTCCATCATGACCGGTCGGGAGCTGACTAGAATTAGGGCCATCTATAGGATTCAGGGTAATATCCGGTTGTCTCCTCCTACCCCCGATGACAGGATGATCTCCTCTCGACCTGGAAGGGTTGTCCTATATGAAGCATCCCTTAAAGCCGGTCTCCAACTGCCCCTTCATCCCTTGATTGCCAATCTTCTTGACCTCTACTCCCTAACGCATGCACAGTTGGTTTTGAATTTCATTCGGACCATATGCTCTTTTCTCATTTTGTGTCACCTCGAAGGGCTAGAGGCTAAGGTTTTCCTCTTTCGTAGCTTCTATAACCTCCACCAACAATCGGGCTGGTGGGTGTTCCAACCCCAGCCCAATCGAATCTTGAAACTTGGCCTTCCTACCTCTATTAAAGGATGGAAGACCCGCTTCTTTTTTGCTGACCTTGAGGGAGTGAAGCCGAGTTGGGGGGACCTAGATGTGGGGCCAAACAGAAACCACCTGGTGACTCCGAGGGACAAGGAGGCCTTCAGCATATTGCAGATGGCCGTGGTCCCCTGATGCAACCAACATCTGATGAAGGATAACCTTCGGCTCGCGGGCCTCCTCCCGAGCAATGGTGAGCAGCCTCGAATACTTTCCTTCACCTTCCTCACTATCTTCCTTTCCTTTTTCCTCTCTTTTTCTTTTTTTTTAATCGGCTTTGATTTGTGCAGACATGAAGCTACTGGACCGTCTTGTGAGGAGGGCAATGGCTAAGAAGAAGAAGAAAGCCACCGATGGTGCCGAGGAATCAAGGAAGAGGCCTCGGCCTCCGACCCCTTCTCGATCTCTGACTCGGTCTCCAACCCCGGCCCCATTGATCCGCCGACCCCGAGGGGACCGGGAGCAGCCTTAGGGAGGCCGAGAGCCGGTCCTCCCAGTCGATCTCACCGCCGACACACCTCCTTAAGGGCCAAGAATTGAGGCCACCCCCGAGCCAAGGAGTCAACCCTACCAGATGCGGGGCCATCCTGCCCTAGGGTTGAGCCGACCCAGGAGGAAGTCCTGCCCGTGGGCCAGGCTGGGGAAGACCTGGCGACGGCGAGGCTGCCAGTCGAGGAGGGGGCATCGGCCCCCGATGCAGCACTAGCAGCCTCCGACTGGGTTGGGACCGCCGAAGGGGACGAATCTGAGGCCATCCCCTCCAGACCATCGCTGATGAACCAGGGATGCATGGCTGAGTGGCTGGTGACCCAGATCTGCCAGCCCGATTTCCAGAGAGAGCTCCATAGTTAGGGGGCCGCGTCGCTCTTCCAGGACGTCTTCGTGGCTCAGCTATGGGTAAGTGTCATTTTTCCTTTGCCCTACGTTACTCTTGCCCTTTTCCAATTGCTTACTGAAGACGACCCTTTGATGCAGACAGCGAACTCCATAGTGGTGATGAGGGATGTCCTGGCCCGGGGCAAGGCAGCGCTCCGCCATTCCCAGCAAAAGACAGCTAAAGTTTAGGCCCAGGCCAAGAGGGCTGAGAGGGCCCTGGAAGTGGCCCGAGCCGAGTGGGCCGAGGAGCTGGATGGGGTCAGGCGCCGGGCCGAGGCCGATCTCGAGCACACGAGGAAGCAGTTGGAGGTTGCCAAGATAACCATCGGTACTCAAGACTTGTGCATCCAGTCCCTCGACATCGAGGTGGAGGCGGCTGAGAAGCGGGCCTCCAATGTAGAGGAGATCGCCCAAGGGTTGGATGCCTGGGCGGTCGAAATGGAGGAGACCATCCGTAGGGCAGAGGAGAAGGCCAACGCCGCCGAGGAGAGGGCCATCGCTGCCGAGGGGAAGGTAGCCATGACCGAGTAGAGGGCTGCTGCCAACGAAGAGAAGGTGACCACGGCAGTGGACGAATTCTGAAGGAGCATAATTTTTGCGAAAGAGCTGGCCGAAGCTTCCTTCAGGGCCTACCTCCTCAGCTTTCAGTATGGAAAGGAGAAGGTCGGCTGAGCCTACGACCTCTCTGGCCTCGACGATCTCGAGCCAGATGAAATGTCAAAGGGGTCGATGGCATCCCCAGGGCCGACTGAGGCCTAAGAATGTATACCTCCCTTTTTTTGCTTATACCTATACTGAAGTCCGACCTAGGTCGGTGTTTTGTAAACCTTTTCAACAAAGTAATGAAAAGTATGGATTTTTGCAAATGGTTAAACGGGTGTCCTTTATAGAATACTTAGCTCCGCTAGGATGTTGCCTTCGTGAGATTGAGTGAACTAGAAGTGAGGTCGGCCCATGATTGAAGCAGCAATTCAGGGCCGGTGCTGAGGCCAGTGGGCATCGACCGAGGTCGAACCTTGGGACCGAGTCAACCTCAAGATTTGAAGGCCAACCGGATCTAAGCCTTGGGTACTGATGGTACATTGATCTTGAGATGCCGAGCTGACCTCGGGCTTGAGTGCTGATGATACGTCGATCTTGAAGTGCCAAGCTAACCTTGGACTTGAGTTCCGATGGTACATCGGTCTTAAAGTGCTGAGTTAACCTCGGGCTTGAGTGTCGATGGTACATCGGTCTTGAAGTACCGAGCTACCTCGGGCTTGAGTGTTGATGGTACATCGGTCTTAAAGTGTCAAGATAACCTTGGGCTTGAGTGCCGATGGTACATCGGTCTTAAAGTGTCAAGCTGACCTCGAGCTTGAGTATCGATGGTACATCGGTCTTGAAGTATCGAGCTGACCTTGGGCTTGAGTGCCGATGGTACATCGGTCTTGAAGTGCCGAGCTGATCTCAGGCCTGAGCTAAAAGGACAAGTTACTCAAACACTTCTTCATTAAATAAAGAGATATGAGATATTCAAAATTTTTTATTTTAATAATGTGGGAACGAGGTACTCGAACCTAAAATCATCCAATTGCATACATTATTGATAGTATCGATGGAGGTTATCTGAATTCCAAGTGCGAGGAAGAAGCTTCCCATCAAGGCTTTTGATTCGGTATGCTTTGCGATGAAGGGCCTCTATGACTCGGTAGGAGCTTTTCCAATTTCGCGATAACTTGCCTCCCTCCATTGGTTTCGATACCTCAGCTCTCCTGAGAACTAAGTCTCCTGGCAAGAAGGCTTTGGGACGAATATGGGCATTATAGTATCTGACAGCTCTCTGGCGATAAACTGCCATTCTGAGGCATGCTAGGTCACACACCTCTTCGATAAGGTCTAGATTGGCTCGTAGCCAAGTCGAGTTATTGTCCTCATTATACGACTCTATTTGAGGGCTTGGGAGGCCGATCTCCATGGGGATGATGGCCTCAGAGCCGAACACAAGACTGAAGGGGGTCTTTCCGATGGGAGTACGCGGTATGGTATGGTAGGCCCATAGCACATTGGGAGCTCCTCCACCCATCTCCCTTTGAAGTCGTCCAGCCATGTCCTGAGCCCTTGAAGAATGGTTCGATTTGTCACCTCGGCCACTCTGTTAGTTTATGGATGATCAACGGAAGTGAAACGTTGGTGGATGCCTAGCTCAGCATAGAACTCTCTGAAAGGGGCATTGTCAAACTGTCGGCCGTTGTCAGTGACAAGGGTATGGAGTAGCCCAAACCGACATATGATGGATTTCCAAAAGAAGGATTTGACCTTATGCTCGGTAATTTTTGCCAGCGCCTCGGCCTCCACCCACTTGGTGAAATGGTCGATGGCGACAAGCAAAAATCTTCGCTGGCCATAGGCCGAGGGAAAAGGTCCCAGTATGTACATCCCCCACTGAGCAAAGAATCATGGGGCCGACAGGGGACTCGGTTGGAAGGTCGGTTGTTGCTGGATATTGGCATGTCGCTGGCAGCTGTCACATCTCTGAACCAACTCAGTTGCATCCTCCCTCATAGTGGGCCAATAATATCCCTATCACAAAGCCTTGTACGCCAGTGTTCTGCCCCCCATGTGGTTCCTGCAGATGCCCTCGTGGATCTTGCGTAGGATATAATCGGTGTCTGCTGAGCTGGCACACCGAAGGAGGGGATAGGAGAAGGATCTTCAGTATAGCCGCCCATCTAAGATCAGGAACTTGGGGGCCCGTCTCCTAAGCAGCTTGGCTTCTGCAGGGTCATCGGGAAGAGTGAGGTCGGTGAGATACCGAACATAAGCCTCCATCCATGCGGGCTCTTGGCTGATTAGCAAGGCCTCTTCGGTGGCTTCGATGCTTGAAACTTTCAGATGCTCCACGTACGTCCACCCTAGGGTCCCGTCGGCCAAGGTGGCCAATCGGGACACTACGTCAGCTCTGGCGTTCTCGCCCCTGGGGATGTAACTGATACTGAAGTGAGTAATGATGAGATATGTGATTGGACCTTACTCAAATAGCGGGACATAGTGGGATCCCAGGCTTGTATTCCCAGCGATTTGCTCGGAAATGAGTTGGGAGTTGGTGAAGGCTCGGAGGCGCTTCGCTCCAAGTTCTTTGGCCAACCTTATCCCCGCCAGCAAGGCTTCAAACTCCACTTGGTTGTTAGTCGTAGGAAATAGGAACCGTAGGGCGTACTCCACCATCTCTCTCTCTGGGCTAGCTAGAATGAGACTGGCTCCACTCCCTTGGGAATTCGAAGCACCATCGATGTGAAGGATCCAGTCTTGACTCTCGACCTTGGCCACCACGTCTGGGGATGCCGAGTGGAGTTCTTCTAGTGATTTCCTAGCCCAAGTGCACTCAACCATGAAGTTCGCCAGGACTTGGGACTTCATGGCCGACCTTGGCTGAAAGGACAAGTCGAATTCTTTCAGCTTGATCGCCCATTTTGCCAGTCGGCCTGAAGTGTTGGGCTGCGATAAAATTGCTCTGAGCGGCTGGTCCATGAGCACCATGACCGAGTGGGCTTGGAAGTAGGGCCTAAGGCGCTGAGCAGAGATGATCAGTGCAAAAATAACCTTTTCGGTATGAGAATACCTGGTCTCCATATCATGAAGCATCTTACTGGTATGATAGACGGGCTTCTTAGTTTTGTCGGTGTCGACGCAGACGAGCATGGAGCTGACGGCCTCGGTAGAGGCTACGAGGTAGAGAAAGAGCTCTTCTCCATCCCTCAGCTTAGACAACAACGGTAGGGTGGATAGGAATTTCCTCAGCCCCTCGAATGCTCTCTGACACTCTTCGGTCCATTCAAAGTTATCGACCTTGCATAGGGCCTTAAAGAAGGGTAGACACCTTTTCGCTGACTTGGACAGAAAATGGCTTAAGGTTGCTACCCGCCCCATCAGACGTTGGGCCTCCTTCTTATTGGCCGAGGGTTTCATGTCGAGGATGGCCTAAATTTTGTCCGGGTTTGCCTCTATCGCCCGCTGGGTCACCATAATGCCTAGGAATTTGCCGGCTATACCCTGAACGTACACTTCTATGGGTTTAGCTTTATCTGGTAACAGCGAAGGTTGTCGAAGGTCTCCACTAGGTCGGCAATGTGGTCATCAGCATGGATGCTTTTGGTCAGCATGTCATCCACGTAGACCTCTATGTTGCGTTCAACTTGGTCTTCGAAGACCCTGTTCATCAGCCTCTAGTACATAGCCTCCGCATTCTTCAGTCTGAACGACATCACCCTGAAGCAGTAGATACCCTTTTAGGTCACAAAGGAGGTGGCCTCCTCGTTCGTTGGGTCCATATTAATCTGATTGTACCCCGAGAAGGTGTCCATGAAGCTGAGGATCTCATGGCTCGACGTGGCATCCACTAGTTGATCAATTCTAGGCAGTGAGAAGCTATCCTTGGGGCATGCCTTATTGAGGTCAGTGAAGTTGACACACATTCTCCAACTTTCATTGGCCTTGTGGACCATTATAACGTTAGCAAGCCAATCTGGATAGTGCACTCTCGGATATGCCCGGCTGCCAACAGCTTGCGGATCTCCTCATCGACAGCCTTTTACCACTCGGAGGCAAAGCTTCTCTTCTTTTGTCTGATTAGTCGACACTATGGATTGATGCTGAGCTTGTGGGTAATTACATCAGATGGAATGCCTGGCATGTTCAATGCCAACCAGGCGAACACATCCAAATTGGCCCGAAGAAAGATAAGGAGTCGGGCCCTTGCTTCCTTGGTGATGAGGACATCAGTTCGGACCAGAGTTCGGGTCAGTCGAACCAGTCCTTGGATGTTCCTGTACCAGCAACCCAGAGTCAGCAGGCCACGTCAGGGAAGCCCACGCCAGGTAGTCTACGAAGGTCCAAGAGGTTGCAGAACAAACGGGCTTGAAATTCCATGTTTGGGCCAAGTGTACGGAATTGACCTGACTTCGTTTTGACACTTTGGGTCAATCGAATCCGGTCAGCTACTGCCCAAACTTGGCTGGTCACATGGAAACGGACTGCTGATTCAAAGTCATGCCTTTGGCGATGAGCTGCTGTGGATTTTGGCCATCCGGGCTCGTCTGATAGGAGTTTTGGGCCTGTTTTCGTTTTTAATGGCATAGTTGTAATTTTTCTAAACTTATGATGTTAGGGTTTTATCTCTTTTATTTAGGTTGGTTTTGGGCGGCCGTCAAAGGCAGAGAAGAAAGATGCTATTTTAGATTTCCTTTTTTTTTCTTGAATGGAGATGAATGTTTTCTTTTTTCTGATTCAAAACAATTGAATTGAAAATTCAATTGCTCTTCCTTTAAATTTCGGATTGTGAGTGATCAAATTCGAAATTTTCCCCTTTTCTTGTCAAGATTCGAACCAAACCTGGACGAATTCTTTTCTCGCAGATTAGATCGTTCTTGAGTTGCAGGCGTTTTGAATATCGCCCTGCATCAACTTGGTATCAGAGCCTTGATCCATTCCTTCCATTACCGCCTTGATCCATTCCTTCCAAACCCAAATATCAACCCTAACCGAAATTTGATCCAATGGAGCAGAAGAACAACGATCAATCCCTGAGAGACGCCGTGAGAGATGCTATGCAAGACGCCATGCGAGACCAGCACCAGGTGATGCAACAGATGATGCAAACCATGCAGGCGATGATGGCGCGGCTGGAGGTGCAGAATCGTGCCCAACCCCTTCGAGTGGAGGAGCGTGATGAAATTGATGGAGGTAGGGAGAGGGGTTTCGAAAATCTGGAGGCACCACCAATTCGAAGAGGGCAACAGAGGCCTGATGTTGGACTTCCAAGGTATGTCGATCAACCTCCCTATTTCGAAAATCAGAATCGGTGGGAAGCAGGCTTCAGGGTCGAAATTCCAGAGTTTAAAGGAGGAATTAACCCAGACGAGTATGTTGATTGGACCCTTCAGGTCGATGATGTTTTTCGTCTGAAGGAGGTGCCCTTAGACAAGCAGGTACCGCTTGTCACAATTCGATTCAGAGATAGGGCTGCTGCTTGGTGGCATGCGCAGCACTATCGTAGATATATGGATGGGAGACCTCCATTAGCGTCATGGGCAGCGCTAAAGCAGGAGATGAACAGGGAGTTTTTGCCTCCGAACCATGAGCAGATTTTGTATTCGAAGTTGCATGGTTTGACGCAAGGTAGTCGGAGCGTCGAGGAGTACACAACTGAATTTTATCGATTGGTTGCACGAAATCGGTTGATTGAGGCTGAACCGAGATTGATAGCCATGTATCTTCATGGCTTGCGGCTGCCAATCCAAGATGCACTGGCTGTGCATCGAATTGATAGCGTAGGAGATGCGCATATGAGGGCTCAGGCAGTGGAAAAGAGCTTGATGAGAAACAGGGGGTTTCAGAGCAGAGGGGGTTTTACTACGGGCCAGAGTTCAGGGCAGAATTCAGGGGGCAAATTTATGCCTCCAGTAGCGAGGCCGCAGGCATCAGTACCTCCAAGACCAACAGGGTCGAATGGAACCTCAGGTTCTCAGGCGAGAGTGGGCAGCAACAGGGCTAACATTCGGTGCCATCGGTGTCAGAATTTGGGGCACTATGCCAATGAATGCCCCAAGGCGCGAGCTCAGTTGTATATGGAGGACGAAAATGGAGGAGAGTTCCCTGAGGATGAGGAATTTAATGATGAGCTGTGTGTTATTGATCCGGACCATATTCAAGGGGAGAGCTTGGTGATACGAAGAATGTGTCTGGCGCCGAGATCAGATGAAGATTGGCGTCGGCATGACATCTTCACAACGAAATGTTTTGTGGCTGGCAAAACATGTCGTGTTATCATAGACTCCGGCAGTTGGGAGAATGTGATAGCAGAGGAGGCTGTGAAGAAGCTGGGGTTGCAGACAGACCCTCACCCACATCCATATAAGCTCGGTTGGGTGAACCGAAATGCAGACATTCAGGTCAGCCGAAGGTGTAAGTTGTCACTGTGTTTTGGTCCTCATTTCGAGACAACTATTGAGGCGGATGTTGTTCCAATGGATGCTACTCACATCATACTGGGGCGTCCGTGGCAGTTTGATAACAGGGCAGTGTACAACGGGTACACCCACAGTTATATGCTGCGTCCAGATGGGAGGAAAGTTATTTTGAAGCCGCTTCAGGAAGTGAGTGGACAGAATACAGTAATTTGTTTACCAAGCACAGAATTCGATGCGAGTTTGGATGGAGAGGATGTTTGTTTTGCTTTGGTGAGCAAGTCAGGAGACTTCGGCGTGGAAGAGGAGCAAAGGCCAAATATGATTCCTGAGGAGTTGGTGTCTATCTTGGAGGAATTCCGAGATGTTGTATCAAAGGAGCTACCGGCTGGATTACCACCTCTCCGAGATATTCAGCACGGCATTGACCTTATTCCGGGCTCAGTGTTGCCGAATAAGGCTCATTATCGGATGACACCGCAACAGCATGAGGAATTGAGGAGGCAGGTCCAAGAACTTTTGGACAAGGGGTTCGTACGGGAGAGCATTAGCCCGTGCGCGGTGCCAGCCCTTTTGGTACCGAAGAAGGATGGTACGTGGCGCATGTGTGTCGACAGCCGCGGTTAACAAAATTACTGTGAAGTACAGGTTCCCGATACCGAGGTTGGACGACATGCTTGATCAGTTGAGTGGTGCTAAGGTCTTCACGAAGATTGATTTGAAGAGTGGGTACCATCAGATAAGGATGAAGCCTGGAGACGAATGGAAGACAGCCTTCAAGACTAAGGAAGGGCTGTATGAATGGTTGGTAATGCCATTCGGGTTGTCAAACGCGCCGAGCACGTTCATGCGCGTAATGAACCAGGTTTTACGTCCATTTCTTAGCTCATTTGTGGTTGTCTACTTTGATGATATTTTGATATACAGCAGGACAGCCGAAGAGCATGTGGGCCATGTGGCACAGGTTTTGTCAGTGTTACGTGAGAACCAGTTAGTTGCTAACCCAGAGAAGTGCATTTGGATGGTTGGGAGACTAATTTTTCTGGGGTACGTTGTGACTGGAGAGGGGATTCTCCCAGATAGGAATAAGGTGCATGCAATTGTGGAATGGCCAGTACCTTCAACCTTGACAGAATTGAGATCCTTTTTGGGTCTTGCAGGGTTTTATCGCAGGTTTGTCAAGGGGTATAGTGAGCTGGCTGCACCTTTAACGGAATTGTTGAAGGGAGCCAGATTCGGGTGGAATGATGCCGCACAGGAGGCATTTGATGGGCTGAAAGTCAGATTGACCGAAGCTCCTTTATTGGTTCTTCCTGATTTTGATAGAGTTTTTGAGGTGGATTGTGATGCTTCGAAGACTGGAATTGGGGCAGTGCTTAACCAGGAAGGAAGACCAGTCGCATACTTCAGTGAGAAGCTGGGAGGAGCTAAACTGGCTTATTCGGTTTATGATCTGGAATTGTACGCCATTGTGAGATCCTTGCAGCATTGGCGCCACTACTTGATTCAGCGGGAGTTTGTACTGTATTCAGACCATCAGGCGCTGAAGTTTTTACAGGGTCAGCATAAACTGAGTTCAAGGCATGCGAAGTGGGTGAGTGCCTTGCAGGAATACACTTTCAGCATCAAGCACAAGTCTGGTACGTTGAATAGAGTGGCTGATGCTTTGAGTAGGCGGAGCTTGTTGATTGGCGCTATGCATGTGTACACTCTCGGCTTTGAGAGTGTAAGGGAGGACATTCGTGTGGATGAGCACTTCAAGGGGATTTTGGCCAAAATTGAGGCGGGGGAGCGAACTGATTTCGTTCTCCATGATGGATATTTGTTTCGAGGTAACTGCTTATGTGTTCCTGATACGTCTCTTCGTGTGTTGATCATCCAGGAACTGCATAACCAGGGTCACTTCGGAAGGGATAAAACAGCCTGGTTGATTCGGCAGCGGTTTTATTGGCCTGGTCTTGACCGAGATGTCAAGGCTTTTGTGAAGAGGTGCAGGTTGTGTCAAGAGTCGAAGGGGACAGACACGAACCAAGGTATGTACACGCCTTTACCTATCCCAGAGGCACCATGGCGAGATGTTTCTATGGACTTTGTTGTAGGATTGCCGCGGACAGCAAGGGGACTGGATTCGATTATGGTGATTGTGGATCGGTTCAGTAAGGTGGCGTGTTTCTTGCCATGCAAAACCACTTTTGATGCGTCAAAGGTTGCTGACTTATATTTTGCTTCAGTGGTTCGGCATTTTGGTATACCGGCATCCATAGTGTCAGACAGGGACAGCAAGTTTATGGGACACTTCTGGCGAGAGCTGTGGAAGAAGTTGGGCACAAAGTTGAAATTCAGCAGTCCTTATCATCCTCAGACGGATGGACAGACTGAAGTTGTCAACCGTAGCTTGGGTAATCTGTTGCGGGCAAATGTGCATGAATTCAGGAGCTGGGATTTGTGTTTGCCGAAGATTGAGTTTGAGTTCAACTCTTCAGTGAACCGTTCTACAGGGTTTGCTCCGTTTCAGATACTGTTTGGGTTCTTGCCAAGAGGTCCTTTGGATGTTCTGCCAGTTGAGTCGCCAGAGAAGGTGAGTCAGAAGGTCGAAGATAGAGTGTCTGACTTGCAGGAGATACATGCGACTGTTAGAGCCAAATTGGAGCAGACTTACGCCAAATACAAGGCGAAAGCTGATCAGCAGCGTCGGCAACAGTCCTTTGAAGTGGGCGATTTGGTATGGGTTTACTTACCGAGGGAGCGGTATCCACAGGGAGCTTTAACGAAGCTCAAGCCGAAGAAGATAGGTCCATGCCAGGTATTGGAGAAATTTGGTGACAATGCCTATCGGGTTGAGTTACCAGATGATGTCTTCATTTCGGATGTGTTCAACATTCGGCATCTGACCCCTTATGCAGGAGAGAATTCGAGCTTGAGGTCAAGCTTTTCAGAGGAAGGGGAGAGTGATGAGGACATCAGTTCGGACCAGAGTTCGGGTCAGTCGAACCAGTCCTTGGATGTTCCTGTACCAGCACCCAGAGTCAGCAGGCCACGTCAGGGAAGACCACACCAGATAATCTACGAAGGTCCAAGAGGTTGCAGAACAAACGGGCTTGAAAATTTTCAATCGGACTGGGCCCAAACTTGGCTGGTCACATGGAAACGGACTGCTGATTCAAAGTCATTGCCTTTGGCAATGAGCTGCTGTGGATTTTGGCCATCCGGGCTCGTCTGATAGGAGTTTTGGGCCTGTTTTCGTTTTTAATGGCATAGTTGTAATTTTTCTAAACTTATGATGTTAGGGTTTTATCTCTTTTATTTAGTTGGTTTTGGGCGGCCGTCAGAGGCAGAGAAGAAAGACGCTTTTAGATTTCCTTTTTTTTTTCTTGAATGGAGATGAATGTTTTCTTTTTCTGATTCAAAAATTGAATTGAAAATTCAATTGCTCTTCCTTTAAATTTCGGATTGTGAGTGATCAAAATTCGAAATTTTCCCCTTTTCTTGTCAAGATTCGAACCAAACCTGGACGAATTCTTTTCTCGCAGATTAGATCGTTCTTGAGTTGCAGGCGTTTTGAATATCGCCCTGCATCAACTTGGTATCAGAGCCTTGATCCATTCCTTCCATTACCGCCTTGATCCATTCCTTCCATTACCGCCTTGATCCATTCCTTCCAAACCCAAATATCAACCCTAACCGAAATTTGATCCAATGGAGCAGAAGAACAATGATCAATCCCTGAGAGACGCCGAGAGATGCTATGCAAGACGCCATGCGAGACCAGCACCAGGTGATGCAACAGATGATGCAAACCATGCAGGCGATGATGGCGCGGCTGGAGGTGCAGAATCGTGCCCAACCCCTTCGAGTGGAGGAGCGTGATGAAATTGATGGAGGTAGGGAGAGGGGTTTCGAAAATCTGGAGGCACCACCAATTCGAAGAGGGCAACAGAGGCCTGATGTTGGACTTCCAAGGTATGTCGATCAACCTCCCTATTTCGAAAATCAGAATCGGTGGGAAGCAGGCTTCAGGGTCGAAATTCCAGAGTTTAAAGGAGGAATTAACCCAGACGAGTATGTTGATTGGACCCTTCAGGTCGATGATGTTTTTCGTCTGAAGGAGGTGCCCTTAGACAAGCAGGTACCGCTTGTCACAATTCGATTCAGAGATAGGGCTGCTGCTTGGTGGCATGCGCAGCACTATCGTAGATATATGGATGGGAGACCTCCATTAGCGTCATGGGCAGCGCTAAAGCAGGAGATGAACAGGGAGTTTTTGCCTCCGAACCATGAGCAGATTTTGTATTCGAAGTTGCATGGTTTGACGCAAGGTAGTCGGAGCGTCGAGGAGTACACAACTGAATTTTATCGATTGGTTGCACGAAATCGGTTGATTGAGGCTGAACCGAGATTGATAGCCATGTATCTTCATGGCTTGCGGCTGCCAATCCAAGATGCACTGGCTGTGCATCGAATTGATAGCGTAGGAGATGCGCATATGAGGGCTCAGGCAGTGGAAAAGAGCTTGATGAGAAACAGGGGGTTTCAGAGCAGAGGGGGTTTTACTACGGGCCAGAGTTCAGGGCAGAATTCAGGGGGCAAATTTATGCCTCCAGTAGCGAGGCCGCAGGCATCAGTACCTCCAAGACCAACAGGGTCGAATGGAACCTCAGGTTCTCAGGCGAGAGTGGGCAGCAACAGGGCTAACATTCGGTGCCATCGGTGTCAGAATTTGGGGCACTATGCCAATGAATGCCCCAAGGCGCGAGCTCAGTTGTATGGAGGATTATATGGAGGACGAAAATGGAGGAGAGTTCCCTGAGGATGAGGAATTTAATGATGAGCTGTGTGTTATTGATCCGGACCATATTCAAGGGGAGAGCTTGGTGATACGAAGAATGTGTCTGGCGCCGAGATCAGATGAAGATTGGCGTCGGCATGACATCTTCACAACGAAATGTTTTGTGGCTGGCAAAACATGTCGTGTTATCATAGACTCCGGCAGTTGGGAGAATGTGATAGCAGAGGAGGCTGTGAAGAAGCTGGGGTTGCAGACAGACCCTCACCCACATCCATATAAGCTCGGTTGGGTGAACCGAAATGCAGACATTCAGGTCAGCCGAAGGTGTAAGTTGTCACTGTGTTTTGGTCCTCATTTCGAGACAACTATTGAGGCGGATGTTGTTCCAATGGATGCTACTCACATCATACTGGGGCGTCCGTGGCAGTTTGATAACAGGGCAGTGTACAACGGGTACACCCACAGTTATATGCTGCGTCCAGATGGGAGGAAAGTTATTTTGAAGCCGCTTCAGGAAGTGAGTGGACAGAATACAGTAATTTGTTTACCAAGCACAGAATTCGATGCGAGTTTGGATGGAGAGGATGTTTGTTTTGCTTTGGTGAGCAAGTCAGGAGACTTCGGCGTGGAAGAGGAGCAAAGGCCAAATATGATTCCTGAGGAGTTGGTGTCTATCTTGGAGGAATTCCGAGATGTTGTATCAAAGGAGCTACCGGCTGGATTACCACCTCTCCGAGATATTCAGCACGGCATTGACCTTATTCCGGGCTCAGTGTTGCCGAATAAGGCTCATTATCGGATGACACCGCAACAGCATGAGGAATTGAGGAGGCAGGTCCAAGAACTTTTGGACAAGGGGTTCGTACGGGAGAGCATTAGCCCGTGCGCGGTGCCAGCCCTTTTGGTACCGAAGAAGGATGGTACGTGGCGCATGTGTGTCGACAGCCGCGCGGTTAACAAAATTACTGTGAAGTACAGGTTCCCGATACCGAGGTTGGACGACATGCTTGATCAGTTGAGTGGTGCTAAGGTCTTCACGAAGATTGATTTGAAGAGTGGGTACCATCAGATAAGGATGAAGCCTGGAGACGAATGGAAGACAGCCTTCAAGACTAAGGAAGGGCTGTATGAATGGTTGGTAATGCCATTCGGGTTGTCAAACGCGCCGAGCACGTTCATGCGCGTAATGAACCAGGTTTTACGTCCATTTCTTAGCTCATTTGTGGTTGTCTACTTTGATGATATTTTGATATACAGCAGGACAGCCGAAGAGCATGTGGGCCATGTGGCACAGGTTTTGTCAGTGTTACGTGAGAACCAGTTAGTTGCTAACCCAGAGAAGTGCATTTGGATGGTTGGGAGACTAATTTTTCTGGGGTACGTTGTGACTGGAGAGGGGATTCTCCCAGATAGGAATAAGGTGCATGCAATTGTGGAATGGCCAGTACCTTCAACCTTGACAGAATTGAGATCCTTTTTGGGTCTTGCAGGGTTTTATCGCAGGTTTGTCAAGGGGTATAGTGAGCTGGCTGCACCTTTAACGGAATTGTTGAAGGGAGCCAGATTCGGGTGGAATGATGCCGCACAGGAGGCATTTGATGGGCTGAAAGTCAGATTGACCGAAGCTCCTTTATTGGTTCTTCCTGATTTTGATAGAGTTTTTGAGGTGGATTGTGATGCTTCGAAGACTGGAATTGGGGCAGTGCTTAACCAGGAAGGAAGACCAGTCGCATACTTCAGTGAGAAGCTGGGAGGAGCTAAACTGGCTTATTCGGTTTATGATCTGGAATTGTACGCCATTGTGAGATCCTTGCAGCATTGGCGCCACTACTTGATTCAGCGGGAGTTTGTACTGTATTCAGACCATCAGGCGCTGAAGTTCTTACAGGGTCAGCATAAACTGAGTTCAAGGCATGCGAAGTGGGTGAGTGCCTTGCAGGAATACACTTTCAGCATCAAGCACAAGTCTGGTACGTTGAATAGAGTGGCTGATGCTTTGAGTAGGCGGAGCTTGTTGATTGGCGCTATGCATGTGTACACTCTCGGCTTTGAGAGTGTAAGGGAGGACATTCGTGTGGATGAGCACTTCAAGGGGATTTTGGCCAAAATTGAGGCGGGGGAGCGAACTGATTTCGTTCTCCATGATGGATATTTGTTTCGAGGTAACTGCTTATGTGTTCCTGATACGTCTCTTCGTGTGTTGATCATCCAGGAACTGCATAACCAGGGTCACTTCGGAAGGGATAAAACAGCCTGGTTGATTCGGCAGCGGTTTTATTGGCCTGGTCTTGACCGAGATGTCAAGGCTTTTGTGAAGAGGTGCAGGTTGTGTCAAGAGTCGAAGGGGACAGACACGAACCAAGGTATGTACACGCCTTTACCTATCCCAGAGGCACCATGGCGAGATGTTTCTATGGACTTTGTTGTAGGATTGCCACGGACAGCAAGGGGACTGGATTCGATTATGGTGATTGTGGATCGGTTCAGTAAGGTGGCGTGTTTCTTGCCATGCAAAACCACTTTTGATGCGTCAAAGGTTGCTGACTTATATTTTGCTTCAGTGGTTCGGCATTTTGGTATACCGGCATCCATAGTGTCAGACAGGGACAGCAAGTTTATGGGACACTTCTGGCGAGAGCTGTGGAAGAAGTTGGGCACAAAGTTGAAATTCAGCAGTCCTTATCATCCTCAGACGGATGGACAGACTGAAGTTGTCAACCGTAGCTTGGGTAATCTGTTGCGGGCAAATGTGCATGAATTCAGGAGCTGGGATTTGTGTTTGCCGAAGATTGAGTTTGAGTTCAACTCTTCAGTGAACCGTTCTACAGGGTTTGCTCCGTTTCAGATACTGTTTGGGTTCTTGCCAAGAGGTCCTTTGGATGTTCTGCCAGTTGAGTCGCCAGAGAAGGTGAGTCAGAAGGTCGAAGATAGAGTGTCTGACTTGCAGGAGATACATGCGACTGTTAGAGCCAAATTGGAGCAGACTTACGCCAAATACAAGGCGAAAGCTGATCAGCAGCGTCGGCAACAGTCCTTTGAAGTGGGCGATTTGGTATGGGTTTACTTACCGAGGGAGCGGTATCCACAGGGAGCTTTAACGAAGCTCAAGCCGAAGAAGATAGGTCCATGCCAGGTATTGGAGAAATTTGGTGACAATGCCTATCGGGTTGAGTTACCAGATGATGTCTTCATTTCGGATGTGTTCAACATTCGGCATCTGACCCCTTATGCAGGAGAGAATTCGAGCTTGAGGTCAAGCTTTTCAGAGGAAGGGGAGAGTGATGAGGACATCAGTTCGGACCAGAGTTCGGGTCAGTCGAACCAGTCCTTGGATGTTCCTGTACCAGCACCCAGAGTCAGCAGGCCACGTCAGGGAAGACCACACCAGGTAATCTACGAAGGTCCAAGAGGTTGCAGAACAAACGGGCTTGAAAATGTTTGGGCCGAGTGTACGGAATTGACCCGACTTCGTTTTGACACTTTGGGTCAATCGGGCTACTGTGTCATTGGGCCCAACTTGGCTGGTCACATGGAAACGGACTGCTGATTCAAAGTCATTGCCTTTGGCAATGAGCTGCTGTGGATTTTGGCCATCCGGGCTCGTCTGATAGGAGTTTTGGGCCTGTTTTTTTTTTAATGGCATAGTTGTAATTTTTCTAAACTTATGATGTTAGGGTTTTATCTCTTTTATTTAGGTTGGTTTTGGGCGGCCGTCAAAGGCAGAGAAGAAAGACGCTATTTTAGATTTCCTTTTTTTTTCTTGAATGGAGATGAATGTTTTCTTTTTTCTGATTCAAAACAATTGAATTGAAAATTCAATTGCTCTTCCTTTAAATTTCGGATTGTGAGTGATCAAATTCGAAATTTTTCCCCTTTTCTTGTCAAGATTCGAACCAAACCTGGACGAATTCTTTTCTCGCAGATTAGATCGTTCTTGAGTTGCAGGCGTTTTGAATATTGCCCTGCATCACTTGGGGAGGAGCGATCCAACTCGGATGGTCTTCGCTGGATCCTCCCCTAATGGGAAGCTCAGTAGGTGCTCGGCCGGTTCCCCCCTCCTCTCTAAGTTCCTGGGGTCAAGCAGCTCAGTCATTGGTGGGCTGGCGCCTCTTGAGGGCTAGGCGTCGTGTGATAGCAGAGAGACAAGTTCCTCTCTCTGTGCATCTCCCCTACTCCTTTATCGGTTGGAAACCTCACGAGCAACCTCTTGGTGGAGATGAAGACATCCAACAAGTTTAGTCCGGGCCTACCGAGGATGGCATTATAAGCCAGGGGACCCGGACGACTAGGAACCTCACTAGGACTATCTTCTGGCAGGGCGACGTTCCAGCCGTGACTGAAAGACCTTCCACCTTCACAAAGTCTCCGATGAAACCCATGAGGGGTGTGGCCATGGGCTGAAGGGAGTCATGAGATAAGCACATCCGAACAAACACATCATAACTTAAAATGTCAGCTGAGCTTCCACTGTCGACCAATACCCTTCTTACAGGGTACTTTACAATCATCATAGATACGATGACGCTATCATCATTGGGATTGCTCACCCCCTCTAGGTCCCTTTCAAAAAAAGGGATTACATGCTCTATTTCCTTCTCCCCCCTAAACCTCTTAGATGGGTCGCCTGCCCCCCAGGATATCATAGCCACCATCTTCTTGGTTGGGGCATTATTGACGTCGACCTGAACAGGTGGGGGCGCTGATGGACCTGAAGTAGCTGGATTTAACCTTCAAACGAACTGGCCGATGTAGCCTTGCTGAATGAGGTCCTCGATTGCCTTCTTAAGCTGGCGGTAGCTCTTGGTGTCATGGTCGTGGTCCCGATGGAAGCGACAATAGAGATTTTTGTCACGGGGGATCCCATGCTTCAAAGGCGAAGGGCGCTGGAGGAACGACTCGCCCTCGATCTCCATCAAAATGTGTGATATTGGGGCGAGCAGGGGGGTATAGAGCCCCTTTCTGGGGGCAAGAGCCCTTGGTCAGTTGTCGGGTCACCGGGAAGGCTCAGGTCTCTCCTGATGTGGCCTATTGGGTGCAGGTCGGGCCTGTTTCTTGTTGGGGCCTCCATCTCCTTCGCACCGGAAGGAGTCAGCTTCGTCGGCGCAAATGTACTTCTACGCCCAACCCAACAACTCGACATAGGAGCTCGGCGGCTTCTTGTTGAGGGAGTATGCAAAATAGGAGGGGTGAAGCCCTCATTTCAAGGCCAGGGTGGCTACTGAGTTGTCAAGGCTGTAGACCTCGAGCGCAGCTTTCTTAAACTAGGCTATGAAGTCCCTCAATGACTCGCTGCTCTTCTATTGGAAGGCAAATAGGCTATCGGCCACCCGTGAAATCTTTCGGCAGACATCGAAATGCGCCAGGAAGACTTTTTCCAGCTTCCTGAAGGAATTGATGCTGCGTGGTGGTAGCCGAGAGTACCAAGCTCACGCAGCCTTCCAAAGAGTGGCCGGAAAGGTGATGCAAAGAAGAGAATCAGTTGCCCCCTGGACCTGCATGAAGACCTTGTAGCTTTCCAGATGGTCTAGGGGGTCGGTAGTGCCGTCATAAGGGTCCAGCTGGGGCAAGCGAAACCAGTTGGAGATTGGCTCCTCCATTATTCAGCGAGACAAGGGAGGGTGGCTGTCATAGTCTGCCTCCGAAGAGTTGGTGACTCTGCGGCTGAGCTCTTCCAGCCGCTGGTTGTACTTTTTGAGATGTCGCTCAGCCCAGCGAATGATACATCTGTCGAAGGACCCTTCCCGAGAAGATCCCAAAGACAGGGAAGGATAGCGCCGATGATGATTCCCTCGCTCGGTCTCCTTCCCCGGCCGTCGCCTACAGGAATCGTTGAAATGATGGGAAGGGGACCAAGGCCTCTTGGAGATCTCTTGACGGTGATGCCCAGGAGAGGTGTGGCGGCGGGGAGCTTCCCTTTGAGGATCTCTCCCGCGAGTGGATTGTTGACTTGGTGGAGTAAACCCCATGCCCGGGGAAGACGGCCGGAGACCTTGCTGTGAGGCCACCGCTTGCTATTGCAGATGTTGGACCGCCGCCACCAGTGACTGAACTTGCAAAGCGAGGGCATCGATCTGGTCACCTTGTCATGGTGACAATGGCGGAGTGGGGATAGAGACCGAAGGAGCTAGGAGGCCAACTTCTTGCTGCTCCGGTTCCTGATGATGCCCCTAGCGCAGTTGGCCGAAACCTCCTGCATGTGCATCATCACCATCTTCTTGAGTTGTAGAGGGAAGTAGAGGCTTGTAGCTAGTGGCTCTGAGGCAGTAGAGGCTTGTAGCTAGTGGCTCTGAGGCCTTCCGTCTCCTTGTTTTCCTTTCCCTACCTGACGCACCAATCTGTTGTTGCCAAAACACGTCCTCCAAACGTCGGGTGATGAAGGATTTCCTGGTGTCTCTTCTTCGACGAAAATCCTCCTCGGGGACCAATGGTTCCGATGGTTCCGCTCGGGACCTTCTGACGCTCAAATTAGTGCCTTGAAGAACAGTAGTGAATCATAAGCATGTATGAGAGTTGCCTTAGATTTTTCCTCCTCCTCTCTCATTATGAGAGGTTTCCTTCCACTACGTGGCTAGCTATCGAGAATGATTTGTAAGGATGAAACGCGTAAGGATATCAACCACTTAATAAAGGCGTGGTTTGAACCTATGACCAAAGGGTTTAAAGGCTAGCCCCTTACCACTGTGCCAATATGATCATTGGCAACAAAGGGTGTAAGCCCAGGATTTTGATAAGATTTGAACGAGTTAGAGAGAGAAAAAAATAAATAATTTTTTTAATTTAATTAATAGTATTAAAAATTAGTATATAATATTAATTTACTTATGACTTTTATTTTTATGCTGGTGAAAGAATCTGTAAATGGCATATACTTGGTACAAGATTTTAAAATCGCTAAGAGATTTTTAAGAAAAAATCCCTTTCTGATATTATTTTTTTTATGTTTAAAAATATCTTACCAGCACCAAGGGATTTATCCCTTAGTAAATCTCTAAGAGACCGAACTTTTCCTATAAATTCCTTGCTAAAAATTATTTAAATAATCATTCACTAATCCCTTGCAAATTACCAAGGAAATTTATCAAGAAAAATATATTCCTAGCAAATCCCTTAGAGAGATTTCTTACTGAAATTAGATTTTGAATGTAATTTAAAATCCCTTGAAAATCCTTTTCTAATCCTTTAGTAATTTTCTAAGGGACATATCCCTTGGTGATGTCCCTTATTAAAAGACTGATTTCTGGTAGTGAACGATATATAGAGCTTAGGATCGGTGTCTCCTTGTAATAAATTTTAAGGTAAAATATAGATAAGTACTTGTAGTTTAAGCTTATTGAATTAAATCCCTACAGTTTGAAACGTTATACTTAATTACCATAGATTTTAAAATACTATCAAATTATACCTATGAAGTTTAAGATGTTATACTTAAGTATCCATATATTTTAAACCTAATCAAACTTTCACATGAGCATAATTTAATAATATTTTGAAATGCATGGTACTTAAATGTAACTATCAAATCATATGAGAATAAAAAAAAAAATTAAAAGTGTATGAAAATTAATTATAATATTTCAAACCACATGGTCTAATTTGATAATGTTTAAACTATAAGGTACCAATTTGTATTTTTCTCTAAATTTTACGTACACTATTCTTCTACCAATTTTTATTACCATTAGTAAACCAATATAAGATAAGACATTAACCTTATCAAGAGTACTGTAACATTATAAAAATATGCATATGAAAATATATGAGAATATATATGTGTGTGTGTGTGAGAGAGAGAGAGAGATATAGAAAACAGACCGAGCCAGCCGGCCAAAACCTTTTACCTTGATATAATGATTTACCCGGAAGGCATAGTTCGTGGTGATCCTCATGAGGGCGGGGCTATCAATCTTGGGAAGGAGATAAATATCCTTCGGCACTCCAAGCTGCCCGAATGCCACCTCGACAAGATCCTCTATGGTGGACTCACCCGTCGAGGAACCCTCTCCCGTGCGCAGCACGGACCGCATCAGAGTGGCGAACATATCTTCCACCTTCAGATCGTGTGTAAGAAAATTCACAGCCGAAGGATTGATCAGAGGAGCTTTAGGCTATGGAGCTTTCATCCGCTTAGCCTCCTCCATCAAGACTTTAACCTGCAAAGCCTCGGACACTTTGGTTTGCCTAACCTCCCCCTCAGACGCTCCGGCCGGAGAAACTTCGGTCCGAGCATCTCCTCCACTCAGTGGCTCTTCTTCATCTGCAAGCATTTCCTCATCTCCAATAGGCTCTATAGGAGCCTTGGCTTCCTCCGTAGCTTCTCCCAATACCTCGGGAGAAAGTTCCTCGGCGAAAAATCCCTCGCGAACTCCAGTTAATTCGATTTCTCCTTCAACCTCCGCTGATTCTCCCTCGGGCAACTCCTCTTGAGTCTCGGCGGTGGTGATTACCTCCTTCGCCCCTCAATCAAAGCGGGGGTCTCTCCCTCGCCCATATGAGGTGCCCTAGGGCTGCCAACCTCCATCGGACGAGGTTGATTAGCCTCAAGTTAGGAGATTACCGGGTAAACCGGTGACATCCCCTCTGGGTCATCTGATACGACTATTATTTGGAGAGGAGAAACCTCAACGGCCTCCTCCAAGCTCTTTCCAACAACTTGTTCCTCCTCCACTTCCATACCTTCCTCCAGCAGGGAAGGCTCATCAATCGTGGTCGGCACACCCATCTCTCCCTTCTTCAGAGTGGAGGAGTGTTGGCTGACCCTAGCTTGCTTCAGTCCCTTTGGGTGTTCCCTAGAAAGGCAAGATTTCTTCTCAGATTTGTGCTTGTCACCAGAGCTAGATCCCCTCTGGCATTTGCCTAACTCCTTCCTTATTTGACCCACAAACGCCGACCTTTCGGCTATAAGCACAACAAACAATCATTTAGATCACAATAAAACTACCTGAATATATCGACTGCGGAAAGGAGGGAGAAAACTTACCCTGGAGGTCAAAAGAGCTCAGCCTGGTGGCGAAAAGGGCATCCTCCGACAAAAGGGCGCTAGCCAAAACACCCGACCACTACGGAGGGTTACCAAATCTTTCTTCTCCTTTCAGACAATGTTGGGCGCACCTCCGGATCCTTCACATAACTCACCCATGCCCAGGAAAAACCGAGCCAATGTTCCCCTCGACGATGAAAAACCAAGATTTTCACTCCTTTATCGATGACGGATTGTCCGATATCATCTTGAATGATTTCTGAGGACCAATATAGGGCCACTCAAAGTTCCTCCCGGAAACTAAGTTGTAGCAGACTCAGAATATAGGGAGATTTGCAGTTACCCCAATGCAGCTACACATTAAAATAAACCCGATGAGGTTGTGCCAGCTATTCGGAGCCACCATCGTCGGACATATGTTGTAAAATCTCATGACTTCTTTCACCAGCGGGTGGAGAGGAAACCGAAGACCCGCTCTCAAGCTTTCCTCGTAGAAGAATACTCTGTGCCCCAGCTCCATTGAGACCCTATGCTCGGCCCTCGGAAACCATAGAGCAACATCCCAAGAGACCTTGTATCGACGATGTATTTTGTCCAAATCCTCAAGGGTTATCTCAGAGGCTACGTCGTTTGGACCCTTCATGCTGTCAAGTTGAAGAACAAGACACAAATGAACTCGCGAGAGTTTGGAGAAAGAAAAACTCTAAGAAAGAAACGAGAATGCATTGCAGAAGAGACACCGCCCTAACAATTTTCCTTTCTTAAAAGGCATTTTAGGAGGAAAGCCCTGAATGCTAAAATTACCGCTATGGGCGCCATAAACATAGGGGTCTCACCACGTGGGACTTCCCTAGTCACTGCCCACAAGAAACGAGGGGTTTCCTCCTCGTGCAATGATAAAAAATAACAATGGAGCAGCAACCTGCCATTTACGAGACCATCATTGCGCATCTCTTCAGATCCCTCTGAATGAAATTATTCTAAACTCTACTCCTTACATCCGAATTTACACTTCAGACTAGGGAGTGGGGGGCATATGATGGGGTAAAATTATCATAGCATTAATGTCCATGCGCACCATCAACAGGGTCAAGACCAATCTCGATATTCCGTTAGCCAGTTGTCATGTCTGGAAAATAGTAGAACCGAATCGTCCTCAGCAGAGTCAAGTCACCTCGGCAAACCGAGCTATTCTCATACCTCGGCGAACCGAACTATTTCCATGCCTCGGTAAACCGAGCTATTTTCATGCCTCGGCAAACCGAATTACTTCTACACTCCGGTCAGACCAAGGCGTTTAAGCACCTCTGCAGAACCAAGCACGGGAGAGTTCAAATTCATGATAATTGAACAAGACCTCAAACAAAAAGTTATGCAAACAATGCCGGAAGTGGCCTAAGGCCTACAGGAATGGCCTAAGGCCTACAAAGTCGCTGAATCTCAAAGATCAACCAACTCTCCTGGCTATCGATCCTCTAACTAACTAGATACTAATCCCATTGGCCTCGTAACAAACTTGATTTGAATCCGATTTGAATCTGAACAGTTTTTGGACCCCTTGTGATGTGCCCAAGGAATCAGGTGATCGCCTATAAATACCCTAGCCCTGAAGTCTCTCGGGTATGCTTTGACTGATACTCTAACTAAAAAACTCTATTGAAGCTTGAGCAGAGCTCTGAGTTCTCGAGAGGCCATTCATCTTGAGGAACTATTCTATGATAGCCTTCTTCTCACATCTGTTTGCTGTGAATTTTCACTGACTTGGGCATCGAAGGGTCTTCCGTAGAGGGCCACCCCAGACACTCTCTACGTGAGAACTATCTTGCAGGTTCCATCCGGGTGAGAGACCAACGTTCAGATCCGGAGCCAAGCTGCACCCGAGTCGGAGAGCGGATTTCTGCAGCAACAAGTATAATATAGTATATCATTTCAAAGCATATGAGTATAGTTTAACCGTATTTAAAATACTAGATAGTTAGGTGTAATATGTGATAAGTCTATTTATTATCCTAATTTAATTATTAAAATAAATATTGATTACTTTGAATTTATTAAGAATTGATACTTTTTTATGGATGTTTGCAGAAAAGGAGTCTATAGATAGAAAGAGCTGATTTTTGGAGTCCAACGATGTGGCACTCAAATCAGGACTCAGTTTGCCCAAAAAGAAAGAAAGAGATGATTTCGCATGATTTTCGGTGTAAAATAAGGCAGGTGATGTTGAACGGATGGCTGAGAAATTTTTTCATAATATCTGATCGATCTTGAGCACCCGATTGACTCCAACTTTGACTAAGAGAAAACCCTAAATGAGCTCTATAAAAGAAAGAGTTTCTACATAGCTATTTTTTTATTCTTCTTTTATTTAGATTATTGTATTTTAGGCCTGAGAGAGAAAAATTATGGAGGGGATGATGATGATGAAGCCTATAATCAGGTTTTATCTTTCTTTTTGTTCTTAATTTTATGTAATAAAAATTATGCTCTTCTTTATTATTTCTTTTGAGTTATTTTTCTTACCGAGATTTTGATCTGGCATACACTGCCTGTACCCTCTATCGACGTACTGTGATCTCAGGATACGGTACGTGCCTAAGAGAGACAGATTGTAGTATGATAGATTAGACCCTTAACCTTGCAATTATTAGACAGTTTATACTCTAAGCGGACGTGCCGTGATCTTCTGATATGGTCTGTGCTTGACAAGAGATAAATTATTCTAATTTTAAATTTGTAAAAATTATTACTATTACAATATTAAAAAAAGAAGATAAAACCTATTTGCATGGTGGATTCGGATTCCTAGGTTTCTTCTCCTGCTATTTGAATTTTGTTAATTAATTAGTTGTTATTTGTTAATAACCACTATTCTAAATATAATCCTCTATAGATAATTTTTTTTTCTCTTTCGTAAAATAATTGCCCTTGATCCTTGAGGATATGATCCCGATTCACCACTAGCTATAGTAGTAAGTAGGTTTTATTTTTGACTACCAATGACAGCGATCAAATTTTGGCACCATTGCTGGGGATCTAGGCACGATTAATTCATGAAAAAAATATAAAAAAAATTATTACAAATTTTTTCTTAATTTTATTCTTATTTTTGATTTTTTTATTATTTCATTATTATTAGTGCTTCTATATAAAAGAAAAGAGTAAAAAAAATCCTTTTTGTTGAATAGTTATTGCTCTCTTTAGCTTATTGCTTTTTTTTTAGTTACCTTAATTGTTAGATTTTCTTATTTTCTTTTTAACATAAAAAAATTACTTTTCTTCTTATCACAAATCCACTCTTAACCTAATCAACTTTTTCTTTTAATTAACTTACCTTAAAAGAATATGAAAAAAAAACCCTAGGACACTTTTCATAAAAAATAATTAATTTAATAAATAAATAAATATATATATATATATAATAAAAAATATTTTAATATTATTTATATGCTTATATTGACTTAGGTAAATTTATTTTCTGCGAAACTCAAAATTTTTCCATTGACATCTCATAATTTATTAGAAAATTAGAAACTTAATCACAAAAATCTTTTTAAAAAAGTAATTAGATTAATTTTGTTTGATAATTTCAAGAACTGGACAACTGCTTGTTGCACAGCATTTTTATAATTAACTTTAAGAGCACAAACCCTTAATCAAGATAAGGTGTGGATTTTATCATCCTTCTTTGGCCCACAAACCACATCCTTTATTTTGCATTAACCCAAGCCTTTAACTCTAAAATTAACTAGACGTCAACCCCTAAGGAACTCGAGCTCAATAGAAAGACACCCGAAAGAGTTGGACCGAGTCAGGATTGACTACTTAACTAGTGTCTAAAAAAGGAAAGGAAAGTGGTTGCTTAATTGGTTCCGTTCGCTTACCTAGTAAACGACGGAGGGACTCCCACTGACCTTACCCTTAACTAGCTAGTTGATCAGTTAATTTTTGACTTGGAGGGCTCCAGGTAATCTTGAAAGTTAGGAGCTGTCTAGATATAGGTTAAACCTAGGGTAGAGAGTCTAATCTTTGTTAACTTGATTGCTAATAATTATTAAACCCTAACTAAATTATTCTTTATTTCTCTTAGTTCTAGGAATCTTTTAAGATATTTTCTTTAGAATCTTCTTCTTTCTCTTCTATTATATTGGTTTAAAAAAAACCAAATTACTGTTTGCTTTAGAGTGTATTGGTAGGGTATATGCTTGGTTGCCAATCGTTATAACCCAACCTCATACCCTTAAACCCTGAAATAGAGAGAACTTGTAGAGTAAACAGAGCACACATTATGTATCTTAATCAAGAAAATAATCTACCACATCAATTAAATGAGTACTTCGCCCCTTCACAATATACATATTCACAATGCATACAAGTACCGCAGTAGAGGCTGTCCAATATGAAATTAAGTTCAGTGTAATCCAAATGTTACCAGCTTTCCATGGATTTACAAATGAAGATCCCTATAAACACTTAGATGAATTCTTGGAAATTTGCTCAACTGTCAAGATTCAAAATTTCTTCGATGAGGCACTTAGGCTTAAGTTATTCCTTCTCCCTAAAAGATAGAGCCAAGTATTGGTTAAATCACTAGACACTATAATTTCAACTTGGGACCAACTTCAGAGGGAATTTCTTAAGAAATACTTTTCTATAGGAAAAATGAATCAAATCAGAAAAGCCATAACCCATTTTTTTCAGTTAGAGAGAGAAATATTTCCTGAAACATGAAAAAGATTAAAAGAATTAACTAGAAAATATCCGCACCATGCAATACCTAAATGGCAGTTAGTTTAATATTTTTATGATGGATTGTCAGAAAGGCATCGACAAATGATGGATGCCTCATGTGGAGGAACATTTATGCTAAAAAATGAACATGAGGCATGGCAGCTTTTTGAAACTTTAAGTGAAAATTCCTTGTACCATATGTCTGCTGCCCATAGAGATCCTCCCACAGAACCTAAGAGAGGTGGAATATTCAACATAGGTCGTCTATAGACATCTATATCAAAATTGATAAAGTATCCCAAAAACTTGATCGAATTCTACAAGTTGGAAATACCTCTTTTCCATCTACTCAATTACATGAGGTTTGTATAATTTGTTCAAGTCCGACTCATTCTATAGGGGAATGTCCAGCCGCATACCAATTTTTTGAGCTTGTTCAGGAGCAAGCATACCCAGCCCAAACCCGAATGGTTCCTAAATTAGGAAATGATCCATATTCGAATACTTACAATCCTAGCTGGCAAAATCATCCAAATTTTTCATGGAAATCCCAACCTATAGTCAGTCCAACATCAATTAGACCTAACCATCAGGAGACCCAATTTAGAAGCATGTCATATTCCCAATATCTAAGTGCTCCTCAACCTTCACCAAATAATTATGATCATACTTTCAAAGAGAAGGTGTTACAAGCATTGAAAGGACTAGAAATGAATACTCAACTTCTTCACTCACACACACAATCCATTGCAAAACTAGAAACCCGGCCATATAGGTCAACTAGCCACAGCATTCAGTAAAAGAGAATGGGGTAAGCTACCGAGTCAGCCCGAAGCTAATCCTAGGGACCTAAACATCCAAGGATCAAAACAAGGAGCCCAGATTAACCAACGAAGTGTTATTCATATATTAAAATCTAAAAAACAAATAGATAACCGAATGGGTACAAATAAAGAAAAAGAATTAGAAGTCCCACTACTTGAATACTTATTGAGCTGGATTAGCCCGAAACACCTGAGGTATCAGAGTCTAATATAATGCCTAACCCACTAGCTGAGCCCATGTCAGAAGGAGATAAACCAAAAATTAGGGTTGTAGCACCATTCTCAAATAGACTTAAGTTTAATCAAAATTCAGCTCAATTCGATAAGATTTTGAGGTCTTTAAGCAAGTTAAAGTGAACATCCCCTTACTGGACATGATCCAACAGATCCCAGCCTATGCCAAATTCTTTAAGGATCTATATACTAAAAAGAAGACCATCAATGTACCCAAGAGAGCCTTTCTAGCAGCCAGTGTGAGCTCTTACCTATCAACCACATGCCAATGAAATATAAATATCCAGGGTCACCCACTATTTCATGCATTATGGGGAACACTCTCATAAATAGGGCTCAATTAGACTTAGGGGCAAGTGTTAATATATTGCCATACTCTGTATATGAGCAACTAGGGTTGGAAGAACTAAAGCCTACAAAAATGACCCTACAACTAGCAGATCACTCTTTGAAAGTACCCAAAGGAATAGTAGAGGATGTATTGATCAAAGTTGGTGACTTTATCTATTCGGTGGACTTTGTAATTTTAGAAACTGAACCGGTGACAAACCTAAAAAGCCACATCCCAATGATTTTAGGTAGACCATTTTTAGCAATAGCTAATGCCCTAATTAATTATCGAAATGGATTAATGAAACTCTCTTTTGGGAATATGTCAATTGATCTTATAATTTTTAATCTTACCAATACACATCAAACGAGCGACTCAAATTATGTTCAGGATACTGTTTATGATCCAATTGACCTTAGTAATAAAGAGCTTGACCTAGAAACCTGCATAAACTAAGATGGAGAGCAAATTAATGAGGTTGCTATAATTGATGAAAAATCAAGATGGAAACTTTCAACTGAACCACTAGATAAAGTACCTAAACCATTACCCAAACCATCAATAAAGGAATCACCCAAATTAGAATTGAAACCACTTTCCAAGCATCTCAACTATGCATATCTAGGTCCATCAGAAATCCTGCCTATGATTATTTCAACCAACCTAGACTCCTCACAAGAAGGACAACTATTGAATGAGAATAAAGAAGCATTAGGATGGACCATGGCTAATAAAAAAGGGATTAGCCCCTCGATCATTTAACATAGGATTCACTTAAGGGAAAAAACTAAGCCTATAAGAGACTCCCAAAGAAAACTTAAACCAACTATAAAGGAAGTAGTAAGGGAAGAGATCATCAAACTCCTTGATAATGGCAATCAAAGTGAGCCATGACGTCTGGTTGAAGACGTTAAGCTTAGCGCTTTTTGAAAGGCAATCCAAAATTTTTATGTTCTAACCTTTATTTCATGATTCTTATTTTTAGGAATAAGAGACTACTCTACACGATCACTCCTAACATTACACGAGGCATATCTCATCTAGGTGATGTTTCTCTTTGTTTTATTCTTCCTTACTTCATTGAGAACAATGAGAATTAAGTTGGAGGGTAAGAGAAATCTTTTTGAAAAATATTTTGAAAACACCTTGGCATTTTTTAAAAATTTTAAAATTTTTATAAATCATGTGCTGTCAAAGAAATTCTTGAGCAAAATTGACTTAAAAAAAGGTAATAGAGTTAGAAAGTATTGGCTAATTACTGTAGAGAGCCAAGGAGTAGACTAGCTGGTCAGACTTTTAATAACCTACTTAGGTCATCTAAAGGCTATTAGCACTTTCATTGCACATGCATACTGACGAGGTAAATTAGGTATTAGTTGTAAGGTAAATTGGAGATTCAATTATTACTGAAAATTGGTAATTAATATACACCCCAATGAGAGAAACTTGAATTTAAGAAAAGAGCTATCTGCCTGATAAAAAAATATATATATATATATATATATATAAGTTTAAATATTGGTTTTCCATCGAGTAATCGAGCACCTTCGCCTAAGTAAGCGTTGTTGTTCGCATCAAAAAATGGGCAATGTAAAGATATCGCTAAACAAATTAAAAATAAATAAATAAATAAATAAATAATATATATCAGGCAGTGTGAAAGCTACCTCAGGTCATGTGCTGTGAAAGAAATTCTTGAGCAAAATTGATTAGAAAAAGATAATAGAGTTAGAAAGTATTGGCTAATTACTGCCAAGGAGTAGACTAGCTGGTCAAACTTTTAGTAACCTACTTTGGTCATCTAAAGGCTATTAGCACTTCCATTATACATGCACAAGGTAAATTAGGTATTAGTTGTAAGGTAAATTAGAAATTCAATTATTACTGAAAATTGGTAATTAATATACACCTCAATGAGAGAAACTTGAATTTAAGAAAAGAGCTATCTGTCTGATAATATATATATATATATATATATATATAATAAGTTTAAACATAGATTTTCCATCGAGTAACCGGGCACCTTCGCCTAAGTAAGCGTTGTTGTTCGCATCAAAAAATGGGCAATGTAAAGATATTGTTAAACAAATTTAAAAAAAAGAGTAAATAAATAAAAATATATATCAATCAGTGTGAAAGCTATCTCAGGTCATGTGCTTAATTTGATGGTTTATAAAAATTGATTAAAGTAAGTGATAAGCGAAGATACCATTATTTCTTACAAGTTAGTACCGAAATGCTAAGTTAGCCATCACAAACATAAGTGCTATAGATTTATGGATGAACTCTAAGAAAGTTTCATAGTTCTGACAGCAAAATTTACTTTAGAAACTCAATACTTAGTTAGTGATACTGGCTATCTTCTTTCAACCTTAAGCCTAGATTTAATTTTGCAAAAGAGAATTTTAGTGACGCATGATTTTATTTTAATTACATTGCTAAGGGACTAGAAATGATTAAGTTGAAGGGTGTGATAAGTCTATTTATTATCCCAATTTAATTATTAAAATAAATATTAATTACTTTGAGAATTTATTAAGAATTGATACTTTTTACAGATGTTTGTAGAAAAGGAGCCTATAGAAACAGGTCGATTTTTGGAGTCCAACGATGCAAACGATACTCAAATCAGGACTCAGTTTGTCCAAAAAGAATACTACAAGAAAAATAAAATATTGCGACGCCCAAATGCGTCGCAATTGCGTCGCTAAACATGCTATTGCGACGCAATAGCAACGCAATGACGGCGTCGCTCAGATGTCCATCGCAATACCCATTTGTCGTAATTGCGTCGCAATATTGCGACGCTCTGCGACGCAACATTGCGTCGCATCCAAATGCGTCGCTAAATTTAAAATTAATTTTTAATATTTAAAATTATTATTAAATATTACGACGCACTAAATTGCGTCGTAATATTGCGATGCATCTAGCTGCATCGTAATATTTAATAATAATATTTTTGGTATAATAGCGACGCAATTTGAGTCGCTAATGCGTCGCAAATAAATTTTTTTTTAAAATATTACGACGCAAGGTCATTGCATCGCAATATTTATTAAAAATATTTTAGATATAATAGCAACGCAATTTTAGTCGCTAATGCATCGCTATTAAATTTATTTTTAAATTATTGCGATGCCAGGTCATTGCGTTGCAATATTTAATAATAATATTTTAAAAATATTAGTGATGCAATTTCTGTCGCTAATGCATCGCAAATTAAATTTTTAAAAAATATAAAAGATTAAAAATTAAAATGGTTAATACAATTCATTAAATCTAAATATTGATAGAAACATTTTTCACTCAATCCAAACAATAATAAATTTCTAAAAATAATTCATATATTAAAATTTTGAAGTTTTTACAACATAAAAAAAGAAAAGAAAAATATATCAAGAATCTGGGCGATCACGTGGAGGCTGTGGAGGCTGAAGACTCTACGACAAGCGGCTAACCATATCCCGCAAATAATGCATCTCATCTCGCATGTCTGCAATCTCCTGATCTCGGCCTCGCATACGATCCTCGAAATCCTGCTCGACCTCCTGGCGAACCTCCTCTGCAATAGATCTGCGAAGGTCGTGTAAACGCTCGGAAGGAAGATCACCAGAAACTCGCGAGCTGGAGGCCTGATGGAGAAAATATGTAGAAGCTCTAGTGCCCAGACCATAGACCCTGCGGTCTCGTGGCTGGGCACCAACAGCCTCCAAAAACACATGCCGACTCTCCTCTGCTGAGAGTTCGACGGGCGTCTCCCCATCAGTAGAGTCGACCTGCGATGCCTGGGAGCGAAGCTCCTCGACTCGTGTCTTGAAATTATGAAATCAACAATAAATGAGTTAATAAATTTCTTGAAATAAAATTTTAGAAATTAAACAGATACTACATAAATCTAATTTCTTACCGCAACCTCCCGTGATCGCGTGTCGACCCAGGAACCGTCCCTCCTGGTGTGTGTCGCCCTAAATAGACGAAACTCACCAGGATCTCCGCCCTCCTGCTCAGACTATAACAAAAAAAAAGATATTAATACAAATATTTGTAAATAACTAAAATAGTAATTAAAATATTTATGTTTTCTTACCATACGCCGTCTGTGCTTCTGAATCGAAATGGAGCCCGAAGTATGGCGGGAGAGACCCGTGCCAGGACCGCCCTTCTTAGATCGGCGGTTCGTGCTGGCTGATGCGGACCTCCTGCGCCATCCATCGGACTGCCAGGCCTGCTGCCACTCATGCCAAATACCCTCTGGCATGTGCGCAGGACGCTAACCCGATGACCTCCAACGATGAAGCATGTCGGAGTATCGGCGTCCCGTCAGAGCCTCCCATGCTGCCCTAATGGCATCATGGCTGGCAGGATCCCACGTAAACTTTTTTTGCATTAAAATAAACAGTTAGTTTCTGAATTTATTAAGTTTAAGAAATTTTATATCACTGATAAATTGTATTTAATAAGTTTACCTGAAACTCAGAAAAATAAAACTCCCTCGTGGCTGGAGATATGTGGCGCCAATCGTAGCCACTGGGATCTGCACGCCTCTGAAATACGGCGCTGATGTGGCTGGATATATGATGCTGCTCAATGAATCTGTTAAAAAAATGCATGTTTATAAGTAATTGACTTAAAAACATAAACATATATTTTTAATTAGTATATAGTTACATCCCCTGAGCATCAAGTCGAAGTACAGTGCGGCTGATGGTGGAAGAACTCTTGGAGGTATGTGCCGATCGACTGGATGGTAATACTGCTGGAGAGATCGAAGGTTGTGCCACTGCTGGAGATCCAAACTCTCCATCTCCGATGCTCATGTGATCTGATGTAGCAGGGCTACGTCCCTGCTCACTCCGTCTGTCGTCGGTAGATCTACCTCTGCCCGTCATACTGAAAATACTACATATTCACACAATTAAATTACGATTAATGATTGACTATGTAAGAATTTAACACTTATAAAAAAAAGTTAAATTTTAAAAAACCTCTATGTTTAATTGGTGTCATTTGTTTCGTGAAATGTTGGTTCAACATCTGATGCCATATCGGATTGCGAATCAGTTTCATTATCATCGGAAGGAAACCGAACATTTGCATCCGCAATTTCTTGGACATCACCATTTGGATCTCTAAGTGATGTTTTAGGAGCCCTTGTGTCGTCCTCAATTGCATGCATTTCCATCTCATCCTCTTGAAATGCAGGGCACTCGGCTGATTGACTTGATGAACTCTCCTTTAATACGATTGTTGAACGTGGGACGATTTTAGAAACGGCCCACCAATCTTGCTTGTCGTTGTGCAAACTTGGATATCCGCAGTAAAAGACTTGCTGAGCTTGGGATGCAAGGATGAATGAGTCATATTTCTGCAATCTTCGTCGATGGTTCACTTCAACCAAATTGTAGTCGTTATAAACCCTTTTTCCCACAGGAACTATCGGATCGAACCAATCACAACGAAACAATACGGTTCGTTTCATAGGCCAACCGGGATATTCAACTTCAACCACCTCTACTAACTTTCCATAATAATCCTGCATATTTGCTCCAACACTTTCTCCTTTCACACACACGCCCCAGTTCTACGTGCCTTTTGAAGCTGCTAATCGTTCAATCTAAAATTTGTACCCATTTACAAAATAGCCAGTAGAGGTTGTTACGGTCTTCAATGGCCATTGCGATAGACATTTAATGAAAATATTGTCGGTTGTGGACCATGGACCGTTGACCTATAAATTAAAAAGCTATTGACATCCAATTCAAAAAAAATAGCCATTATCGAAATTGATTGAGTGATACTACTCATAAATTCATAAAACCAGTAAGCAAACTCTGTTTCTAATTTCTGCCCAATTGCAACTTGACTGATGCCAGGATTCATCTATCGTTGTCTATCACAAAACATCCTTATGGGATGAAAAGGATGAAAACTAATGTTAGAAATTAAATATTGTGGTATATTGTAATTTAAATTAAAACTTCCAATTTAGCATTGAAGTATACACTTACTCAATATATGGATCGACTTCTCTACAGTTCATTAGGATGTAATAATATGCTGCATTATACTCCATATCGCTAAGATTTCTTGACTTCTGCCCACCAAAGGAATGACCGATAGCTTTAAAAATTGATATTCTACCGTCATTAGCTTCTCCTTCGTCCACACATACGTCATCGTTACGACCATGATTTTGGCTCCTCGTGTGGATGTGACCCTCAAAGTAATGTGAGGCAAAAGCTGAAACTTCTTCGACCAAGTATGCATTGCATATAGAACCTTCAACCCTTGCCTTATTACGCACATTATTTTTTAACTTCTTAAGATACCTATATGTAAAGTTGCAACAAAAAATTAACCAATTTTTCAAGCAATGAAATAATATTTGAAATGTCAACATATCTTAATGATGTATATATTTACCTCTCGAAAGGATACATCCAGCGATACTGCACGGGACCAGCTATGCTCGCTTCGTATGGCAAGTGAACCGATAAATGCTCCATTGAGTCAAAAAAATTGGGAGGAAATATTTGCTCAAGCTTGCATAAAATAATTAGAATTTCCTCCTCAAGCCTTGCCATGGATGCAGAAGTAATGACTGCGCAGATAACTCCTTGAAGAATAAGCTGAGCTCCGTAATTGCCTTCCAGACATATTGCGGAAGCAACTCACAAAAAGCTATAGGTAATAATCGTTGCATGAAAATATGGCAGTCGTGACTCTTCATGCCGAACAACTTGAGCTTATGCATGTCCACACACCTACCGATATTTGAGGCATAACCATCTAGAAATTTTAACCCTCTAAGCCAGTTACATAAAACTTCTCGTGAATTTCTGTCAAGAGTGTAACATGCTTTAGGATAGGTCCCATCGGCACTCCTTCTCAAATCACCTCTTCTGCAGTACTGATTAAGTTCTTCTCTTGACTTTGCAGTATCTTTTGTTTTTCTCGGGATGTTTAGCACCGTGTTAAATATGTTATCAAAGAAATTTTTCTCGATATGCATAACATCCAAGTTGTGCCGGATGAGATTTGTGCTCCAATAAGCAAATCCCAAAATATACTTCGCTTCTTCCAGTTATGTTCTTTACATATACGGCCATTTATTCTATCTGCATCCGGTTCCCATGCATACATCAACCCCAAATGCTCTATAGAATCAAATAGATCCGTGCCGGACCTAAGCGGTTCGGCGAATTTTGTGACTGCTTTGTTCTTCCGGAAGGCGATCAAGTTACGCCTGTAAGGATGATTTGGAGGCAAGAACTTCCTATGGTTATCAAACCATGACTGCTTACCACTCTTCTGCAATGTAAATGCATCTGAATCATACATGCAATGAGGGCATGCTAGACGTCCAGCAGTGCTCCAACCAGACAACATTGCATATGCCGAAAAATCACTTATTGTCCACATCAAAGTAGCTCTCATTAAGAAATTCTGTTTCATAGAAATGTCGTAGGCTACGACTCCTGTTTCCCACAATATTTTCAATTCGGCCACCAACGGTTGCAGAAAGACATCAATCTTTTCCTTTAGATTTGATGGTCCTGGAACCAAAACGGTTAAAAATATTGCAGTATCTTTCATGCACTTCCACGGAGGAAGGTTATATACAGTCAGTATCACAGGCCAACATGAATACTATTGCCCCGCTTGATCAAATGGTTGGAAACCATCAGTACAAAGACCTAATCTCACATTCCTTATATCTTCAGCGAAATCAGGATGATTTTCATTGAAATGCTTCCAAGCCTTTGAATCTGATGGATGCAGCATTTCATCCTCTTTAGATTCATGTTCGGCATGCCATCTCATATCAGTAGCTGTTGCCTCAGATCTGTATAATCTCTGCAGGTGTGGGGTAAGAGGAAAGTAATGCATCCTCTTGTAAGGCACACTTTTCCTCCTACTTGTACCGGCTCCTCCTTCGGTGTTTTTGTACCTCGATTGCCCACAAATCTTACACCATCTCAGCTCTGAGTCTTCACCCCAAAATATCATACAATTGTTCAAGCAACAATCGATCTTATTAACTGGGAGCCCAAGCCCACGCAACAACTTTTTGTTGCGTAAAAACTGTCTGCCGCAATATTGTCATTTGGCAAAATTTCTTTGATTAACCCAGCTACAGAATTGAACGCCTTTTCTGATAATCGATGTTCTGTCTTAATATTCAACATTCGAGCAGCTGTAGACAACTGGGAATGACCCTCACAACCAGGATACAATTCTTGATTTGCAGCACGCAACATATCATAAAATTGCTGTGCATCTAGATTTGGTTCTTCCATAAATGTATTCTGATTGAATTCATTACCCGATGCATTCATCACCATTTGTTCATATGTGTTTAAATTCACAAATGGTTCATCTACGGGAATTGACTCTTGTTGGCCTATAACAGCTGCTGGAATATCCTCTGGTTCACCATGACAGTACCAAACATAGTAATCAGGAACAAACCCCTTCTTACACAAATGCACCTTAACAGTTTTCACATCTCTGTAGGCTTTATTCTGACACCTGTGGAAGTTACATGGGCACCTAATCCTAGGGCCATCCATCCAGTCAGGTTGGCTACATGCAAATGCGATAAATTCTTCCAATCCATTCAGAAAATCTGGATTAAGCAAGCCATCTTTTATCCTTGCATACATCCACGAGCAAGCCCCACTCATTTTTGACCGACTTATACAAAATATGGTAAATCATTAAATGAAACCACAAAATAAAACTATATTAGTATTACTAAATATATAACTAAATTATTTCTTGGTCACAACTAAGGTTAATAACAACCATTTAAATCATTTATAAGTAAACCAATTTTTTTTAGGCAACTAAGGTCCCTACCATGCAAGGGAGAGCCATGGCTACGATCCTTGGCATGCTAGCAAGGACCGATGCATAGGTTCATGGCTAATGGGAGGGCTTGAGTTTGGGTCGGTCTGCAAGGCAGTGCGTTTAATCATGAGACTTCACAAGCATTCAAGTGTCTTAAATTAATTCTACCTTCACTCCATGTCTATAAGGTAAGGCCTTATCCCATTCAAGAATATTTTTTGTGATATGTTATTCTGCTATTAATTATCATCGATCGGTTACATAGAAATTTCGGCAGCATTTCCCTATATGTTCTCCTAAACGTGTGGTATATAAGCCACACTAGGAGAACGTATGAGCAAATACAAACCGAAATCTCACCCAACGATGATTAATAGCAGTCTAACATATCGCAAAAAATATTCCCAAACTGTCCACCAGGACAATTTGAGAATTTGCAAGACTAAGGCTTACAAATTCTTAAACGGGTCTAAAGGTTATAGTGCTGTGATTATGGAAGTCCGAAGACAATCGAACTTATGCTTGTTATTCTTAACTTCTTGTGAATTTTACATGTAATCACTAACTTTTTAAGATTATTGTGTCGAATACAAATGTTTGTGAAGACTAAAATGTAAATCATTGAAACTACTAATTTGTTGCTGAAAATTAAATATATACAACAAGACTTTTTATTTAGCATTACATAATTTAATGCATCATTCAGTTTGCAGCAGAATATAAATAATCAAGACATAACAATTGTAAATAAGTACAAATGCACAAATATTATTGCATAAACATTCTGCTTAAATTAATTATTGCATAAACATTATGCAAATTAAATAATAATACAACAAGACTTTCTATCTAGCATTACAAATATTATTACATAATCAAGACAAAATGGGGGGTTTCCCCACTCCCCACCCCTATTAAAAAAAAAAAAAAAAAAATTTAGTGACACAGTGGCCTGGCCACTGCGGGCCACGGCCGTGGCTGCGGCCAGACCGGAGAAGACGGCCACGGCAGTGGCCGTGGCCGCCTTGTTCGGCCGCGGCCACGGCCGTGTCCGGAGAAGAAAAAAAGGGGGGGGTGGTGGCGGGGTTCCCCCCCCCTTTTACGAAATGTTTTTTTTTTGTGACAGTGGCCTCGCCACCATGGCCAGGCCACTGCCGGCCACGGCAGCGGCCATGGCCGGAGAAGACGACCACGGCAGCGGCCGTGGCCGCCTTGTCCGGCCGCGGCCACGGCCGTGGCCGGACAAGAAAAAAAGGGGGGGGCGGGGGGGTTCCCCCCCCCCCTGTTACGAAATTTTTTTTTTTTTGTGACAGTGGCCTGGCCACCGTGGCCAGGCCACTGCCGGCCACGACAGCGGCCGTGGCCGGAGAAGACGGCCACGGCCGTGGCCGGACAAGAAAAAATGGGGGGGGGCTGGGGGTTCCCCCCCTGTTACGATTTTTTTTTTTGTGACAGTGGCCTGGCCACCATGTCCGACAGCGGCCGTGGCCGGAGAAGACGGCCACGGCAGCGGCCGTAGCCGCCTTGTCCGGTCGCGGCCACGGCCGTGGCCGGACAAGAAAAAAAGGGGGGGCGGGCGGGGGGGTTTCCCCCGTTACGATTTTTTTTTTTTGTGACAGTAGCCTGGCCACCGTGGCCAGGCCACTGCCGGCCACGGCAGCGGCTATGGCCGGAGAAGACGGCCACGGCAGCGGCCGTGGCCGCCGTGGCCGCCTTGTCCGGCCACGGCCGTGGCCGGAGAAGAAAAAAAGGAGGGGGGGCGGGGGGTTCCCCCCCCCCTTGTTACCAAATGTTTTTTTTTAATTTTACAGTGGCCTGGCCACTGCCGGCCACGGCAGCGGCCGTGGCCGGAGAAGACGGCCACGGTCTTAGCCATGGCCGGAGGGAAATTATTAAAAAAAAAAAATTAGAGAGTGTGGGGGCTTACCTTGGTCGAGAGAAGACGCCGGAGTCGGAGGAGAACGCCGGGGAGCCGGAGCACCAGAGGGGAGGAGCCGGAGCAGCGAGGTGGAAGCCAAAAATTTTTAGACCACGGCGGCGGCTAGGTCAAGACGGGGAAGAAGAAGAAGAGAAGGCCCGCTTTTATATAAGTAATTAGCGACGCAATAATTTGCGTCGCTATATGGTCGCAATATTTTTTTTAAAATTTATTATGTATTAGCGACGCATTAATGCATCGCTAATCCATCGTTAATCTGGTTTTATTATAATTTTATGAAAAAATAGCGACTCAAATAATTGCAACACTAATGCGTCGCTAGCTTGGCGCCAATGTCCGGTGGAAAATTTATTTTTATTTTTAGGAATTGCATCGCTAAGGTGTTGCAATATTTTTTTAATATTTTTAATTGATTAAAATAATAACTTATTACAATAATTGCGATGCAAGCAGTGCGTCGCAATAATTTTTAAATATTTATAAATGAAAATATTTATAATTTATGATAATAATTGCGATGCAAAATTGCGTCGCAATAATTTTTTTAATATTTTTAATTAGATATATTTCTTTTAAAAATATTGCGACGCAAATATGCGTCGCAATATTATATTTCTTTTATTTATTAATACTGATAAAATCAAATTTACTTAAAATAATTGCGACGCATATATTTCGTCGCAATATTTGTTTATTTTTTTTTCTAAAATGCGTCGCTACGGCGTTGCAATAATTTTTTAATATTTATAAATGATAATATTTATAATTAATGTTAATAATTGCGACGAAAAATTGCATCAATATTTTATAAACTTTTTAATTACATATTTATTTAAAAATATTACGACACAACTAATGCATCGCAATATTATATTTCTTTTATTTATTAATACTAAAAAAATTTATATTTACTAAAAATAATTGCGACGCATACATTGTGTCGCAATATTTGTTTAATTTTTTCCTAAAATGCATCGTTACGGCGTCGCAAAATTTTTTAAATATTTATTAATGATAATATTTATAATTTAGGATAACAATTGCGATGCCTTCTTGCGTCGCAATAATTTTTTTAATATTTTTAATTAGATATATTTATTTAAAAAACATTGCGATGCAAATTATGCATCGCAATATTATACTTTTTTTTATTTATTATACTAATAAAAATTATTTTTACTAAAAATAATTGCGGCGCATACATTGCGTCACAATATTTGTTTAATTTTTCTGCTAAAATACGTCGCTACGGCATCGCAATAATTTTTAATATTTTTTTAAACTTTTTCATAAATTTTTTTTTTGAGTAATTATAAGTGATCCGACGGTTGCGATCGATCCAAGCCATGATCGATCCCAGTCGGTGACGATCCGACGGTTGCGATCGATCCAAGCCGTGATCCCGATCGGCCACGACCTATCTCGGACCGTTGCAATCCGTCCGAGATCAGCGACGATCTGACGGTTGCGATCGATCGAAGCCATGATCCCGATCGGCCACGACCGATCTCGGACCGTGGCAATCGGTCCGATCGGCGACGATCCGACGGTTGCAATCGATCCAAGCCTTGATCCCGATCGGCCACGACTGATCTCGGACCGTGGCGATCGGTCCGATCGGCGATGATCCGACGGTTGCGATCGATCCAAGCCCTGATCCCGATCGTCCATGACCGATCTTGGACCGTGGCGATCGCACCGATCAGCGTCGATCCGACGGTTGCCATCGATCGATGCCCGGATCGATCCCGATCGGTGATCAACGATCTCGGACCGTCGCGATCGATCCGATAGGCGACAATCCGACGGTTGTGGTCGATCCAAGCCGTGATCTCGATCGGCCATGACCGATCTCGGACCGTGGATCGGCGATGATCTGACGGTTGCGATCGATCCAAGCCGTGATCCCGATCGGCCACGACCTATCTCGGACCATTGCAATCCGTCCAAGATCGGCGACGATCCGACGGTTGCAATCGATCCAAGCCGTGATCCCGATCGGCCACGACCTATCTCGGATCGTTGCAATCTGTCCAAGATCGGTGACAATCCGACGGTTGCGATCGATCGAAGCCATGATCCCGAATGGCCACGACCGATCTCGGACCGTGGCGATCGATCCGATCGGCAACGATCCGACGGTTGCGATCGATCCAAGCCCTGATCCCGATCGGCCACGACCGATCCTGGACCGTTGCGATCGGTCCAAGATCGCTGGCGATCCGACGGTTGCAATCGATCCAAGCCCTGATCCCGATCGGCCACGATCGATCCCGGACCGTTGCGGTCGGTCCAAGATCGCTGGCGATCCGATGGTTGCCATCGATCCGAGCCCTGATCCCGATCGTCCATGACCGATCTTAGACCATGGCGATCGCACCGATCGGCGTCGATTCGACGGTTGCCATCGACCGAAGCCCTGATCGATCCCGGTCGGCGATCAACGATCTCGGACCATCGCGATCGATTCGATAGGCGACAAACCGACGATTGCGATCGATCCAAGCCGTGATCCCGATCGGCCACGACCGATCTCGGACCGTGGTGATCGATGATCGGCGATGATCCGACGGTTGCGATCGATCCAAGCCGTGATCCCGATCGGCCACGACTGATCTCGGACCGTGGCGATCGATCTGATCGGTGACGATCCGACGGTTGTGATCGATCCAAGCTGTGATCCCAATCGGCCACGACCTATCTCGGACCGTTGCAATCCGTCCAAGATCGGCGACGATCCGACGGTTGCGATCGATCCAAGCCGTGATCCCGATCGGCCACGACCGATCTCAGACCGTGGCGATCGGTCCGATCGGCAACGATCCGACGGTTGCGATCGATCGAAGCCCTGATCCCGATCGGCCACGACCGATCTCGGACCGTGGCAATCGGTCCGATCGGCAACAATCCAATGGTTGCGATCGATCCAAGCCCTGATCCCGATCGGTCACGACCGATCCTGGACCGTTGCGATCAGTCCAAGATTGCTGGCGATCCGACGGTTGCAATCGATCCAAGCCTTGATCACGATCGGCCACGACTGATCTCGGACCGTGGCGATCGGTCCGATCAGCGATGATCCGACGGTTGCGATCGATCCAAGCCCTGATCTCGATCGTCCATGACCGATCTCGGACTGTGGCGATCGCACCGATCGGCGTCGATCCGACGGTTGTCATCGATCGAAGCCCTGATCGATCCTGGTCGACGATCAATGATCTCGGACCGTCGCGATCGATCCGATAGGCAAAAATCCAACGGTTGCGATCGATCCAAGCCGTGATCCCGATCGGCCACGACCGATCTCGGACCATGGCGATCGGTCCGATCGGCGACGATCCGACGGTTGTGATTGATCCAAGCTGTGATCCCGATCGACCACGACCTATCTTGGACCGTTGCAATCCGTCCGAGATCGGCGATGATCCGACGGTTGCGATCGATCCAAGCCATGATCCCGATCGGCCACGACCGATCTCGGACCATGGTGATCGGTCCGATCGGCAATGATCCGACAGTTGCGATCGATCCAAGCCCTAATCCCGATCGGCCACGACCGATCCCGGATCGTTGCGATCGGTCCAAGATCGCTGGCGATCCGACGGTTGCAATCGATCCAAGCCCTGATCCCGATCGGCCACGACTGATCTCGGACCGTGGCGATCGGTCCGATCGGCAACGATCCGATGGTTGCGATCGATCGAAGCCCTGATCTCGATCGGCCATGACCGATCTCGAATCGTGGCAATCGGTCTGATCGGCAATGATCTGACGGTTGCGATCGATTCAAGCACTGATCCCGATCGGCCATGACCGATCCCGAACCATTGCGATCGGTCCAAGATCGCTGGCGATCCAACGGTTGCAATTGATCCAAGCCCTGATCCCGATCGGCCACGACTGATCTCGGACCATGGCGATCGGTCCGATCGGCGATGATCCGACGGTTGCGATCGATCCAAGCCCTGATCCCGATCGTCCATGACCGATCTCGGACCGTGGCGATCGCACCGATCAACGTCGATTCGACGGTTGCCATCGATCGAAGCCCTGATCGATCCCGATCGGCGATCAATGATCTCGTACCATTACGATCGATCCGATAGGCGATAATCTGACGGTTGCAATCGATCCATGCCGTGATCCCGATCAGCCACGACCGATCTCGGACCATGGCGATCGGTCCGATCGGCGACGATCCGACGGTTGCGATCGATCCAAGCCCTCATCCCGATCGGCCATGATCGATTCGAGACCGATGCGATCGGTCCAAGATCGCTGACGATCCGACGGTTGCGATCGATCCAAGCCCTGATTCTGATCGGCCACGACCGATCTCGAACCGTGGCGATCGATCCGATCGGCGATGATCCGAAGGTTGCGATCGATCCAAGCCCTTATTCCGATCGGTCACGATCGATTTTGGACCGATCGCTATTTAACATAATTAATTTTTTAAATACATTGCGACGCAAAGGGTTGCATCATAATTTTTTAATATGATAATTATTATATAAAAATTAATTTTAATTATATAATTACGACGCAACAAGTGCATCACTATATTAAAATAATTTTCCTAATTAATTTTTTAGTTTATTGCGTCGCTAATGCGTCGCTATTTAACATAATTAATTTTTTAAAAACATTGCAACGCATAGTGTTACGTCGCAATTATTTTTTCTCATATTTATACTTTATAAAATTTAATTTTATTTAAAATAATTGCAATGCATTTATTACGTCGCTAAATTAAAAAATAATTTTTCTAATTTTTTGGTTTATTGCGTCGCTAATGCGTCGCTATTTAAAATATTTAATTTTTTTAAAACATTGCGACGCACTGAGTTGCATCGCAATATTTTTTTCTAATATTTCTACTTTAAAAATTTAATTTTATTTAAATTATTTGCAACGCAATTGGTGCATCGTTAAATTAAAAATAATTTTTTTTAATTTTCTGGTTTATTGCGTCGCTAATGCGTCGCTATTTAATATATTAATTCTTTTAAAAATATTACGACGCACTGTGTTGCGTTGCAATATTTTTTTTTGATATTTAAATTTTATAAAATTTAATTTCATTTAAATTATTTGCGATGCAATTGGTGGTTGCTAAATTAAAATAATTTTTTTTTAATTTTTCTGGTTTATTGCATCGCTAATGCGTCGCTATTTAACATATTTAATTCTTTTAAAAATATTGCGACGCACTGTGTTGCATCGCAATATTTTTTTTAATATTTATATTTAATAAAAATTTAATTTAAAAATATTGCGATGCATTATTTGCATCGCAATATTAAAAAAATAATTTTTTTGAGTTTCTGGTTAATTGAGTCGCTAATGCGTCACTAATTACATCACATATTTTGTTATCACAGAGGCGTCGCAAAGTGGTCACAATTTAGCGACGTATAATTGCGTCGCTAAATTTGCGTCGCTATTTCAGTATTTTCTTGTAGTGAAAAGAAAGAGATGATTTTGCATGATCCCCGATGTAAAATAAGGTAGGTGATGTTGAACGGATGACTGAAAAATTTTCTTATAATATCTGAACGATCTTGAGCGCTCGATTGACTCCAACTTTGACTAAAAGAAAACCCTAGACGAGCTTTGTAAAAGAAAGAGTTTCTACGTAGCTATTTTTTTATTCTTCTTTTATTTAGATTATTATATTTTAGGCCTGAAAGAGAAAAATTATGGAGATGATGAGGATGATGAAGCCTGTAATCAGGTTTTATCTTTCTTTTTGTTCTTAATTTTATGCAATAAATTATGCTCTTCTTTATTATATCTTTTGAGTTATTTTTTTAATCGAGGTTTTGATCTGGCATACACGACCTTTACCCTCTATCGACCTACCGTGATCTTAGAATATGGTACGTGTCTAAAAGAGACAGATCATAATATGATAAATTAGACCCTTAACCTTACAATTATTAGATAGTTTATACTCTAAGCGGATGTGCCATTATCTCCTGATATGGTTCATGCGATAAATTATTCTAATTTTAATTTATAAAAATTATTACTATTACAACATTAAAAAAAAAGATAAAACTTGTTTGCATAGTGGATTCGGATTCTTTTCATGATATTTAAATTTAGTTAATTAATTAGTTGTTATTTTTTAATAACCGCTATTCTTAATATAATCCTCTATTGATAAATTTTCTTTATCTCTTTCATAAAATAATTATCTTTAATCTGGAGGATACGATGCTATAGTAGTTAATAGATTTTATTTTTGACCACCAACAATACTGACCAATATGTTAAATTACTTGGGCTCAATTTGATAGCACTTAAGACACATAATAGTAGTGTTAGATTCTTAAACGAAAACGAATTCATAATGCCTCTACACTTCCTCTCATTTACGGCATCATGGTTCAAAAGACGTCCTACGATATACGGCATCACCCACGGAGTAAATAAAGGCTGGACCAACCGAACTCGTAAATAGAGTCTAGATAAAAGCTTCGAGGAGAGACGATGAAATCCATATTCCGAATCGAATCCTAATATAACATGTCTCCTAATAAGTTCTTATCGAATCTGATGAAATCCATATTCCAAATCGAATCCTAATATAACACGTTTCCTAATAAGTTATTATCTTTTCCGCCAAGAAACTTCGCTACATAAGGTACATGAAAAGTTCGCTTGGCGACTATATATTGGGCGAGGAAGTTCTTCTTTTCCGCCGATAAACTTCGCTACATAAGCTACATGAAAAGTTCGCTTGGCAACTATTGGGCGAGGAAAGATGGCACCCATGAAAGAAAGCCGTGACGAGAACGACCAAAGCGCCCCAACGCCGCTGCAGGACGAGAACGACCAAAGCGCCCTAACGCCGCTGCAAGACGATCCGCTGCAGGACGATGGAGTCTTAGAGATCCTCACTCGGGTATCGCTCGACACCCTCGCTATTTGTCGATGTGTGTGCTGGCGATGGCGTCAAATCACATACGAGCCGACCTTTACCTCCCTCTATAGCAGCCGAACTCGGACAGTATCAGGCTACTTTATTCAATGCATGAAGAGAAACCGCTGCTTCTCGAGCTTCGTCTCCATCCACACTTTGGCACCCTCAGTCCCACCTCTGTCCCTGGACTTCCTTCCTAAAGAGGTGAAGATTGAAGCAGTGGCACCTCGAGGCATCATGCTTTGCACTAGCCAAGATTATCGCATTATTCCTCGGTATTATGTATGTAAGCCAGCAACTCGGCAATGGGTTCGAATACCTAACCCAAAACTAGGTATGAACCAGGGGAATTGCGATAGTGGCCCCTTCCACTGGACAGTTGAAGTATAAGATTATTCGTTTCTCCGATACAAAATCGGTGACCTACGATATGCGGTGCGAGATCTTCGACTCGCGCTCGAAAGCTTGGAACGATCGAACGACATACAGCTGCCTCCGCGTATGCTACTCAGCTGCAATAATGCGGTGTCGGCTAATGGAATGGTCCATTGGCTCACATCCGATAAGAGTATCTTTGCCTTCAATGTTTGCAACGAGAACTGGAGGTTGATACCATTGCCTGAAAAAGTCAGAGACGAGAAGCGGTGGTGCGCCACGCGACTGGTGAAGTGTGAAAGTCGCCTTTGCTTGCTAGTTGATTACATCCGGGAAGAGTGGCTGGAGATCTGGGTCATGGCCAGCTACGAGGAGCAACGATGGGAGAGGAGGGAGGTGGTGAGCTTGGAAGCCCTCTACAAGAGGCCAGAACTTCGATTGTTTCGGATTTATATTCCACTAATGTTGCATGGGCGTGTGGTGTGAATCGGTTAACATGGTATGGCTTCTTCTCAAGTTAGTTAGTTTAAGAATTTTTTTTTAATTCAGTGAATATTAGTTTTGTGATTTTAAGGTCATATATAACTTTGGCTTCAGAATTTGATTATTTTCACCACTGCAGGTATGATTTTTGCACCAAGAAGTTGACGGTGATTGGCTCTAGTCTTGCAACTCATTCTCGGGATTTTTTTCCGTTCAAGTCGGATTTTGTTCCCTGCGAATTAACGACGAAGACCCGGCCGGGCGTGGGATCTAGTTTGGGTGCTTAACAGTCTAGTTTAGTTCTTTTAGGATATTTAATCGGATTGTTTCTATTGTTCTTAATGCTATATATGTTCTCTTTTTTTTTTTGAACTAATTTTACAGGTCATATTATTTCTGGCAATTTTTTTTTTTTTTTACGATTGTCAAAATCAAACCAACCAGCTTGAAGCCATGCGAACTATATCCTTTCTTTTCTTTCGTAAATAACAATGAAAGCGCTTGCTTGTTCAGAGCTGAAATCCTCTGATTCTCTTATAAATTGTGAGCTTTTCATGCATTTTAGACTGGCACAGGTATTCACTGGTCTTCGCTTGTATGGTGCAGTGTGGGCCTCTCTTGTATATATATCAGGTGTTTTAGAAGATGATTGAAAATAATAATATATCATACATTACCTCTTTCCAACCGAAGATAATGTGCAACCATCGAGCTAGCTTCTTGTTTCAAAATTTAATAAAATAATTAGTACTCAAACCAACGTAAAAATTGAATATATTACAATAAAATATGTTTGGTACATTTTTTATTTCTTTTTTAAATTTTTAAAAATAAAATTCTAAGAATTGAGATAAAATATATTTTATATTATTATTTTTTATGTTAATTTATGTTCAGTCAAAGCAGAAAGTTATTATCTTTATTAATTTTAAAACAAGAAGTTCATATCGATCTTTTATCATGCTTAATAATTTCATTGTTTCTATTATCTACTATCAGTCTAATATCTTATTACCACTACGATCACTATTGCTCTCTATCAATGTCACCGTTGCGCCATCACTACTATATGAAGACTACTTCCATTAATTTTTTTCCACCGTATTACTCCCATTACTATCCCAATTAATTTCTTTCACCATATCATTATCAAGAGGGTTCCTATGGCATCACTACAACTTTTACTAGATTCTATTGCCACTACTATCATCCTATATCAATATCTTACTTATATTTTTTTAAAATAAAAGATTATATTAAATATATTTATATTTTAAAATTAAAAAATATTTTTTAAATAAGAAAAAGAAAAGTGATAGCAATCAGTTCCTTAAAAGTCTATCTAATTTTTCACTGCAAACCAATAGAATATGATTTTTTTTTTTTTTTGTTATGCAACAACAATCGCGTGGTTAGAAAACCCTCAAAATTAAAGGCTTAGTCATTAAGACCAAAAGCATGATTAGTTTCTAATATCTGTCCATCACTTGAAACATCTTCAAGCAAACAAGAGCAAATAGAAGAAGGTAACAGATGGCTAGAAGAAAACTCCCTGGATCTCTGTGGAGGGATGGGGGAACTACTCCTTGCACTGCTGAAGCCTTCTTTGTGATAGTTTTGGTGCACCCTTCAGGGTCATAGCTCTTGGACGACTTGAGTTTTTTCCTACATGGCCTTACAAGCTTAAAAAGATCCTCTGAGCTCCTCACATGGGATAGCAATGTGAATGATTGAGATTTTTCATTGTAAAAATTGGGTGGAAAATAATAACCAGACTGATTAAGTGGAATAAATAAGAAACTATTTTTCAAAGGAAATATAAGTAAATCTTGAATGCATTATTGATATGCTAATGCGATAAAATTGATTATAGACAATGGAATTAACTTGCTTACGTTGTGAGATTTAAAAGTTTATTTGAAATAGGTGAGATCTTAACTGCTATGATTATGATCATTGCTTTGATGCAATTTGTGCTATAGGCCACACATACGTAAGGTAAATAAAAAAGGGAATTATAACACGTTTGTGGCAAATGACTTGGGTTGGGTTGTTTTAGGTTCAATCATTTGGATATTTTGGATTGAGATCACTTTCAGGTTTGGATTATTTCAGGTTTAATTCATTGAAACTAAACTCAAATTGGGATTAGATCAACCCATAGGTTATTTCAAATTAGCATATATTTTTTTTATAAAGAATTCAATGCACACCTCTTTTTTTATTCTTTTTAAGTAGTCTTTATAACCGGTTCAATTCTTTTTTTTCTTCTTTTATCCATTTACTATTTTAAATGCTAGAGAAATGATACAAAATTATAACATAATTAGATGCTAATAAAAATAACTGTAATAAACTTATAAAAAAATTATGTAATGTTTTTAAAAATATATTTAAAATAAAATAAATATAATGTCAAATTATTAATAAAATTACAAAATAAAACAAATTATTATTAAAATATGATTAATTATAAATTAAAAAAAAGAATAAAACATCCCTAATTCTACTCTCTCATCTCCTCCTCAATGATATTTGAAGCTATCATGTCAATTAATTAATAACATTTAACTTAGAAAAGTATACTCTTAATTCCATCAATTACTGAGTCATATTAACATCAACTATATATATATAAAAAAATATAAAATATTAAAACATAACCTATAAGTAATCAAATTAATAATTCATAAAATTATATAGTGCCATTTAGATAAAATTCTAAAACTTTAAACAAATGAAATTGAAAATGTCTTACTTTCATATTCAAATAACTAATTAGAGTGGTGATTAAAGCTTATACATTTTTTGATAATTATTATTTTTGGGTTACTTTAGGTTACCCATGACCTGAATCAATCCAAAAATTTTCAAGTCATTTTTGGGTTCAGATCAAAAAGAAAAAGTAAAACCNAAGCCCAGTGTACCACTGGCAGAGCGGTGTACCACCGGCTCTCAACAACAAAAGCCCGGCACTTCGTCGGCACTCAAAGCCCTGCACCAGCCAGGCATAAGCCCAGTGTACCACTGGCAGAGCGGTGTACCACCGGCTCTCAACAACAAAAGCCCGGCACTTCGTCGGCACTCAAAGCCCTGCACCAGCCAGGCATAAGCCCAGTGTACCACTGGCAGAGCGGTGTACCACCGGCTCTCAACAACAAAAGCCCGGCACTTCGTCGGCACTCAAAGCCCTGCACCAGCCAGGCATAAGCCCAGTGTACCACTGGCAGAGCGGTGTACCACCGGCTCTCAACAACAAAAGCCCGGCACTTCGTCGGCACTCAAAGCCCTGCACCAGCCAGGCATAAGCCCAGTGTACCACTGGCAGAGCGGTGTACCACCGGCTCTCAACAACAAAAGCCCGGCACTCGTCGGCACTCAAAGCCCTGCACCAGCCAGGCATAAGCCCAGTGTACCACTGGCAGAGCGGTGTACCACCGGCTCTCAACAACAAAAGCCCGGCACTCGTCGGCACTCAAAGCCCTGCACCAGCCAGGCATAAGCCCAGTGTACCACTGGCAGAGCGGTGTACCACCGGCTCTCAACAACAAAAGCCCGGCACTCGTCGGCACTCAAAGCCCTGCACCAGCCAGGCATAAGCCCAGTGTACCACTGGCAGAGCGGTGTACCACCGGCTCTCAACAACAAAAGCCCGGCACTCGTCGGCACTCAAAGCCCTGCACCAGCCAGGCATAAGCCCAGTGTACCACTGGCAGAGCGGTGTACCACCGGCTCTCAACAAAAGCCCGGTCGGCACTCAAAGCCCTGCACCAGCCAGGCATAAGCCCAGTGTACCACTGGCAGAGCGGTGTACCACCGGCTCTCAACAACAAAAGCCCGGCACTTCGTCGGCACTCAAAGCCCTGCACCAGCCAGGCATAAGCCCAGTGTACCACTGGCAGAGCGGTGTACCACCGGCTCTCAACAACAAAAGCCCGGCACTTCGTCGGCACTCAAAGCCCTGCACCAGCCAGGCATAAGCCCAGTGTACCACTGGCAGAGCGGTGTACCACCGGCTCTCAACAACAAAAGCCCGGCACTTCGTCGGCACTCAAAGCCCTGCACCAGCCAGGCATAAGCCCAGTGTACCACTGGCAGAGCGGTGTACCACCGGCTCTCAACAACAAAAGCCCGGCACTTCGTCGGCACTCAAAGCCCTGCACCAGCCAGGCATAAGCCCAGTGTACCACTGGCAGAGCGGTGTACCACCGGCTCTCAACAACAAAAGCCCGGCACTCGTCGGCACTCAAAGCCCTGCACCAGCCAGGCATAAGCCCAGTGTACCACTGGCAGAGCGGTGTACCACCGGCTCTCAACAACAAAAGCCCGGCACTGGCACTCAAAGCCCTGCACCAGCCAGGCATAAGCCCAGTGTACCACTGGCAGAGCGGTGTACCACCGGCTCTCAACAAAAGCCCGGCACTTCGTCGGCACTCAAAGCCCTGCACCAGCCAGGCATAAGCCCAGTGTACCACTGGCAGAGCGGTGTACCACCGGCTCTCAACAACAAAAGCCCGGCACTTCGTCGGCACTCAAAGCCCTGCACCAGCCAGGCATAAGCCCAGTGTACCACTGGCAGAGCGGTGTACCACCGGCTCTCAACAACAAAAGCCCGGCACTCGTCGGCACTCAAAGCCCTGCACCAGCCAGGCATAAGCCCAGTGTACCACTGGCAGAGCGGTGTACCACCGGCTCTCAACAACAAAAGCCCGGCACTTCGTCGGCACTCAAAGCCCTGCACCAGCCAGGCATAAGCCCAGTGTACCACTGGCAGAGCGGTGTACCACCGGCTCTCAACAACAAAAGCCCGGCACTCGTCGGCACTCAAAGCCCTGCACCAGCCAGGCATAAGCCCAGTGTACCACTGGCAGAGCGGTGTACCACCGGCTCTCAACAACAAAAGCCCGGCACTCGTCGGCACTCAAAGCCCTGCACCAGCCAGGCATAAGCCCAGTGTACCACTGGCAGAGCGGTGTACCACCGGCTCTCAACAACAAAAGCCCGGCACTCGTCGGCACTCAAAGCCCTGCACCAGCCAGGCATAAGCCCAGTGTACCACTGGCAGAGCGGTGTACCACCGGCTCTCAACAACAAAAGCCCGGCACTTCGTCGGCACTCAAAGCCCTGCACCAGCCAGGCATAAGCCCAGTGTACCACTGGCAGAGCGGTGTACCACCGGCTCTCAACAACAAAAGCCCGGCACTCGTCGGCACTTCAAGCATAAAACCCGGCTAACCGCCGGCGGATTGACGTATCAAGGGTTCTTCGCAGTCAGGACCCGCGCTCTACCGGTCAGGTCAAAGCCAAGTCCCGCGGGCATCAAGCCGCGCGCCAGACCAACGCCAGGTTCGATGCTTGATCAAGCGTCACGCCTGTGGCCCCAAGGGCGCCTACCGGCCTAGTCTCCGGTCAGCGGTGCCCCCGCTCCCAAGATTCAACCCCACCTAACTTTAACTAGCGGGTTCATGTAATTAAGGCGGAACGGCGTGGGTAGGAAGGTGTTCCCTAGAATCGACGGACGAACGGACTCGTGTGGCCACATGTCAAACAAAAGTCAATAACAGTGCAAAAATCGTCGAGAAAGGTTTTCATTAATAGAAGGGGATTACAAAACCCCGACATAGTCGGGCTTACAAAAAAAAGAAAGGCAGCAAAGTAACGGGTGCGAGTTCAGGGCTCCGCCGGTGCGGGTTCGTCATCGGAAGGGGACGGGTCCGACGATGGCTCTGGCTCAACCTCCAGGGCGCGAGGGAAATCTAGGTCCTTGGCCACTTTTTCTTTGGCATACTGGAATCCGTCGAGGAACGCGGCGGCTGAAGCTTCGGCTAGGTCGTCTGTGTAACGCTCAGACGACCTGTACTCTTCGACAAGCCTAGCAGCTCGAGTTTTTTCTGCGGCTAAGGCTTCCGCCGCGTCCCTCTCGGTTTCTCTGGCGCGACCTAACTCCTCCTTATGCCGGCCAGCCTCTTCTTTTGCCGCTTCGGCCTCTGCTCTCGCCGCTCTAGCCTCCTCCGACGCCGCTCCCGCCCGTTCCTCTGCCTCCCGAAGAGCCTCGGTTAGCTCCGAGATGTGAATGTCCTCGCCATAACCGCGCTCTCGGATCCATCATCTGGGAGATCGCCGCGCGCGCGCGGTTGGCCTCGATCTCCGCTTTGCCCTCGGCGGCTCTTACCTCGCTGGCGCAGGACTCTTTGATCTCCCCAGTGCCTTCTCTGCTGCTCTGCGCGATCCTGCATCTCCCGGAGAAGGTTCTTCTCCCCGCGGATCACTTCCCTAGCGGCCTTTAGGGAATGCACAATCTGCGCGCACAAGCCTCAAGTCAGCAAAGTATGTATACATGAACAATAAGAGATAAAGGGCAAAAGGTCGCCTACCCTGAACGCAGCGGCATAAGATTCCCTGAAAAATTCGCCTGTCTTCTGACGACCGAGGCCTTCGGTGATCCTAGGATCCAGAACCGAGCCCAGGACCCGCTCGGCCAAATAGCCATCACCCAGGAAGTCCCAGGGGCGACCTGGATGCGTCCCCACTTCCCTCTGCCGCCTCTGACCTCCCCGGCCCTGTGGGCGGGTCGCCCCTAACCGGCCCCTCGGGGGCTGGACTGGTGGGACCGGATGGCCCCTCACCCCAGTCCCGGCTGGCACCAAATGAAGTCGCTCCCTCGGGAGCCGGGAGCCCTCCGGTCGGCACGGGCTCCCCCGCCACCGACTCTGCAGTACCTCCCGCTGCGGCTCCAGCCTCCGGTGGAGTGTCGGCCGTGAGGTCGACCTCCGCGGGGACAGGGATGTGTTGCGGAATCCCGGGAGGGGAGGTCCTCGCTGGGGAGGAGGCCCTCGCGGAGGAGGAGGAGGCCCGGATCACCAAGCGCTTCGGGGCCGGGGCTTGCTGCCCCCCGGATGATCCTTCCCGACCCCTTTTCTTGATGACCTTTAACAATTTCGCCCTCGGAACCTTCATTGCTGCACAATGCAAGTCAAGTTTTCAGCAAAAAAAAAAAAAAAAAAAAAAAAAAAAGAAGAAGAAAGAAGAGCGGGATTTTTAGCTAAGTGCGAAGAGGACTTACCCCGATGGGAGACTAGGCCCGCCAACTCGAAGTTCTCCTCCCCTAGCAGTAGGGTGTACCGGGGAATCTCGGCAGTCAGCAAGGCCCCCATCGCTTCCCGGTCCCCAGGCTGGACGGTCGCGACATTCCCTCGGAGGTCGGGGTTCCCCCACCGGGGCCGGACTTGATCGATATTAGCAAAAAAGAAACGGGGTTTCCACCCCTTAATCGATGAAGGCAAAAGGAGTTTGATGACCCTATTGGGTCGGGGCTGAAACACCCACCACCCCTTCTGGGCCCGAAGAGAATAAAAGTTACGGAACAAACTACCCTAGGGGTAATACCTAGGCGATGACAAAGGATAACAAAGGCGCTAATTACCCGACAGAGTTCGGGACTAGCTGGGAGGGGGTTAAGGAATAGAAGTCAAGGAGCGTGATAAAGAAAGGGTGGAAAGGAGGACGGAGGCCTACCTGTAGGCAGACCTCGTAAAAGGCTACGCGACCGGGTCGGGAGGAGATAACCCGGTCGTCGGGGGTCGGAAGAAATAATTTGATCTCCTGAGGGATCCGATAACGGGCCCGGATCCTTTCCAGATCCGACCGTGTCATCGAGGAGGCTACCCCCCCTGGGGATTCCTCCACCCTCGAGGAGGTCCCGACCCCCGGCCGACGACCCCTCAACGAGGCTCCACCGGCAGCTCCACCGGCGGCCCGCCGCCGGGCCAAAGGAATGTGGTCCTCTGAATCAGAGGACCATTCGACTGGAGGAGAAGGAGAAGGGGTTTGGGGCCCCACAGAGGGAGGACGGTCCTCAGAACCGTCCTCCGATGTCCAAGAGGGTAGACTCATGAAAAAGAAGAATCAAGATGAAAGAAGCTGACCTGGAGAAACAAGGAAAGCGGACGCGAGCTTGCAGGTTGCAGGAGCACTAGGAGACAGGCAGAGAGGAAGACGATGATGGGGTGGTATGGTGCCAGTTCCTTCCCCCTCGCCTGGCTTTGTGGGGTTTTCAAAACATCCCGCCATGTCCCGTCGGCCACGCGGCCCTTCACCATACGCTGGCTCGCCTCGAGGAATGCCCCAGCGCGCGGCGCGATACGCCCCCGACCGATGGTGGGGCCCCCGTTGATATCGCCGTAATGGGAAGAAATCATTACGCACCTTTCCGCGCGGACTTCGAAGAGCTGATCCTCACTTTCGAGGGCGATCGTGGCTGGCGTGGTACGGAAGGCCGTCTCTTTGCATCCCCCGTACCGTCCGCATAAGGAACAAGGCTAGGGATCAGCCACGTGGAGAACGCCCCTTGGGCCTCAGCGGTGGGACCCGCTTCGCCCCAGGGGCGAGGGGGCATCTGATATGACTGATCCCAACGTTCAGGTCATCAGGTAACGGCAGTCAGTCATTTCCCCACCTCCGGCACCCCCTCGGGGTCGGGGTGGGGTCATCATTTCTTAACCCCGGGGCCCCTACCGGCCTCGGGGTGAACGGTCATTTCCCCACCTCCGGCACCCCCTCGGGGTCGGGGTGGGGTCATCATTTCTTAACCCCGGGGCCCCTACCGGCCTCGGGGTGAACGGTCATTTCCCCACCTCCGGCACCCCCTCGGGGTCGGGGTGGGGTCATCATTTCTTAACCCCGGGGCCCCTACCAGCCTCGGGGTGAACGGTCATTTCCCCACCTCCGGCACCCCCTCGGGGTCGGGGTGGGGTCATCATTTCTTAACCCCGGGGCCCCTACCAGCCTCGGGGTGAACGGTCATTTCCCCACCTCCGGCACCCCCTCGGGGTCGGGGTGGGGTCATCATTTCTTAACCCCGGGGCCCCTACCAGCCTCGGGGTGAACGGTCATTTCCCCACCTCCGGCACCCCCTCGGGGTCGGGGTGGGGTCATCATTTCTTAACCCCGGGGCCCCTACCAGCCTCGGGGTGAACGGTCATTTCCCCACCTCCGGCACCCCCTCGGGGTCGGGGTGGGGTCATCATTTCTTAACCCCAGGGCCCCTACTGGCCTCGGGGTGCATGGTCGACACGCTATTCAACCGCCGAAGAAAACAGCAACTATCAGCATGCACGGTGCTCACGCATGATCTTCGGCACATGGCTGTGCCTTGCCGTAGTACCATTTAGTACTCCTGTAAAGTGTGCCCCGGTACGGAGGGTCATGCCTCATAACGATGTTTGGCGCGTTGCACGCCTCTGTGCGCCACCATGCCTTACTAGGATGTACGACTCGCCGCCTCTAGCAATAGGAGCCCAGTCACATCCATCGGTGACAGTACAAGAAAGGTCTTCCGAAGCTGCACGTCACGGTATTCAGACAGGTATAAAAGAGACATATTCAGGCTGTAAGGGGGATCCGAACTCTGGCTCTCTGAGCTTTCCTCCTCTCAGCAAAAACCCTAACTGCCCCAGCTTCTCTTCGCGGGGGTGGTTCCTTGTCTGAACCCAAGCCACTAACTTGATCGTCGGAGGGTCCCCACCGGTGCTACCGGTCCCCGGGGACTTTTCTTGCAGGATTTCCCGGAGCGAGGCATCCGTCTTCCCCGACGTTCGACGGTGGTGACTTGGCGTCATCAACTAGCATTCCATTTAATTAGATTAATAGCACGGGGAGTTTGTAGGAGCTCTGGTGTGCTGGTTATGTGGTCATCTTTCGTTGGCGTTCTGTCGAGGAAACCCAGGTGGTGGTCCCCATGCATTGCTGTGGCTGTCTGTCCGATGTTGATCGGACGGTCACCGTGGACTGGAATTCTTTTGATTTCCCTGCCTTCTCTCCGCTTTCCATCTCAGGTGTTTTTAAAATCAAACTATGCAAGCATGATGGTTGGTGACAGACACCCACCGGACTGCACCAGGGGAAGCTTGTCGTCGGAAACACTGCAGAGCTCCGAGACTCGATATGCTCCGTGGAGAGAGTATATTTAATATGACTTGTTGCGATAGATCGGCGCAACCAAGGGATAACGGGACAGAAAGCATGTTGGGTGTAGCCACTTGCTCGGGAGCCTCTGGAGGTAGCTGTTTCCAAGGCAAAGACCCTATCTAATTTCTTCCATGACCTCATATTCATAGGTGTCTTTTTTTTTTTTTATTTTAATCTAAGGTAGCATTCGACCTCAGCTTTTAGAAAATCCATCTCACATGGCACGTGATGGAAAACAGCTGTTACTGTTGGCTGCCTGAGAGCTGTTCTTAAAAACAAGAAATTCATCCGCTTTTAAGTTGTTTGAAATATTTTTAAGTCCAAAAAAAAAAAAAAAATTAATTAGATTAAAGTCTAAAAATTAGATTTCTGTGCAATTAGTATTATTAGTTTGATTCGGAAAGCTAGATTTTATTTTGTGAAACTTAGTTATATAAAAAATACTCTTTCTTAATGTTTACCGCTCTCTTCTAGCGTTTCATATTATACTTTTCTCATTCCTAAATTGAAAATCTTAACTTCACACTTTTCCAATGGAAAAGTATATATATTTTTAATAGTCATAAAGCATGAACCTGATAAAAGCTTAAAAAAAAAAAAAACATTTAGAGAGGTGATATATATCAAAATTTATTTAGGTTCAGTTTATTACGATCTATACAAATGATAGGATTCAGTTGAATTATCATATTTTAAGTTTTATTTCGAACGTCTTAATTCTCTAGTAAGTTCATTTGAATTCAACTGAATTCTACTGTAGAGTTGATTCCAAACGGAGTGATGCTTATCCTAAGCTCGAAGGTGGGAAGGGAGAGGAAGTGGGGTATGCATGATTTTATTTTTATGAGCTAAACTTTGTCCAGTTAACAATTTAGTCTTGGAACAAGAACATGGTAGCGTACGGTTGATGGTGGATGAATCACCAAAAGTACTGAACTGTGGAATGGATGGATCCAGGGGGTGTTGCGGAGTGGAGAGGAGATTGCGGTGAAGCAGCTGTCTGTGGGATCGCGGCAGGGGATGAGGGAGTTCACCAACGAGGTGCGGTTACTGCTCAAGATCCAGCACCGCAACCTCGTCTCTCTGCTCGGCTGCTGCGCTTCTGCCGGCCAAAAGATGCTCGTCTACCCCTACCTCCCCAACCGAAGCCTCGATCACTGCCTCTTCGGTAACTCTCTCTCCCTCTCATATCAATTCACCGTACCCATCATTTTTAACAGTTCATAACAGTTGTAGACCGACCTTCGCACAGTGTATAACAGTTGTAAACCAGTTCATAACAGTTTCACACAGTATTCCACCTTGCCACGGATCCTATAAGGAGATACCTGTAGAAAAAGTCATGCAATTGTGTGGATAACTGCAATGCAAGCATGTTGTCTAAACTCCAACAGTTAATGCACTGATATGGTAGTATGTGATTAAAAATGGTTTTCTAAATTCGATTCTTTTTGTTATTTTCCTACTAAACTAAACACTGCCATGCCAGTATGTAGTAAATGGAGAGTATAAATTGTGTGGTCAAGATATCTGTGTTGCAATAGTTCATTTGGACTGCATTTTGGGTAAGTGTAGTGCAACTTTTGCTGTGACCATGTGAACACTTCTCAACAAGAAACCAGCCATAGGATTTTGCCCCCAGTTAATTGAGTGGTCCCATTGAACCTAAGGAAATTACAAATTTAGCAGGGCTTGGAACAATGTGGGGTCCAATTGTTAATGAGAATGTATGCATTTGCTGTTTGTGAGTCTTCAAATACTCCAAAAGAAGTTCGCATGGTGAGCACTATTGATTATGGAGAGGCATTTGATGGCAATGTGGCCTGCACACTTTTTTCATCATCATCACATCATAATAAGTCATAAAATCATATTACTGGATAGCATAATATGTTACTCTGCTTATGATTCCCTGCTTACCAATTATCATCCTGTGAATGGGTCCAAGAGGTATTTTCAGGATTAATAAGAAGCTAATATTTGTTAGACAACTTTCTGTGCTTTCACAGCATTGTTCTTGGAATCTTCCCCACCATAGAAAGAATGCAAATGACCAAAGTGTTACTGGACCCATGGTCCAAACAAAACAATAGATTCATCGGATGATGGACCCATACATGTGCTAGTTACATTGGGAAGGAAAGTCGAACGGGAGACATCTAGAACTATTTCACTTTCTGGTTTATAATGTCCGCATTCACTTAATATTAATGTTGCTACACAACCGGTTTTCTGAGGAAATTTTAATCTAAGATTGACCCCTTGCTTATATTAACTTAGATGCCCCTAAGACTTTGCCGACAAAATGGACTTCTCTTGCTGGAAAAGCAAGCAGGTAGACTTGACTTGCAATGTCATGAGTCAGGAAGGCTTGGAACTTTGGAGTTTGAACTAGCCTCCATTTTCTGCATGAACACAGAGGACTGAGATTGATTTAATTCCTGTCAGTTCTGTTAACAGGTGATCATCATGTTATGTTTTTTTATTTGTTGACTTGACCTCAAATAGAACCTTTTCTGATTTTACCACACTAGGAAATCTGGTCTTCCGAGTAACATGATTTATAGGTTAGCTGCCAACTCAGAGTGAGACTTTGAAAAGAACATTTCATTGCTTAAAATTGTCAAGATTCCGTCCCTGCCTCCTCCTCTCTTTTCCTTTCTAGTTCAAACGATCTTCATCCACTCTTTTAGCCTATATCAGCATATTAGTGGCCAAACAGTTCTTTGAATATTAACAAATGAAGTGTGTTCTTTGAATTTAAAGTGTGTCCCCTTAAATTGTTGTAGGGTTAATTGCAACTGTAACTTATGTACAGCTATTGCTCATCTTATTGCTGTGCATCCATTGTGCCAAAAGACCCATAGGTTGAAACCTTGAGTGACCTGTCATGGTGGCTTTTAGTGGTTTGCAATGAAGTTTTGAAATTGAAAAAAAACTCATTTTTTAAAAATTTGTCATAATATCTCCCTTTTAAAAAAACTGCTACATGCTATTATATTTATAGGAGCCCTACTACAACACCATTATGAGTATGTTGTCTTTAAAGACTATTAAATTGTAAATAAAATAAAAACAACTGCATATATAGAAAACCACGGTATATGCACAAAAGCTATTACTAAATAAATTATTATAGTAGTTACATTTGCATATATTGCTGCAATTGTTCTAAAAATGAGAGCATGCGAGCATAACAGAGGCATCCAAAATTGTTATTAGCAGCTTTTACAAGAGATGTTCTTCACAATTACAAGAAGATGCTTGAAGAAATGCAGTTTAGGAGATTGGTGAGAAGAGACGGAACCCACATAGATAGATGGCATAATAGAAGTGTTTCAGAAATGTGTAATACACCACACACGGCAAATCAATGCAACTGGTGGGTGATAATCAAAATTCATATTAATAATCTATGGTCTATGAAATCACTAGTAAGTTGACAGAGACATGATTTTACTTCATATCTTACAGTTATCTATAATTCTGTAGAAACCCAAACTTTATAGCAAGTCCCTAGTGCCGTGGCTTCAATGTTGTTTCAAAAGTCACAGCACTTATCCACCAAATTTTGCCCTTAATCACTTCCTTATGGTGTAGGAAATAGCAAGGTACTCCCATTTTATTAGATGCATTCTCTCTCTCTCTCTCTCTAGCATTTTAGACAATAGTAAAGAATGCAAATATTAAATAATAAAAGTGAATTAATATACAATCTGACTATGGGGTTGTTTGGTTGACTGGTTTTAGTAAAACAGGTTTCCAGAAAAAATGAAAATGGATGGGTTTTACAGAAATGGTTATTTGGTTGTTTTCCATAGACTAGTTTTCCCAAAATTGATGAATAATAAAACCTGAAAAATGTGTTTTACGAAAATAGCTCTCCCCTTGCTTTTCATATAACCTGTTTTACAGAGAATCATGTCTTATAATTGATTGTATCAGAAAAAACTCACCAGCAAGCAAAGAGCCGCTTCATGAGGACCTATAATTGTTTATGTATTTTAACCATTCATATACTAAAGTAAATCTCCATGTGCATTTGCATGACAAAATCTAGCAAACAGTGTATGTGGAAGTGTGCCATAAGCAACTGGATAACTACTGCATAATTGATGAATAAGAATGCTTTTGTCTCTCATGCAAACATGCAAATCCTATTACTTCTTATTCCTACCTAGAGCTAACAAATCTGTCTTTATAAATTGTTAAAAAGGTTTATTGTAGGACATTCATAAATCTGTACATAATTCAAGCTAATCTAACCTGATCAAATCCAAGGAAATCCTGTGAAACTCTCTCTGATGCATCATGATTGGAAGAGCGCATGTTACATTTTCCAAGGAATTAGGCTACCTTCTACTTGTTATTGGCATTGTGGGAATGTTTCTTCTGTACTTGGCAGGATGTTTTCTTCTAATTTTATAGATGAGTTTTCTTAGGAATACTTGCACACTTTCATGTCTAGAACGTACACCACCATAGTCCACTATACGGTCAAAAGTTAACGATACAAAGAATGTCTCTAAGATCATCCAACAAAAAGGAAATGAAAAAAAAAAGAGTAATTTGCCTCTAGAACTGTGGTACTTAGGAGATCTTAAAATTTGGATGAAACAATTATGACTCTAGAAGTAAAATGACACAACCACATGGAACCAATTTTTCATACTGCCAGACTGGTAGGAGCGATAGTCATGAATGAATTCTCTGCATTTGTAAACAAATACTTTCCAATTTGTCAGGGTCATAAACTTACAGTCCCACCTTCTGAGTGCCCTTGTCAAACAAAATCTTTCTTTTTCTTCTTTTGATAATTAAACAATATCTATGTGAACAACACTTCCTCTCCTTTACGACATCATGGTTCAAAAGACGTCCTACGATATACGGCATCACCCACGGAGTAAATAAAGGCTGGACCAACCGAACTCGTAAATAGAGTCTAGATAAAAGCTTTCGAGGAGAGACGATGAAATCCATATTCCAAATCGAATCCTAATATAACACGTCTCCTAATAAGTTCTTATCGAATCCGATGAAATCCATATTCCGAATCGAATCCTAATACAACACGTTTCCTAATAAGTTCTTATCTTTTCCGCCAAGAAACTTCGCTACATAAGGCACATGAAAAGTTCGCTTGGCGACTATTGGGCGAGGAAGTTCTTCTTTTTCGCCGATAAACTTCGTTACATAAGCTACGTGAAAAGTTCGCTTGGCAACCATTGGGCGAGAAAAGATGGCACCCATGAAAGAAAGCCGTGACGAGAACGACCAAAGCGCCCCAACGCCGCTGCATGACGAGAACGACCAGAGCGCCCTAACGCCGCTGTAAGACGATCCGCTGCAGGACGATGGAGTCTTAGAGCTCCTCACTCGGGTATCGCTCGACACCCTCGCTATTTGTCGATGTGTGTGCCGGTGATGGCATCAAATCACATACGAGCCGACCTTTACCTCCCTCTACAGCAGCCGAACTCGGACAGTATCAGGTTACTTTATTCAATGCATGAAGAGAAACCGCTGCTTCTCGAGCTTCGTCTCCATCCACACTTCGGCGCCCTCAGTCCCACCTCTATCCCTGGACTTCCTTCCTAAAGAGGTGAAGATTGAAGCAGTGGCACCTCGAGGCATCATGCTTTGCACTAGCCAAGATTATCGCATTATTCCTCGGTATTATGTATGTAAGCCAGCAACTCGGCAATGGGTTCGTATATCAAACCCAAAAACTAGGTATCGAACCAGGGGAATTGCCATAGTGGCCCCTTCCGCTGGACAGTTGAAGTATAAGATTATTCGTTTCTCCGATACAAAACCGGTGACCTACGATATATCTTCGACTGGCGCTCGAAAGCTTGGAGACGATCGAACGACATCCAGCTACCTCCACGTCTGCTACTCAGCTGCAATAATGCTGCGGTATCGGCTAATGGAGCGATCCATTGGCTCACATCCGATAAGAGTAGTATCTTTGTCTTCAACGTTTGCAATGAGAGCTGGAGGTTGATACCATTGCCTGAAAAAGTCAGAGATGAGAAGCGGTGGTACACCAAGCGACTGGTGAAGCATGAAAGTCGCCTTTGTTTGCTAGTTGATTACATCCGGGAAGAGCGGCTGGAAATCTGGGTCATGGCCAGCTACGAGGAGCAACGATGGGAGAGGAGGGAGGTGGTGAGCTTGGAAGCCCTCTACAAGGAGGCCGGAACTTCGATTGTTTCGGATTTATATTCCACTAATGTTGCATGGGCGTGTGGTGTGAATCGGTTAACATGGTATGGCTTCTTCTCAAAGTTAGTTAGTTTAAGAATTTTTTTTTAATTCAGTGAATATTAGTTTTGTGATTTTAAGGTCATATATAACTTTGGCTTCAGAATTTGATTATTTTCACCACTGCAGGTATGATTTTTGCGCCAAGAAGTTGACAATGATTGGCTCTAGTTTTGCAACTCATTCTCGGGATTTTTTTCCGTTCGAGTTGGATTTTGTTCCCTGTGAATTAACGACGGAAGACCCGGCCGGGCGTGGGATCTAGTTTGGGTGCTTAACAGTCTAGTCTAGTTCTTTTAGGATATTTAATCGGATTATTTCTATTGTTCTTAATGCTATATATGTTTCTCTTTTTTTTTTTTTGAACTAATTTTACAGGTCATATTATTTCTGGCAATTTTTTTTTTTTTACGATTGTCAAAATCAAAGCAACCAGCTTGAAGCCATGCGAACTATATCCTTTCTTTTCTTTCGTAAATAAATATGAAAGCGCTTGCTTGTTCAGAGCTGAAATCCTCTGATTCTCTTGTAAATTGTGAGCTTTTCATGCATTGTAGACTGGCACAGGTATTCACTGGTCTTCGTTTGTATGGTGCAGTGTGGGCCTCTCTTGTATATATATTAGGTGTTTTAGAAGATGATTGAAAATAATAATATATCATACATTACCTCTTTCCAACCGAAGATAATGTGCAACCATCGAGCTAGCTTCTTGTTTCAAAATTTAATAAAATAATTAGTACTCAAACCAACGTAAAAATTGAATATATTACAATATAAAATATGTTTGGTGCATTTTTTATTTCTTTTTTAAATTTTTAAAAATAAAATTCTAAGAATTGAGATAAAATATTTTATATTATTATTTTTTATGTTATTTTATGTTCAATTAAAGCAGAAAGTTATTATCTTTATTAATTTTAAAACAAGAAGTTCATATCGATCTTTTATCATGCTTAATAATTTCATTGTTTCTATTATCTACTATCAGTCTAATATCTTATTACCACTACGATCATGACTATTGCTCTCTATCAATGTCACCGTTGCGCCATCACTACTATGAAGACTACTTCCATTAATTTTTTTCCACCGTATTACTCCCATTACTATCCTAATTAATTTCTTTCACCATATCATTATCAAGAGGGTTTCCTATGGCATCACTACAAATTTTACTAGATTCTATTGCCACTACTATCATCCTATATCAATATCTTACTTATATTTTTTTAAAATAAAAGATTATATTAAATATATTTATATTTTAAAATTAAAAAATATATTTTTTTAAATAAGAAAAAGAAAAGTGATAGCAATCAGTTCCTTAAAAGACTATCTAATTTTTCACTGCAAACCAATAGAATATGATTTTTTTTTGTTTTTGTTATGCAACAACAATCGCGTGCATTAACGGTTAGAAAACCCTCAAAATTAAAGGCTTAGTCATTAAGACCAAAAGCATGATTAGTTTCTAATATCTGTCCATCACTTGAAACATCTTCAAGCAAACAAGAGCAAATAGAAGAAGGTAACAGATGGCTAGAAGAAAACTCCCTGGATCTCTGTGGAGGGATGGGGGAACTACTCCTTGTACCGCTGAAGCCTTCTTTGTGATAGTTTTGGTACACCCTTCAGGGTCATAGCTCTTGGACGACTTGAGTTTTTTCCTACATGGCCTTACAAGCTTAAAAAGATCCTCTGGGCTCCTCACATGGGATAGCAATGTGAATGATTGAGATTTTTCATTGTAAAAAATTGGGTGGAAAATAATAACCAGACTGATTAAGTGGAATAAATAAGAAACTATTTTTCAAAGGAAATAAATAAGTAAATCTTGAATGCATTTATTGATATGCTAATGCGATAAAATTGATTATAGACAATGGAATTAACTTGCTTACGTTGTGGAGATTTAAAAGTTTATTTGAAATAGGTGAGATCTTAACTGCTATGATTATGATCATTGCTTTGATGCAATTTGTGATATAGGCCACACATACATAAGGGAAATAAAAAAAGGGAATTATAACAAGTTTGTGGCAAATGACTTGGGTTGGGTTGTTTTAGGTTCAATCATTTGGATATTTTGGATTGGGATCACTTTCAGGTTTGGATTATTTTCGGGTTTAATTCATTGAAACTAAACTCAAATTGGGATTAGATCAACCCATAGGTTATTTCAAATTAGCATATATTTTTTTTAATAAAGAATTCAATGCACACCTCTTTTTTTTTATTCTTTTTAAGTAGTCTTTATAACCGGTTCAATTCTTTCTTTTTCTTCTTTTATCCATTTACTATTTTAAATGCTAGAGAAGATAGATACAAAATTATAACAAAATTAGATGCTAATAAAAATAACTGTTATAAACTTATAAAAAATTATGTAATGTTTTTAAAAATATATTTTAAAATAAAATAAATATAATGTCAAATTATTAATAAAATTACAAAATAAAACAAATAATTATTAAAAATATGATTAATTATATAAATTAAAAAAAGAATAAAAACATCCCTAATTCTACTCTCTCATCTCCTCCTCAATGATATTTGAAGCTATCATGTCAATTAATTAATAACATTTAACTTAGAAAAGTATACTCTTAATTCCATCAATTACTGAGTCATATTAACATCAACTATATTATATATATAAAAATATAAAATATTAAAACAATAACCATATAAGTAATCAAATTAATAATTCATAAAATTATATAGTGCCATTTAGATAAAATTCTAAAACTTTAAACAAATGAAATTGAAAATATATCTTACTTTCATATTCAAATAACTAATTAGAGTGATGATTAAAGCTTATACATTTTTTGATAACTATTATTTTTGGGTTACTTTGGGTTACCCATGACCTGAATCAATCCAAAAATTTTCAAGTCATTTTTGGGTCCAGATCAAAAAGAAAAAGTAAAACCATTGCATTATTCTTTCAAATAAGTTCGAATCGAGTTCACATATGAGATCAAATTTTTACTACCTCTACTTATATCATAGAATACACTAAAATAAAAATTATTAGCCCATCGGAGTAACATAATATATTCTTCATACCAAAACATACAATCAATTATCAGTTAAATTGCCAAAATATAAAAAGCTCGATATATCTGTGTGTGTATATATATATATATATATATATAGCCTGATATATCTGCGTGTGTATATATATAATCAAAGGGAAAGCAAGAATGAGAAGAAAATCTGCACTCCTCACTATAATCTCGACAAAAAGCAATGCTAAAAAAAAAAACAAACTTTTCTAAAGCTAATAAGTGTCAGAAAAAGGTATTTCAATGCTTCTAAAAGCGTTGGTAAAGGAGCGAAAGTAAATTTTTTTGATACTTTTTGAAAATATTTAAAAAATTTGACGCTTGTAAGAGTGGTGAGGGGATCGATTTTCCAACGCTTTAAAATGTTGGAAAGTTGAAATCGGCAGGAGTTCCACTTCCCGACGATTTTTACTCGTCGTGAAGCTCGTCCCCTCCCATGATGCAAAGCTCGAGTAAACCAACATGTATGGTTTTTGAATTCTTTAAGCAGTACATCAGAACTAGAGGTGGGCACTAGACCGTGCCACCCATGGCACGGCACGGCCCAGACCCTGATGGGCCATACCAGGCACGGCCCGGCATTGCTACAGTACCGAGCTGTGCTGGCACGGTCCAGTTTATCGGGCCGTGCCGAGTTCAGAAAATTTTTCTGTTGGCCCAGCATGGCACGGCCCATGACGGGCCTGGGCCGACCCGTCGTGCCGTGCCGGCACGGCCCAGGTGGGCCTGAGCCGTGCCGGCCCAGGTGGGCCATACCAGGCACGATCCAGGTGGGCCTGGGCCGTGCCAGGCACGGTCCAGGTGGGCCTGGGCCGTGTCGGCCCAAGTGGGCCATGCCAGGCATGGCCCAGGTGTGTTGGGGAGATTGTTGAGAATTTGTTGCCCCAATCTTATTGATTTTGATGATTACCAAAAGCCATGAGTATATTAAAAGATGTAATGAGTTTATTTACATGAGCAATGAATTTATTTAGAACAATCAATGAGAATGTTAAAGTTTGACTTTAATCAATTTGAAAGTAACTTCAAGCTCAATGTTTAAGCTTTCAAAAAGAAATTTAATACTTTATATTTTAATCAATGAGTTTTTGGAACATTTCTTGAACTGATTCCTAATGTCAATTTTATTATATTCAAGTAAAAAAAAATTGATTTAAAATGAATCTGGAACGAATTTCAAGTCAATCAGAAAACTTTCTGATTTTTGATACGTTCCGGAGCCGACTCTTGAGTTTCAGAGTCGACTCCACTCAGAGTACAGAAATGACTGTCTGTCTCGAGTCGACCCATGTGATTTCTCGAGTCGACCCCCGATTCTGTCGAGCCGACTCCATGACTGTGTGAGTCGACTCCGCTCAGACACCAGAGGTGTGTTTTTCTGAGCACTTCGCGAGTCGACCCTCAACTTTTCATGAGTCGACCCCCGACTGTCAGGAGTCGACACTTTATTTTTGATGAGTCGACCCTCTAACTTTCTGTGCATTTCTATTTTTGGTATCTTGACTTCGAGCCGACTCGTGGAAAGCAGGAGTCGACTCCAGCAAATCTGGGCGAGATTTTTCTGAATGCCAACTCAGCGTCAACGGTAAGATTTTTAATTAACGGCTATTTTTCTTTGTTTCTAACAGCTATATTTTTGCAGAATCTATAAATAGAGAAGTCGTTTTCAAATCAAAGATATACAAAAAGAGAGATATTCACTTCAAAAGAAAAGAAGAGAAAAATCGGAAAAACAGAGCTTCATTTGAAAAAATCAGAGATTCAAAATAGAGTGAAAGAAAGAGTGTGAAATCAAAGGAAGCTCCTTCTGTGCTCAAGCTCAACAATCCAAGAAAGCTTCAGAAGAAAATCCAAGAGCTATTCAAGAGCATCTCAAGTGATTTTCAACACTCAAAGAAAAGAGGAAAAGCTTAAATCAACTCCAACATACATTCCGTGAAGAATCCGAGCTGAGGCCCGATTCTACACTTCAAAGGAGTTGAGGAAAAGAAGAAAAGAAGAAAAGCTCAAAGCCAACTATCTGCAAATCAGGCTTTTCTAAACTTTATTCTTATATTTGTTTATCTGCTCATTAAGGAGCTTTGTAATTGAAAAACAATATTTCTATTATTTGTGCCTAGTTCAATCTGGGGGATTGAACTAGAGGAGGTAGTCTTACCTCGGTACGAGCTTGGTTAAGCTTGTGTTAGGGTTTTTGTGCTGGTGAGCCCTTGAAAACCAGCTGGGTTCGTTGTGATCCCGGGAAAACAACAAGTTTGAGTTGTGAGCTTGTAAAACAACTCGGCTGTAATCAAGGAAGATTATAGTGTGGACCCAAGTGAATCTTGGGAGTGGACGTAGGTGTTGGATACACCGAACCACTATAAAATCTTTGTGTTTGCCGTGCTTCCATTGACTCTTTCTCTATCTCTGTTTTATTCACTGCACTTTGTATTTGCATTGCTATTGCCTTCATTCTTCTTAAGCAAATATTTTTAAAAGGCTAATTTTTAAAGAACCCAATTCACCCCCCCCCCCCTCTTGGGTTGTCATCTGGGCCAACAATTGGTATCAGAGCTAGTGCTCATTAGATTTTGATCACACGATCAAGAGCTAAAGTTCCAAATGGCAACACAAGTTGGATCATTTGCTGAAGGTCATTCTACGAATAGACCTCCACTGTTTAATGGTTCAAATTATTCATATTGGAAAGCTAGAATGAGGATATTCATTCAAGCTTCTAATTATGAGCTATGGGGTGTTATAATTAATGGACCTAGTACACCCACACATGTTATTGATGGCACTATTGTTCCTAAGCCCGAAAGGGACTGGAATGATAATGATAGGAAGATGGCACAGCTTAACGCTAAAACCATGAATGTCTTATATTGCTCCTTAGATGCTAATGAATTTAATAGAATCTCCACATGTAATTCCGCAAAGAAGATTTGGGATAGATTAGAGGTTACCCATGAGGGTACCAACCAAGTAAAAGAATCTAAAATTAATATTCTTATTCATAAATATGAATTGTTTAGCATGGAACAATCTGAAACCATTGCATGCATGTACACTAGATTTACAGATATTGTTAATGGTTTGAAAAGTCTTGGTAAGACATATACTAACTCAGAACTTGTTCGAAAAATTCTTAGGTCATTACCAAGATCATGGGAAGCAAAAATGACTGCAATCCAAGAAGCAAAGGACCTCAACACTTTACCCTTAGAGGAGCTTCTAGGATCTCTTATGACCCATGAGCTGACTATGAGACAGCATGTAGAGGAGGACATAAAGAAAAGAAAGTAATTGCCCTCAAAGCTGCAAAAGAAGAAGAGAGCAGCAGTGATGATGATGATAATAATGATGAAGAGACTGCTCTCTTAGCAAAGAAATTTAAAAGATTCATGAGGAGAAAGAAACCCTTCCACAAGAAAAAATTTGGAACTAAGTGGGAAGGAGAAAAGGACAAGAACAAGGACAAGGACAAAGAAAAAGAGAAAGACCCCTTGACGTGCTATGAGTGTAATAAACGGGGCACTTTAGGAATGAATGTCCTAAACTGAAGAAAGCCTACAAAAGAAAAAGAAGGCTTATGTGGCGACTTGGAGTGACAGCGAGGAATCTTCTTCCGAAGAAGAAGAACAAAAGGAAGTCGCAAATGTATGTTTTATGACGGACGACAACGATGAGGTAAGTTCCGATAATCCTTGCGATGAGTTTGCTTTTGATGAACTTTTTGATGCTTTTAATGAACTTGTCGGGATTTCAAGGTTTTGAAAAAGAAATACAAGATTTTGAAAAATGAAAACTTAACTTTCATTCAAGAAAAGGAAAATCTTAATAATGAAGTTAAGAAACTTAAATCTGAAAATGAAATTTTGATAAAAGAAAAAGAATCAATCTCTAATAAAAATGATAAACTAAGGAAAGAGGTTGAAAAATATAAGAACATAGTTGATAAGTTTACCTTAAGTTCAACTAAATTAGACATGTTATTAAATAGTCAAAAAGTAGTTTTTGACAAAGCCGGATTAGGGTATAACACTTTAAGAAAACAAAAATCACTTAAAAATATTTTTGTGGGTGCTGGCCAAAGTAATTTTACATGCTTTAAATGTAATCAAAGAGGACATAAATCTTATGAATGTAAAATTCTAAAACCTAATAAAAACTTAAATATTAAAGGAAAGAAAATATGGGTTCCGAAAGGAACATATTTGTTGCTACTAACCATGAAGGACCCAAGAAAGCTTGGGTACCTAAACATAAAGTTTGATATCTTTGCAGGAATGTCTTGTGGCCAATAGATCAAAGAGAAAGTGGTATCTTGATAGTGGCTGCTCAAGACATATGACGGGTGACAAAGAAGAATTCATCACCCTTGAAGAAAAGAAAGGAGGAGTTGTTACATTTGGCGACAATGGCAAAGGCCAAATCTTGGGGTTTGGTAACATTCAAATAACTCCCTCCACATATATTGAAAATGTACTTTATGTTGATGGTTTAAAGCATAACTTAATTAGTATAAGCCAATTATGTGACAAAGGTTTTAAAGTATCATTTGAATCTTCTATATGCACTGTAGCTAATCCCATTGATAATAGCATTGTTTTTATTGAAAATAGAAATGGCAATGTTTACATGATTGACTTAGACAATTTATCTACTAATAATCATTGCTTAGTTGCTAATAATGCTAATATGAATGAGATTGGTTGGTTGTGGCATCGAAGATTAGGTCACGCAAGCACACACCTGATTTCAAAACTAATTAGAATGGATTTAGTAAAAGGTCTACCTAAATTAGATTTTGAAAATAACAAAATATGTGATGCATGTCAGTTTGGAAAACAAACAAGAAGTTCTTTTAAATCTAAAAATATTGTTTCAACTTCTAGGCCATTAGAGCTACTTCACATGGACCTTTTTGGACCAACTAGAACCACAAGTCTAGGAGGAAAGAAATATGGTCTTGTGATAGTAGATGATTACTCTAGATTCACTTGGGTAATATTTTTAGCTCACAAAGATGAGACTTTCTCGATATTCATGAAATTCTTCAAGAAAGTAACAAATGAGAAAAACACTACCATAGTGTCTCTAAGAAGTGATCATGGAACTGAATTTGAAAATCACTTATTTGAAAGTTTTTGCAATGAAAATGGTATTAATCATAACTTTTCTGCACCTAGGACCCCACAACAAAATGGTGTAGTTGAAAGAAAAAATAGGACTCTAGAAGACATGGCCCGTACCATGCTATGTGAAAGTAAACTCCCGAAATACTTTTGGGCGGAAGCTATTAACACAGCATGTTACATCCTAAATAGAGCCTTAATAAGACCTATTTTAAAGAAAACACCTTATGAATTATGGCATGATAGAAAACCCAACATTAAATATTTTCATGCATTTGGTTGTAAATGTTTTGTTCACAATAATGGTAAAAATAATTTAGGCAAATTTGATGCTAAATCTGATGAAGGAATATTCTTAGGATATTCAATAACTAGTAAAGCATATAGAGTATTTAACAAGAAAACTTTAGTTGTTGAAGAATCCATTCATGTAGTTTTTGATGAATCTTTAGCAACTCGTTCCGAAAAATTTGATGATGAAGAAGATACAAACATAATTGAAAAAGATCTTGAAAAATTAAATATTGATGTATCTTTAGATCATGAGCAAGACGCTAAAGATAATGATTCACCTAAGGATGATGATACTAACACTAATCATAATGATGTAGATCTACCTAGGGATTGGAGATATGCTTATAGTCACCCTAAGGAATTGATTATAGGTGATCCATCTCAAGGAATAAGAACTAGATCATCTATGAGAAATATTAGTAATCATCTTGCATTTGTATCACAAATTGAACCTAAAACTATTGAAGAAGCTGAAAAAGATAATAATTGGATGTTAGCAATGCAAGAAGAATTAAATCAATTCACTAGAAATAATGTATGGACTTTAGTAGAAAGACCTAAAAATCATTCTGTTATAGGATCAAAATGGATATTTAGAAATAAACTAGATGAAAATGGCATAGTAATTAGAAACAAAGCTAGATTAGTTGCAAAAGGATATAATCAAGAAGAAGGTATTGATTTTGATGAAACCTTTGCACCAGTAGCTAGATTAGAAGCCATTAGACTATTACTTGCATTTGCATGTCACATGAATTTTAACTTATTTCAAATGGATGTAAAAAGTGCTTTTTAAATGGATTTATAAATGAAGAAGTATATGTAGAACAACCACCAGGTTTTGAAGATCATGAATTTTCAAATCACGTTTTTAAATTGCACAAAGCATTATATGGTTTGAAACAAGCACCTAGAGCTTGGTATGATAGATTAAGTAAATTCTTAATTGAAAATGATTTTATAAGAGGAAATGTTGATAAAACATTATTTTTGAAAAGAAAAGGTAAAGATTTATTAGTAGTTCAAATATATGTTGATGATATCATTTTTGGTGCTACTAACAATCTTCTATGTCAAGAGTTTGCTAAGTTGATGCAGGGAGAATTTGAAATGAGCATGATGGGAGAACTCAACTTCTTCCTTGGACTCCAAATCAAACAAAGCAAAGAGGGAATCTTTATCAACCAAACAAAGTACACAAGAGAAATTCTAAAGAAGTTTGGTATGGAATCAATCAAACCCCTCGGAACACCAATGAGTCCTTCATGCAAGCTGGACAAAGATGAAGAAGGTAAGAAGGTTGATCAAAAATATTATCGAGGTATAATCGGATCCCTACTTACTTAACTGCAAGTAGACCAGACATAATGTTTGCTGTTTGCTTATGTGCTAGATTTCAGTCTGAACCTAAAGAATCACATTTAATTGCTGTTAAAAGAATACTAAGATACTTAAGTGGAACAAAAAATGTAGGTTTATGGTATTCTAGAGACTCAACATTAACTGATTGCATACACTGATTCTGATTATGCTGGATGTAAGTTAGATAGAAAAAGCACAAGTGGTGCATGCCAATTCTTAGGAAGTAACTTAATCTCATGGTTTAGCAAAAAGCAAAATTCAGTTGCATTATCAACTACTGAAGCTGAATATGTTGCAGCTGGAAGTTGCTGTGCTCAAATCCTATGGATTAAGCGACAACTTGAAGACTATGGTATCACACTTGATAAAACACCTATAAGATGTGATAATACAAGTGCAATCAATCTAACTAAAAATCCAATTCAACATTCAAGAACAAACACATAGAAATTAGATATCATTTTATAAGAGAACATGTTGCAAATAATGAAATTGTCTTGATTATGTTAATACTGAAGAACAATTAGCAGATATATTTACAAAACCCTTGAAGTGAAGAAAGATTCTGTTATCTTAGAGGAGAGTTAGGGATTTGTGATCCATTAGAATGAATTTGAAACCCCTAAGGAAATTTTATCTAAAATTCTTTCAAATCCTTGATCTTTAAGGAAATCTTATCTAGAATTCATATCTAATTGATCTATTCAAATCCAATGATTATTTTATCAATTTTTATGATCATTATCCGGACACATTTCAGAAATTTTATGTTTTTGCTCTGAAATGGTCTCGGAGCCGACTCGGTGAGTATCGGAGTCGACTCCTGGTTTCTACTGAAACTCTAGAGTCGACCCCTTCTCTGCGCGAGTCGACTCCACTTCGGGATAGTTTTCTGTGACTGTCCGGAGTCGACCCCTCACTTTGCGGGAGCCGACTCGAAGTGGTCCCAGGTCGATTTATCTAGGGCAGAGTCGACTCGCCGTTCATTTCTATTCTCAAATCTTTCAAATACTCTCTCCAAAATCTCCTGACCTTCCAAATTCCCAAAATCCCTGATTAACCCTTCCAATAGATCAATGGCCCCTAAAACTCGAGGATCTAACCTTGGTGCGGCCGGAGTAAAGAGGAAGAGGGCGTGAGGAAGACCGTGAGGCGTCCGTTCGTGAGCCTTCACCGAGCTTGGATTCAACCTCATCATCTTCAACTCCTAGTGCTTCTCCATCTATGGCTCCATCTCAGGTAGATAGACTTGCGATAGAGTAATTACACGGAAGGAAAGTGATTTTGAATTATTTGAGGCTGAGGGATTTATTGTGGGAAGGCAGTTGATTGAGATGGGTTGGGAAAAGATTTGTTCCTTAGATTGTCCTACTACCCAGCTCTTGTCAAGGAATTTTATAAGAATCTATCTAGAGGAGATAATGGACTTGTAAGCATTGTGAGAGGAAATAGAATTTCAGTGACAGTGGATTTGCTTTCAGATTATTGGATCTTCCAGTGTCAGGAACTTCTACATTTTCTTCTGAAGATAGAAGCCCAGCTCTTCTAGATGCTTAACAGGGAGATTGTCGGTTTTGAAGAAGTTTTTGCTAATCAATTATCCTTAGAATTAAGACTTCTCCACAACATTGTAGTAGAATCCTTTTCCCCAAAATTGGAAGATTTGATTATGTTCTGAAAGAGATATTTTTGTAATGGATGCAATTGTGACTGGAAACCCATTAACCTTCCAGCATGATTTTATGGTATATTGCTGATTGTGGAGGAAGAGAAAATCAGTTTACCCTATGGCATGATCTTCACTAAAATTTTCAGAGCCAAGGGATTGTCATTCAGATAGTGAGCCAATGAGGAACTTGAGACACAGATTTTTATAGTTTGGCCACTATTCATAGGATGGGTTTTGTTAAGAAAATGGAAGGGAAAGGAAAGGTTGATGGAAGATAGAGCTGTGGATGAGGCACCGGGACCTCAGTTAGACATTCTTCACCTGCACCTCCGAGCTCTCTATTCCTGCTCCTGCTCCTACCCCTGCTCCGTTGTTTGATCAAGCATCATCTTCATCTGTTGGCTTCTCAGAACTTCAGTTAAGGCAACTTAAAGGTCTTCTTGATGATCAGTCAGATAAATTAAAATCAGAGTTTGAAACAAGTTTATGAATCTTAAGGAAACTCTTTATCTTTGGATGACCGGATCACCAAGATTGAATCTACTCTCAGCACTTCATCAGAGTCTTTAAGTGGAGATCTAAAGAACATTTTGAAGAACTTAAAGATTCTGCGGAGATGGCGAAACTATGCAAAATGCAATGCGAACTCCAAGATAAAATTTTGACTGCTTGCACTTTTGTGATGAAGACTGAAGGATATGTGAAGATACAAACAGATGGAATGAAAATATATAGATCACTTAACTAGGATTGTTAGGACTCACTTTTGATGTATTAGATACTTAGTCCTTACAATGTAATGAAGTTTATATTATGTTTTACATTTTGATACTTTGATGTAATGAAAAGTCTATTTTGAATGTCAATGTAATCTCAGTTTGAATGTATTTCTCCTTTATCAATGAATGAATGATTTTGTTAAATCATATCTTGAATGAATGAATGATTATGTTTGATGCTCTCTACCTTTTTGTTGATAACAAAAAAGGGGGAGAGTTTTATAGTTATAACTATATATGCATATGGGAGAAATTATTAATCAAATGATATTAAAATGATTGAATGAATGAGATAAATTGAATGAATGATATTTATTAAGTTTCATAGGGGGAGCTACCTCATTCAGGGGGAGCCTAAGCCTAACTATGAAATAAAATAAATTCTTTAATCAATCATGCATAAACTCAATGTTTTTGTCATCATCAAAAAGGGGGAGATTGTTGGGAGATTGTTGAGAATTTGTTGCCCCAATCTTATTGATTTTGATGATTACCAAAAGCCATGAGTATATTAAAAGATGCAATGAGTTTATTTACATGAGCAATGAATTTATTTAGAACAATCAATGAGAATGTTAAAGTTTGACTTTAATCAATTTGAAAGTAACTTCAAGCTCAATGTTTAAGCTTTCAAAAAGAAATTTTATACTTCATATTTAATCAATGAGTTTTTGGAACATTTCTTGAATTGATTCCTAATGTCAATTTTATTATATTCAAGTCAAAAAAATTGATTTAAAATGAATCTGGAATGAATTTCAAGTCAATCAGAAAATTTCTGATTTTTGATACGTTCCGGAGCCGACTCTTGAGTTTCAGAGTCGACTCCACTCAGAGTACAGAAATGACTGTTTGTCTCGAGTCGACCCATGTGATTTCTCGAGTCGACCCCCGATTCTGTCGAGCCGACTCCATGACTGTGTGAGTCGACTCCGCTCAGACACCAGAGGTATGTTTTTCTGAGCACTTCGCGAGTCGACCCCCAACTTTTCATGAGTCGACCCCCGACTGTCAGGAGTCGACACTTTATTTTTGATGAGTCGACCCTCTAACTTTCTGATTTCTATTTTTGGTATCTCGACTTCGAGCCGACTCGCGGAAAGCAGGAGTCGACTCCAGCAAATCTGGGCAAGATTTTTCCGAATGCCAACTCAGCGTCAACGGTAAGATTTTTAATTAACGGCTATTTTTCTTTGTTTCTAACGGCTATATTTTTGCAGAATCTATAAATAGAGAAGCCGTTTTCAAATCAAAGATATACAAAAGAGAGATATTCACTTCAAAAGAAAGAAGAGAAAAATCGGAAAAACAGAGCTTCATTTGAAAAAATCCGAGATTCAAAATAGAGTGAAAGAAAGAGTGTGAAATCAAAGGAAGCTCCTTCTGTGCTCAAGCTCAACAATCCAAGGAAGCTTCAGAAGAAAATCCAAGAGCTATTCAAGAGCATCTCAAGAGATTTTCAACACTCAAAGAAAAGAGGAAAAGCTCAAATCAACTCCAACATACATTCCGTGAAGAATCCGAGCTGAGGCCCGATTCTACACTTCAAAGGAGTTGAGGAAAAGAAGAAAAAAGCTCAAAGCCAACCATCTGCAAATCAGGCTTTTCTAAACTTTATTCTTATATTTGTTTCTGCTCATTAAGGAGCTTTGTAATTGAAAAACAATATTTCTATTATTTGTGTCTAGTTCAATCTGGGGGATTGAACTAGAGGAGGTAGTCTTACCTCGGTACAAGCTTGGTTAAGCTTGTGTTAGGGTTTTTGTGCTGGTGAGCCCTTGAAAACCAGCTGGGTTCGTTGTGATCCCGAAAAAACAACAAGTTTGAGTTGTGAGCTTGTAAAACAACTCGGCTGTAATCAAGGAAGATTATAGTGTGGACCCAAGTGAATCTTGGGAGTGGACGTAGGTGTTGGATACACCGAACCACTATAAAATCTTTGTGTTTGCCGTGCTTCCATTGACTCTTTCTCTATCTCTGTTTTATTCACTGCACTTTGTATTTGCATTGCTATTGCCTTCATTCTTCTTAAGCAAACATTTTAAAAGGCTAATTTTTAAAGAACCCAATTCACCCCCCCCCCCTCTTGGGTTGTCATCTGGGCCAACAAGGTGGGCCTGGGCCGTGCGAGGCACGGCCCACCTGGGGCCTGGCCCATGAACAGCTCAAATAAAAAAATTTATAAAAAATATTTTTTTTTTGATAAATTAAAAAATTATTAGAAATAAAGAAATTTTATTAATATAAAGCCACCATAATGGTGGGGGGTTTGGCACAGACCCCTACCATTTATTAATTTAAAATTAAAATGGTACAGAAGGAAGGGGGGCTAGGCCTGACCTCTAGAACATAATACAATAAGTAAGAAGAAAAAAATAGAAAGATCGCAACCATCGGATCATCGCCGATCGGATGGATCGCAACGTCGGATCGATCATCGCCGATCGGGATCATGGCTTGGATCGATCGCAACTGTCGGATCATCTTCGATGGGATAGATCGCAACCGTTGGATTGATCATCCCCGATCGGGATCATGGCTTGAATCAATCACAACCGTCGGATCATCTCCGATCGGATCGATCGCAATGGTTCGATCGATCATCACCAATCGGGATCATGGCTTGGATTGATCACAACCGTCGGATCGATCATCGCCGATCGGAATCATGGCTTGGATCGATCACAACCGTCGGATTGATCATCACCAATCGGGATCATGGCTTGGATCGATCGAAGATGTCGGATCGTCTCCGATCAGATTGATCACAATGGTCCGATCGATCATCGCTGATCAGGATCATAGCTTGGATCGATCGCAATCGTCGGATCATCTCCGATTGGATAGGTCGCAACCGTTCGATCGATAATAGCAGATCAAGATCATGGCATGGATCGATCGCAACCATCGGATCGTCTCTGATCAGATTGATCATCACCGATCGGGATCATGGCTTAGATCAATCGCAACCGTTAGATCATCGCCGATCGAATGGATCGCAACCATCGGATCGATCATCGCCGATCAGGATCATGGCATGGATCGATCGCAACCGTCGATCGTCTCCAATCGGATCAATCACAACTATCGGATCGATCATCCCTAATTGGGATCATGGCTTGGTCGATTGCAGACGTCGGATCATCTCCGATCAGATGGATCGCAATAGTCCAATCGATCATTGTCGATCGGGATCATGGTTTGGATCGGTCGCAACCATCGGATCGTCTCCGATCGGATGGATCGCAACTATTGGATTGATCATCACCGATCGAGATCATGGCTTGGATCGATCGCAACCGTCGGATCATCTCCGATCGGATTGATCGCAACCGTCGGATTGATCATCGCCGACCGGGATCATGGCTTGGATCAATTCAGACGTTGAATCATCTTTGATCGGATGGATCGCAACCGTCGGATTGATCATCGCCGATCGGGATCATGGCTTGGATCGATCGCAGACATCGGATCATCTCCGATCAGATGGATTGCAACCATCGGATTGATCATCGCCGATTATGATCATGGCTTGGATCGATCGCAGACATCGGATCATCTCCGATCGGATTGATCGCAACAGTCCGATCGATCATTGTCGATCGGAATCATGGCTTGTATTGATCGTAACCATCAGATCGTCTCCGATCGGATGGATCGCAACTGTTGGATTGATCATCGCCGATCGGGATCATGGCTTAGATCGATCGCAACCGTCGGATCGTCTCCGATTGGATGGATTGCAACCATCGGATCGATCATCCCTGATCGGGATCATGGCTTGGATCGATCGCAACCGTTGGATCGTCTCCGATCGGATTGATCGCAACAATCTAATCGATCATCGTCGATCGGGATCATGGCTTGGATCGATCGCAATCGTCGGATCCATCATCGCCGATCAGGATCATGGCTTCGATCAGCTGGCTGGTGCCTAGGTGCACAGTGTGCTCCTGGCACCAGCCGTGCCATGGCACGGCCCTTGGCACGGCCTATAAAATGGCCCAGCAAGGCCGTTCTGGCACGGCCCAGCAGGGCCGTTGCTGGGCCGTGCCAAAATGGCCCTTATGGGCCGTGCCATGGCACAGCCCAGCAACGGCCCTGCTGGGCCATGTCGAATTTGATTTTTTTTTTAATGGATCGTGCCTGGCACGGCCCATTTGTTAATGGGCCATGCCAGGCACGGCACGATAATTTTTTTGGCACGATGGGCCTGGGCCGTGCCTGGCACGGCATGGCCCAGTGCCCATGCCTAACCAGAACAGGAAACATGGATAAACAAAGAACATTTCCCTAATTTGAAGACTTGGAAAACTAAAGCCTCAGGGAGAAGCTTTTGAGGAGACAAAAAAAAAAAAAAATCCGTTTACGGACTTGATCCATTGGGCTTGCATGACCCCACAGCAATAAGTAACTTTATTAGATGCCTTAAAATCAACATATAAAGGGATGGGATAGACTTTTTGATATTATTTAAATAATCAGAAAGTATATTTCATACAAAAAGTTATCATACCATTTTTCGTGAAGTGATACAAATATAGAGTTGAGACTCTTAACTACTCCTTCAAAGCTCAGCTTGGTTAACAAGATAAGGGCTCCTTTTAAAGGAGAAAAAAAAAAAAGTTAAATGTGAAACATTCCTGGCGCTATAACTTGGGCTCAATTTGATAGCACTTAAGACACATAATAGTAGTGTTAGATTCTTAAACGAAAACGAATTCATAATGCCTCTACACTTCCTGTCATTTACGGCATCATGATTCAAAAGACGTCCTACGATATACGGCATCATCACCCACGGAGTAAATAAAGGCTGGACCAACCGAACTCGTAAATAGAGTCTAGATAAAAGCTTTCGAGGAGAGACGATGAAATCCATATTCCGAATCGAATCCTAATATAACACGATTCCTAATAAGTTCTTATCGAATCCGATGAAATCCATATTCCGAATCGAATCCTAATACAACACGTTTCCTAATAAGTTCTTATCTTTTCCGCCAAGAAACTTCGCTACATAAGGCACATGAAAAGTTCGCTTGGCGACATTGGGCGAGGAAGTTCTTCTTTTCCGCCGATAAACTTCGTTACATAAGCTACGTGAAAAGTTCGCTTGGCAACCATTGAGCGAGGAAAGATGGCACCCATGAAAGAAAGCCGTGACGAGAACGACCAAAGCGCCCCAACGCCGCTGCAGGACGAGAACGACCAGAGCGCCCTAACGCCGCTGCAAGACGATCCGCTGCAGGATGATGGAGTCTTAGAGATCCTCACTCGGGTATCGCTATTTGTCGATGTGTGTGCCAGCGATGGCGTCAAATCACATACGAGCCAACCTTTACCTCCCTCTACAGCAGCCGAACTCGGACAGTATCAGGTTACTTTATTCAATGCATGAAGAGAAACCGCTGCTTCTCGAGCTTCGTCTCCATCCACACTTCGGCGCCCTCAGTCCCACCTCTATCCCTGGACTTCCTTCCTAAAGAGGTGAAGATTGAAGCAGTGGCACCTCGAGGCATCATGCTTTGCACTAGCCAAGATTATCGCATTATTCCTCGGTATTATGTATGTAAGCCAGCAACTCGGCAATGGGTTCGGATACGAAACCCAAAAACTAGGTATCGAACCAGGGGAATTGCCATAGTGGCCCCTTCCGCTGGACAGTTGAAGTATAAGATTATTCGTTTCTCCGATACAAAACCGGTGACCTACGATATGCGGTGCGAGATCTTCGACTCGCGCTCGAAAGCTTGGAGACGATCGAACGATATCCAACTACCTCCACTGGTAAAGTTTCTCTTAGTACCTCCACTGGTAGAGCTTTGTATGCAAGAGCCCTGCCCCCCAGATGACTTCCGCATATCCCCTCGTGTATCTCCCGCAAAATATAATTGGCGTCGGTGGGACCGACACACCTGAGGATAGGGTATGAGAATGACCTTCGGTAGAGCTTTCCCTCCATAAGAAAGAACTTTGGGGCTCGTCTTTTAAGTTTCCTAGCTTCGGCAGGGTCTTCTGGGAGGATACCTCAGTAAAGTATTGAACATAGGCGTCCATCCAGGAGGGCTCCTGCTCCACTGGTAAAGTTTCTCTTGGTACATCAATGCTCGGGGCTTCTAAGTGCTCCACATAAGCCTTTCCCAACATCCCATCAGCTGAGGCGGCGAGATGGGATAGGGCGTCAGCTCTAGCATTCTCTTGTCGAGGAATGTAGCTGACGCTGAAGTGAGTGAATGGAGAAACCATCGAGTGCACCGCGTCTAAGTAGCGGGCCATGATGGGATCCTTTGCCTCGTACTCCTTGGTAATCTGGCCGGCAACCAGTTGGGAGTCGGTAAAAGCTCTAAGGCGTTTCACCCCAAGCTCTCGAGCCAATCTTACTCCGGATAACAAAGCCTCATATTCCGCCTGATTATTAGTGGCTGGAAAGAGGAAGCGAAGTGCACACTCAGTCACCACCCCATCCGAGTTGGCCAAGATGAGGCCTGCTCCGCTCCCTTGAGAGTTCGATGCCCCATCTACGTGAAGGACCCACTCATCATCACCGGTTCCAAGGGGTTGAGTGTCCGTCGGAAGTTCTTTGGGTGACTCGGTTCCCCAAGTACATTCGACCAAGAAATCTGCCAAGACTTGAGACTTCATGGCCGAACGAGGGCGGAAAGATAAATCAAACTCCCCCAGCTTGAGGGCCCACCTGGCCAGCCGGCCAGAAGTATCCGGACGAGCTAGAACTGTCTTTAGAGGCTGGTCAGTGATTACCGCGATCGGGTGGGCTTGGAAGTATGGCCGCAGACGCTGGGCAGACACGATTAATGCAAAGATGATTTTTTCCATGTTTGAGTATCGAGTCTCAGCATCATGAAGCACCTTACTTGTATAGTATACTGGCCTTTGTGTGCCATCAGTGTCCACACGGGCTAGCACAGAGCTAACAGCTTCAGGAGAGGCCGCAGGTACAGAAGGAGTTCTTCTCCACCCGTCGGCTTGGCTAGCAGTGGCGGGGTAGATAAGAATTCCTTTAACCCTTCGAACGCCTCCTGGCATTCTTTCGTCCACTCGAACTTATTGATTCTGCGAAGCGCCTTGAAGAAAGGCAAACACCTTTCAGCGGACTTGGATAGGAAGCGGCTTAAGGCGGCTATTCTTCCTGTCAGGCGTTGTACTTCCTTCTTGTTGGCAGGAGGCCTCATGTCCAAGATGGCTTGGACTTTGTCTGGGTTTGCTTCAATCCCTCTCCGGGTCACCATGAAACCCAAAAACTTCCCAGCTGTTACTCCGAATGCACACTTGCGAGGGTTCAGCTTCATCTGGTACCGACGAAGGCTGTCAAAAGTTTCTGCCAGGTCCGCGATGTGGTCGGGCATGAACGCTTTTTCAGCATGTCATCCACATACACTTCCATATTACGCCCTATCTGACCTTCAAAGACCTTGTTCATCAGCCTCTGGTAAGTAGCCCCCGCATTCTTTAACCCGAAAGGCATCACCTTGTAGCAATATAGACCCTTTTCGGTTATGAAGGAGGTAGCTTCTTCATCCTCCGGATTCATCCGGATCTGGTTGTATCCGGAGAAAGCATCCATGAAGCTAAGGACCTCATGGCCGGATGTAGCATCCACCAATTGATCGATTCGAGGTAGGGGAAAGCTGTCTTTGGGGCATGCCTTGTTGAGGTCGGTGAAATCTACACACATTCTCCAGCTTCCGTTGGCCTTGCGGACTAGCACCACATTAGCTAACCATTCAGGGTAGTGGACCTCCCGAATATGGCCCGCAGCCATTAACTTGCGGATCTCCTCGTCGATAGCTTTCTGTCTGTCTGGAGCAAAGTTTCTCTTCTTCTGTCGGACCGGCCGACACTCTGGCTTGAGGTTAAGCCGATGGGTGATTACTTCTTCAGGGACGCCCGGCATGTCGAGGATGACCATGCGAAGACGTCAGTGTTGGCACGCAGGAAAGTAAGGAGTTGATGGCGTGCCTCTTCTGGGAGCGATGCCCCCAGCTGAACAGTCCTTGCCGGGTCATCACCCAAGGGGAGGGTTAGAAGGTGCTCTGCCGGCTCTCCCCTTCTTCCCAACTCCCTAGGATCGAGCGACTCAGAGGCTGTCGCTGACTCTGCGTTCAGCGGACTGGGCGACAGATGGTAGCAGGGCGGAAGTGGGCTTTGCTCCCCCTTCATTTCTCCGATCCCTTCATTGGTAGGGAACCTTACCAATAGTCTCTTGGTGGAGATCACGGCATCCAGCAGATTCAGCCCCGGTCTTCCCAAGATGGCGTTATAAGCCAGCGGGACCCGGACCACCAAGAAGTTTATGACCACTGTGCTCTGACATGGAGGAGTTCCAGCCGTGACCGGGAGAGCAATTTCGCCTTCGACGTTCACTGAGTCTCCCGTGAAGCCCATTAGTGGTGTGGCAACGGGTCGGAGCAAAGACCTTGATAAGTTCATCCGAACAAAAGCCTCATAACTCAAGACATCCACAGAGCTCCCACTATCAATTAAAATTCTTTTTACAGGGTGTTTAGCTATAGTCATGGACACCACGACGCTGTCGTCATGTTTATTAACTACCCCGTCTAGATCCTTTCCGAAGAAAGGTATTACAGAGTCTATTCCCTCTCGCGGCCTCTTCGAACCACCATCCGCTCCCCAAGAGATCATAGCTATGGTCTTTTCAGTTGGGGTATTATCCACGCCAGCCGGGCGACCTGGAGGCACCGGGGGCCCCGCGGGGAGATTCCCCTTCGAACAAACTTGCCCAGGTGGCCTTGCTGAACCAGCTCCTCGATGGCCTTTTTTAGATGGCGGCAGTCTTCGGTGTCGTGGCCGTAGTCCGGTGGTACCGGCAGTAAAACTCCTTGTTGCGGGGGCCCGACTTCAAGGGAGCCGGACGCTTGAAATATGGTTCCTCCTCGATCTCCAGTAGGATGTGAGAGATGGGAGCCATGAGGGGAGTGAACTGCTCTTTAGGAACCAGCGTCTGTGGCCGGCGATCAGAGCGTCGTGGAGGCTCGGGCTTCGAGGTTGTGCACCGGCGCGATCAGAAGGCGCGGTTTATTACCGGGGTTCTTGTCAACTTCTCTCCTGGAAGAATCTGCTTCGTCAGCGCGGATGTACTTCTGTGCCCGGCTCAGAAGCTCGGCGTAGGAACGCGGAGGCTTCTTATCCAGAGAGTAAGCGAATCTGGACGGGCGAAGTCCTCGCTTCAGGGCCAAGGTGGCTACGAGTCTCCAGGTTGTACACCTCCAGCGCTGCTTCCTTAAATCGAGCGACGAAATCCTTTAAGGTCTCGCCACTCTTCTGCTGGACAGCAAAGAGGCTATCTGCACTCGTGGGATCTTTCGACAGGCATCAAAATGAGCCAGGAAGGATCGCTCAAGTTGCCGAAATGAGTTGATGCTGCGTGGGGGTACGGGAGTACCACGCGCGCCGCCTTGCGGAGCGTGGCCGGGAAGGCGACGCATAAGGGAGTCCGTCGCTCCCTGGACCTGCATGAGGACCTTGTAGCTTTCCAGATGGTCCAGGGGGTCCGTCGTTCCATCATATGGATCCAATTGAGGGAGACGGAACCGGGAGGAACCGGTTCCTCCATGATATGGCGAGAAAGCGGGGGGCGATGCTCATACTCGGCCGCGTAAGGATCGGCGATCCGGCGGCTGAGCTCGTCCAACCGTCGATGATAATCGTCAAGCCTTTGCTTATCCCGACGGGTGGTTTTCGGGGAGCATCACCTCGAGATGAGTCGAAGAAGGAGATGAAGGAGATCGCCGGCGCAAAGAACGCGCCCGCTTGGGTTCTTTTTCCTCCGGTCGGTGGCGGGAACGACCGGAGCGACGGAAGACCGTCGTCGCTTCGAGGTCCCTTGGTGATGAGGTTCGGGGGGTGAGCGGTGAGAGACCTCAGGCGGGGTCCCTCCTTGGTGAGACTGAACTGTTCCTCGCACCCCTTCGTCCATCACAGGGGGTTGAGTTACAGCAGCCAAATAATGCTCTTGCAGCCCCCGGACCATCGTCGTCAGATCCTGGACCTGGTGGGCTAGAGCATCAAGCCGGTCGGTTGGCTTGTCGGTGCAAGGGGCGGAGCATGGAGATTGGCCTCCGAATGCTCAGCTCGTGGGATGCGCCCGGCTGCCTGGCTGGAGGAAGCCTCTTGTGCTCGCGTAGTCACCATCGCTTCCTTTGCAAAATCAGAGGGGTTCCAGGAAGAATTTTTGACCTGGTCTATCCCCTTCCTGGCGCGCCAATCTGTTGCGGCCGAATCACATATGATGAACGTCGGGCAGGCTAGGATCACCGTGTGCGCAGAGAGGCCGCCGTCTTCCTCCTGGAGCCTGCAAAAAGTCCCGGGCCGGTAGTTCCGGCGGGGACCCTCCGACGCCCAAGTTAGTGAGTCGTCAAACAGGGATATGATTTTTGTAGAATTGTTCTAATGGAGGTTCCAGAGAGAGAGTCCCCTTGCATGGAGCTCGGGTCCTCCCTTTATACCTGTTGGGGATCCCGTATACCTTGGTCTGTTGGAACCGTCGAATCTGTTTCGTTGTGATGTTTCATCGAACGGTAAGTTGTTGGACTGTTGCTGGATAAGGGCCGCTTATAGCGGTAACTGCTGATCAGGCTGACACTTGCCCGTGATTTTGGTAAGCGAGGTATTCGGCAGTAGACCTTAGATCGCGGGGTCAGTTGCCTAAGACTAGTCCTTGTATGAAGGCCGACACTGGGGGCCGACGCTGGATGGCAGTGCTAGAGGCCGGAACCAAAGCTTCAGTACTGGGACTTATGCTGAAGGCCGACATCTGTGGCCAATGCTGGAGGCTGATGCTGGTGGCCGACGCTGGAGGCCACCGCTGGTGGCCGACGCTGGATGTCTGGTGCCAACGCGTAGTTGGTCTTTGATGCCGATGCTGGGGGCCGACGCTGGGGGCCGACGCTGGAGGCCGACGCTGGGGGCCGGCGCTGGTGGCCGATGCTGGATGCCGGCTCCGAAGACCGACGCTGAAGACCGACGCTAGAGGCCTTGGGTTTTGTTGTCACATCATGCTTTTTGTTGTCACATCATTACTTTCGAAAATTGTGCAGAAGATAATACTACCCCGGGGAAATGGCCAGCCGTATCACTATCCCAATTAATTTCTTTCACCATATCATTATCAAGAGGGTTTCCTATGGCATCACTACAACTTTTACTAGATTCTATTGCCACTACTATCATCCTATATCAATATCTTACTTATATTTTTTTAAAATAAAAGATTATATTAAATATATTTATATTTTAAAATTAAAAAATATATTTTTTAAATAAGAAAAAGAAAAGTGATAGCAATCAGTTCCTTAAAAGTCTATCTAATTTTTCACTGCAAACCAATAGAATATGATTTTTTTTTTTTTTGTTATGCAACAACAATCGCGTGGTTAGAAAACCCTTAAAATTAAAGGCTTAGTCATTAAGATCAAAAGCATGATTAGTTTCTAATATCTGTCCATCACTTGAAACATCTTCAAGCAAACAAGAGCAAATAGAAGAAGGTAACAGATGGCTAGAAGAAAACTCCCTGGATCTCTGTGGAGGGATGGGGGAACTACTCCTTGCACTGCTGAAGCCGCTGAAGCCTTCTTTGTGATAGTTTTGGTACACCCTTCAGGGTCATAGCTCTTGGACGACTTGAGTTTTTCCTACATGGCCTTACAAGCTTAAAAAGATCCTCTGAGCTCCTCACATGGGATAGCAATGTGAATGATTGAGATTTTTCATTGTAAAAAATTGGGTGGAAAATAATAACCAGACTGATTAAGTGAAATAAATAAGAAACTATTTTTCAAAGGAAATAAATAAGTAAATCTTGAATGCATTTATTGATATGCTAATGCGATAAAATTGATTATAGACAATGGAATTAACTTGCTTACGTTGTGGAGATTTAAAGTTTATTTGAAATAGGTGAGATCTTAACTGCTATGATTATGATCATTGCTTTGATGCAATTTGTGATATAGGCCACACATACATAAGGGAAATAAAAAAAAGGGAATTATAACAAGTTTGTGGCAAATGACTTGGGTTGGGTTGTTTTAGGTTCAATCATTTTGGATATTTTGGATTGGGATCACTTTCAGGTTTGGATTATTTTCGGGTTTAATTCATTGAAACTAAACTCAAATTGGGATTAGATCAACCCATAGGTTATTTCAAATTAGCATATATTTTTTTAATAAAGAATTCAATGCACACCTCTTTTTTTTTATTCTTTTTAAGTAGTCTTTATAACCGGTTCAATTCTTTCTTTTTCTTCTTTTATCCATTTACTATTTTAAATGCTAGAGAAAATAGATACAAAATTATAACATAATTAGATGCAAATAAAAATAACTGTTATAAACTTATAAAAAATTATGTAATGTTTTAAAAATATATTTTTAAAATAAAATAAATATAATGTCAAATTATTAATAAATTACAAATAAAACAAATAATTATTGAAAATATGATTAATTATATAAATTTAAAAAGAATAAAACATCCCTAATTCTACTCTCTCATCTCCTCCTCAATGATATTTGAAGCTATCATGTCAATTAATTAATAACATTTAACTTAGAAAAGTATACTCTTAATTCCATCAATTACTGAGTCATATTAACATCAATTATATTATATATAAAAATATAAAATATTAAAACAATAACCATATAAGTAATCAAATTAATAATTCATAAAATCATATAGTGCCATTTAGATAAAATTCTAAAACTTTAAACAAATGAAATTGAAAATATATCTTACTTTCATATTCAAATAATTAATTAGAGTGGTGATTAAAGCTTATACATTTTTTGATAATTATTATTTTTGGGTTACTTTGGGTTACCCATGACCTGAATCAATCCAAAAATTTTTAAGTCATTTTTGGGTTCAGATCAAAAAGAAAAAGTAAAACCATTGCATTATTCTTTCAAATAAGTTCGGATCGAGTTCACATATGAGATCAAATTTTTACTACTTCTACTCGTATCATAGAATACACTAAAATAAAAATTATTAGCCCATCCGAGAAACATAATATATTCCTCATACCAAAACAAACAATCAATTATCAGTTAAATTGCCAAAATATAAAAAGCTCGGTATGTCTATATATATATATATATATATATATATATAAATCAAAGGGAAAGTAAGAGTGAGAAGAAAATATGCACTCCTCACTATAATCTCGATAAAAAGTAATGCTAAAAAAAAAAACCTTTTCTATGCTAATAAGTGTCAACAAAGGTATTTCAATGCTTCTAAAAGCGTTGGTAAAGGAGCGAAAGTAGATTTTTAGATACTTTTTAAAAATATCAAAAAAAATTGACGCTTGTAAGAGCAGTGAGGGGATCGATTTTCCAACGCTTTAAAAAGTTGGAAAGTTGAAATCGGCAGGAGTTCCACTTCCCGACGATTTTTACTCGGCGGAAAAATCATCCCCTCCCATGATGCAAAGCTCGAGTAAACCAACATGTATGGTTTTTGAATTCTTTAAGCAGTACACCGGAACAGGAAACATGGATAAACAAAGAACATTTCCCTAATTTGAAGACTTGGAAACTAAAGCCTCAGGGAGAAGCTTTTGAGGAGACAAAAAAAAAAAATAAGCCGTTTACGGACTTGATCCATTGGGCTTACATGACCCCACAGCAATAAGTAACTTTATTAGATGCCTTAAAATCAACATATAAAGGGATGGGATAGACTTTTTGATATTATTTAAATAATCAGAAAGTATATTTTCATACAAAAAGTTATCATACCATTTTTCGTGAAGTGATACAAATATAGAGTTGAGACTCTTAACTACTCCTTCAAAGCTCTGCTTGGTTAACAAGATAAGGGCTCCTTTTAAAGGAGAAAAAAAAAAAAGTTAAATGTGAAACATTCCTGAGCTATAACTTTTAAATCATATATGCTGCTCACTATAAAAAAAAATACTGAGATAGCAACGTAAATTTAGCGACGCATCTTTGCATCGCTAAATTGCGACCAAATTGTAACGCCTTAGCGGTAACAAAAAATAGCGACGCATTTAGCGACGCATAACTCAAAAAATTAAAAATATTAAATTTTAATTTAGCGACGCAAATAGTGCATCGCTATTTTAAGAAAAATTAATATTTATAAAATAAAATTATGAAATAAAAATATTGTGATGTATTTCATTGCATCGCAATGATTTTTAAAAAAATTAATTATGTTAAATAGCGACGCATTAGCGATGCAATAAACTAAAAAATTAAAAAAAAAATTTTTAATTTCACGACGCAAGTATTGCATCGTAATTTTTTTAAAAAAATAAAATATTTCGATGCAACAAGGTATGTCGCAATTATTTTAAGAAAAATTAATTTTTATAAAATATAATTATGAAATAAAAATATTGCGACGCAACTCAGTGCGTCGCCATTTTTAAAAAAATTAATTATGTTAAATAGAGATGCATTAGCGATGCAATAAACCAGAAAATAAAAAAAATTAATTTTTAATTCAGCGATGCAAATAATACATTGCAATTTTTTTAAAAAAAATTAAATTTTATAAAATATAATTAAAAGATAAAAAATTAAAAATAAAACATTGCGATGCAATGAAATGCATCGCAATTATTTTAAAAAAATTAATTTTGTTACATGTGTCGGATCGATCGTCGCCGATCGAGATCATGGCTTGGATCGATCGCAACCGTCGGATTGTCGCCAATCGGATTGATCGCAACGGTCCGAGATCGATCGTCACCGATCGGATTGATCGCAACGGTCCGAGATCGTTCGTCGCCAATCGAGATCATGGCTTGGATCGATCGCAACCATCGGATCGTCGCTAAAAATAAAATATTGCGATGCAACCAGGTGCGTCGCAATTATTTTCAAAAAACTTAATTTTATAAAATAAATTATGAAATAAAAATATTGCGATGCAAATCAGTGCATCGTAATTTTTTTTAAAAAAATAAATTATATTAAATAGCAACGCAATAAACAAGAAAATTAAAAAAATTAATTTAGCGATGCAAGTATTGCATCGCAATTTTTTTTAAAAAAAAAATATTAAAAAAATATTAAAAATGAAACATTGCGACGCAACCATGTGTGTCTCAATTATTTTTAGAAAAATTAATTTTATAAATATAATTATGAAATAAAAATATTACGACGTAAATCGGTGCGTCACAATTTTTTTAAAAAAATAAATTATGTTAAATAGCGACGCATTAGCGACACAATAAACCAAAAAATTTAAAAAAACTAATTTTTTTTTAGCGACGCAAGTATTGCGTCACAATTTTTTTAAAAAAATAAATGTTATAAAAAATTAAAAATAAAACATTGTGACGCAACCATCTGCGTTGCAATTATTTCAAAAAAAATAATTTTTATAAAATATAATTATCAAATAAAAATATTGCGACGCATTTTCTCAGAAAAAAAAAAAAAAATTCTCGCCGGTCATTACCGCCAAATTAGCGACGCATTAGTCGCTAATTTTCCCATAAAATAAAAAAAAAATTACCGCCGGCCAATATAGCGACGGATTAGCGACACATAATTGCGTTGCTAATCCCTAATATATAAGCTGAGTCGTGCCCGGCCCCTCCCGGCCTCTTCTTCTTCCTTTTCTTGCCCTAACCCGCCATCCCCTCCTCCGGCTCCCCCCGCCCACTCCCCCGGCACTAGGAACCCACCCGCAGTGCCCCCCCCCCCCCCCCCGGCGCAAGGAACCTCCGGCGGCGTCCCGATTTAGCGAGGTAAGCCCCCATTTTTTTTAAAAAAAAATGTCAGGGTGGAGTTTTTCACCCACTCCTGAGGCCACGGCCACGGTGGTAGCCGTGGCCATCGTCTCAGGCCACGGCCGCAGCCGTGGCGGTGGTGGCCAGGCCACCGTTTTTTTAAAAAAAAAATGTCGGGGTTGGGTATTTCCCCCACCCTGAGGCCACGGCCACGGTGGCGGCCGTGGCCGGCGGTGGCCTAGCCACGGTGGCCAGTTCACATTTTTTTTAAAAAAAAACTGTCGGGTGGGGTTTTTTTCCCACCCATGAGGCCACGGCCACGGCGGCGGCCGTGGCCGAAGACGACGGCGGTCGTTGCCAGAGACGACGGCCACGGCCGCGGCCGTGGCCGACGGTGGCCTAGCCACGGTGGCCAGGCCACCATTTAAAAAAAAATGTTGAGGTGGGGTTTTTCCCCACCCGTGAGGCCACGGCCACGGCGGCGGCCGTGTCCATCGTCTCAGGCCACGGCCGCGGTCGTGGCGGCGGTGGCCTAGCCACGGTGGCCAAGCCACATTTTTAAAAAAAAATGTCGGGGTGGGATTTTTCCCTCACCCTGAGGCCACGGCCACAGCGGTGATCGTGGCCGGCGGTGGCCAGGCTACCATTTTTTTTTTAAAAAAATGTCGGGGTGGGGTTTTTCTCCCACCCCTGAGGCCACGGCGGCAGCTGTGGCTGTCGTCTCAGGCCACGGCCGCGGCCGTGGTAGGCGGTGGCCTGGCCATGGTGGCCAGGCCACTTTTTTAAAAAAAACTGTCGCGGTGGGGTTTTTCCCCCACCCCTGAGTCCACAGCCACGGCCGCCGCCTCAGGCCATGGCCGTGGCTGGCAGTGGCCTGGCCACGGTGGCCAGGCCAAAGTTTTTTTTTTTTAAAAAAAGGGCCGGGTAGGGTTTTTCCCCCACCCCTGCCGTTTCCGGCCACGACCGCGGTCGTGACCATGGTCTTAGGGGGTGGGTTTTTTTCATTCATTATGAAATTTTTTTATTTAATTTATTTATGTTTATGAACTCAATTTTACATGAAATATTAGAGAAATTTACATGTAATCTATAATCTTATAATGCATAATTTGATATTTGCATAATATTTGATATATTTAAAATTTATATATTTAGATTTATAAATGTCTTGTGTTATCGAATCTATTTATTTTTTGAAATATTGTTCATGATATATTATTAGAATGCTTATCATGCAATTTATATGGTTTTGATAGTTTAGATGATTAAATTTTTAATGAATTTATATTTTTTTATTACATGTTATATTTTGCTTAGCAAATTTTAAATATTTAGTTTTTAAATATTGTCACAATCATTTTCTTAGCAAATTAGAAAAAAAATTAGAGTATTCATGTTCTTCAATTGAAAGAAATTTGATATAGCAAACCATAATTTAATATAATTCCTCAAATTCTAAACCAACCAATCAAAATAAATTCGATATCACGAAGGAAAAATGATATGGCTCATTTAGAACTAAATTTAATGCAAGAATATTAAATTTAATATAATGAACTCAGATTCAAGTACTGAAAGAATATAACTCCTTCTAATAAAAAGAATTTGAGATAAGAGCATAGCTTTTATGTGATTTGAGTTATTAGATTGAATCGGATTTAGTTTAGGCCAGGTTGAATCCATTTTTACTTATCTAAAGTAAATCCATATGACATACATACTATGTCAAGTTTGTTCTTTGGTTTTTCATATTATTTCTCACAGCACTATAACCTTTAGACCCATTTGATACTTTGTAAGATTTAGTCTTGCAAATTCTAAATTGTCCTAGTGGACAGTTTAAGATTATTTTTTGCGATATGTTTGTCTGCTGTTCGTTATCGTTAGTTGAGCTTGCAGTTTGTATATCCCGGTTGGCCTATGAAACGAACTGTATTGTTTCGTTGTGATTGGTTTGATCCGACAATTCCTGTCGGTAAAAGGGTTCATAACGACTACAATCTAGTTGAAGTAAACCATCGACGAAGATTGCAGAAATATGAACCATTCATTCTTGCATCCCAAGCTCAGCAAGTGTTTTACTGCGGATATCCAAGTTTGCGCAAGCGAGATTGGTGGGCTGTTTCTAAAATCGTTCCACGTTCAACAATCATATTAGATGAGAGTTCATCAAGTCAATCAACTGAGTGCCCTGCATTTCAAGAGGATGAGATGGAAATGCATGCAATTGAGGACGACACAAGGGCTCCTGAAACATCACTTAGAGATCCAAATGGTGATGTCCAAGAAATTGAGGATGCAAATGTTCGGTTTCCTTCCGATGATAATGAAACTGAATCACAGTCCGATACGGCATCGGATGTTGAACCAACATTTCACGAAACAAATGACACTGATTAAAGATATAGGTTCATTCAATTTCAATTTTTTTTATAAGTGTTAAATTTTTGTATGTTTATTAATTATTGTAATTATATTGCATTGCATTAATCTTTAGTATTTACAGTATGATGGACCGAGATAGATCTACCCCTGATGGACATAGCCCTGCTTCATCACATCCCACTACCAGCCCTGACACACGGACTTCCGTCTCTCCAGGCATCGATGCTTATCCTGTATTTTCCTCTACCCGATCGGCACAGACCTCTGAGAGTTCTTCTTTGGTCGGTCGCACCGTACTTCGATTGGATGCCGATGGGCTGTAAGTATATACTAATTGTAACTATATGTTTATGTTTTTAAGTTAATTACTTATTTTAATTATTTTTTTAATAGCTTTATTGAGCAGCATACTGTATCGAGCCGGATCAGCTCTATATTTCAGAGCCATGCTGATCCCAGTGGCTACGATTGGCACCATGTATCTGCGGCCACGAGGGAGTTTTATTTTTCAGAGTTTCAGGTAAACTTTTTAAATACATTTTATAACTGATATAAAATTTTTTAATCTTAATATTCTGAAACTAACTATTTATTTCAATGCAAAAAAAGTTTACGTGGGACCCTACCATCCATGATGCCATTAGGGCAGCATGGAATGCTCTTGCGCACGCCGATACTCCGACATGCTTTAGGTGACCGTCCAGGGCGTGTGCCGGAGGGTATTTGGGCCAGCTGGCAGCAAGCGTGGCAGTCCGAGGCATGGATCAGGAGGTTCGCATCAGCCAGCACGAACCGTCGATCTGAGAAGGGCGATCGTGGCACGGGCCTCTCCTGTCACACTGCGGTTCCATTTCTATTCAGAAGCACAGGCACCGTATGGTAAGAAAATATAAATAATTTAAATACTAATTTAGTTATTTACAAATTCTTGCATTTATATCTTTCTTCTGCTTTTGTAGTCCGAGTAGGATGGCAGAGATCCTGGTGAGTTTCATCTATTTAGGGCGACACACACCAGGAAGGACGGTTCCTGGGTCGATACACGATCACGGAAGGTTGGGATAAGAAATTAGATTTATATTTTATTTATTTAATTTCTAATATTTTATTCAGCTTTATATAATTCATTTTTCATTGATTTTATAACTCAAATGCACGAGTCGAGGAGCTTCAGTCTCAGGCTTCGCACTGATGGGGGGTCGCCCGTCGAACTCTCACCAGAGGAGAGTCGACGTGTGTTTTTGGAGGTTGTTGGTGCTTAGCCGCGAGACCGTAGGGTCTATGGTTTGGGCACAAGAGCTTCCAAATATTTTTCCATCGGTGCTCTAGTTCATGTGGTTCTAGTGATATTCCTCTCAAGCAGATAGATGACATCCGGAGATCTATCAAGAAGGAAGTTCGCCAGGAGGTTCGGGAAGAGCTTGCAGAGATGAGAGACCAGATGCGTCAAATGCATGATTTAGTTCATCTTCTGTCGCAGGGTTCAGTCCAGCCTCCGCAGCCTCCACAGCCGCCTGCAGATACATGATGTATTTTTTTCACTACTTGATGTATTTTTTTTATTTTTTCTGTTTGTATATAAAAATTTTAAATAATTAATAAAATAATTTTTTATCTATTTTTAAAAATTTTGTAATGATTTTTTTGATCAATTGTATTAGCAATTACAATGTATTAGCAAGTTATTTTATATTATATTATTTATTAAATAAATTAATTAATTACTTTAAAAATTAATTTACTTTATTTTTAAAAATAAATAATTAATTAATTAGCGACGCTATTTTCCATCGCAATTAATTTTAAAAAAAATTAAAATTTATGTTATTTTAATTTTTTTTAAAAAATTAATTAATTAGCGACACAATTACGATAAGATTTTCCATCGCAATATTTTAAAAAAATTTATTTTTAAAGTAGCAATGCATTTAGGGGTCGCAATTATTTTTATAAAATTAAAAATTAAATTATTTTATTTTTAAAAAATAAATAAATTAATTAGCGATGCTTTTCTGTCGCAATTAATTTAAAAAAAATTAAAAATTATTTTAATTAATTTTTTAAAAATAAATTAATTAATTAGCGATGTAATTGCGACGATATTTTTTGTCACAAATATTTTAAAAATTTATTTTTAAAGTAGCGATGCATTTAGGTTGCGCCGCAATATTGCGACGCATTTATGGGCATCGCAATATATTGTGACGCATTTAGGGCGTCACAGAGAGTCGCTGTTAAGCGACACAATTGCGACAAATTAAAATTGCGACGAACATTTTAGCACCGCCTTTAATGCATCGTTAATGCGTCGCTATAGCTTATTTAGCGATGCATTTGGGTGTCGCTATATTTAAATTTTTTTGTAATGGCTAAATATCTAAAAATTATTAATAAATAAACTAACTTATTATGTGGCACATATTGTGGCTATCTAATTGATAAGACTGAGTCTAAAGTTATACTCTATGTCATTAAGACAATTTCGTTCCCAAAGGTGCTTACAGTTTGAATGACGATTGTCTTCTAAGATATAACAGTCTTCTTTGATAAATGCAGCACTTTAATTCACTAAAAATTTAAACCAAGAATGCTTCTCTCTTTTTCTATGCACTATAGCTATACTTTCCTTATGAGAGTGCAAATGCCTAAGAGGAAAGGAATTCATGATAGATTGAATTTAATGAAATGCAAAGGTCTAAGGTCCTATTTATAGCCTTTAGATGTCTTTTGGATGCATCCTTATGGGTTTAATTGATTTAAATTGAATTGATCTGATTTGATCAACTAATAGCCCTTGATACATCATTTCACATCGTGATATGATGATCAATCGATCAGATAAGTCAATCCACATCTCGATATATTGTTTCACCATCATGATCTGATGATCATATGATTCGATAGGTGGTTGCACGGCCTTGATACATTGTTTCAAGATCGAAATGATGTCTTATCTTCAACTGATCGAATGGGCGATAGAAAGATCGAAACGATGTCTTATCTCCAACGGTCCACTGGCAGTCAACTATTGACCGGTCAACCAATGGTCAACAGTTCAATGATCTTTTCATCAATGGCTGCGATCAATCCAAGTCATGATCAGCTGATCAACACCACTTGATCAATCACATCGGTCCATCGTTTGATCTCATCCCCTCATCTTAATTTGATCAGTTTCCACCGTCGAATCCTTATGATCTAGGAAAAATTTAAAGCCCCTCAAGCTCCTTCCAAAGTGGTAAGCCTAAGAACTTAAGTATGAAGAAAGATGTTTCTATATAAGTAAACATTCCTTTCTTAATTTTTCGATGTGGTACTAAATGTTCTCTCAATTTCTCATTCATAAATATAAGGAGGTAATGAGCTTTCAAGGCCTATTTGAATATTCAAGGCCCATTGGCCCATTACCTAACAATTTATTATTTAGCTTTTGATGAATTTTATTTTATAATCACAATCTCTCGAGGGACCGAACTGTCAGGCCCAAAGCAATTGGATTTTATGATGGATATTTTTCATGAAAGTGATCCCTAAGTTTTTACTTCATCATATCCAAAAAATCATGAACTAAATGCCCTTAATATATATATATATATTATATATATATATATATATTAGATATATATATTATATATATATATATATATATATATTTCATCTTAAATATAACCTACCAATAGGAGATTCGATTATGTTCATCCTTGAATATGTAGAAAGCCTCTAATTAAAAGAGCAGGAGATTGGAATAAATAAAATAAATGATTAAGGAAATCATGCTATTGCAATTTCTTTTAAGATAGGTGTGCTGCATATTTCGTTCTCGGCATGAGGTCGAAGCTGCGTTGCACATTGCGGTTCGGATGGCATTCTTCAATCCTTGCAAACCTGCAAATAGTCCTCGCGTAGGGATTGAGGCAAGTGATCCCTGTCGAAGACCCTCCAATAAAGTAGTAGAAATTTTTAGCCATAGATAAGATGGAGAAGGTTATTAAAGGATGGTCCAAAGCAGGCCTCTAGAGGGCAATGGCATTAGTAAGGGTTTTTTCATTGTGCTTACCTGAGGGGTTTTAGGACCTGATATTTATGTGCTTCTGAAATGGTAAGTTGTTATCCGATTCCTCTGGCGCAGTTGTCGAAGTCGGTGGCTGATAAGGCCGATTGATGTATGCCTTATCGGAGGATTTAAGATCCTGTTGATCACGAAGGGGGAGTTGTATTCGGTCTTCATTCCGTTTAGGGAGGCTCATTCTAAAATTCTGGCGATCGAGGTGATATGCTTTCTGAGGTATTTAGCGCGACTCAGGCGAAGATGATACTTGGCAACTGGAGCTGGAGTTTGGTGCTATCGAGGTTCAGAGACTTGGCTTGGCCCTGCTGAGGTTCGGAGATTGCTCAGCCCTGTCGAGGTTCAGAGAATCAGCTCGACCCTACTGAGGTTTAGAGAATGCTCGGCCCTGCCAAGGTTCAGAGTTTATAGTTGGTGGGGCTGCTCTTCTACTAATTTTTATTACTATTAGTATGCCAATAAGATGAGACATTAACCTTATCAAGCTTTCGAGCACCGTAACATTATCAAAATATGCATATGTATATATATATATATATATATATATATAGATATATATATATATATATATATATATATATATATATATATATATATATAGATATATATATATATATATTATATATAATTTATATTATATATATATATATATATATCTCATCTAAATATAACCTACAATAGGAGATTTGATTCTGTTCATCCTTGATATGTAGAAAGCCTCTAATTAAAGAGCAGGAGATTGGAATAAATAAAATAAATGATTAAGGAAATCATGCTATGTGCAATTTCTTTTAAGATAGGTGTTGCTGCATATTTTCGTTCTTCGGCATGAGGTCGAAGCTGCGGTGCACATTGCGGTTCGGATATCATTCTTCAATCCTTGCAAACCTGCAAAACAGTCCTCGCGTAGGGATTGAGGCAAGTGATCCCTGTCGAAGACCCTCCAATAAAGTCAGTGGAAATTTTTAGCCATAGATAAGATGGAGAAGGTTATTAAAGGATGGTCCAAAGCAGGCCTCTAGAGGGCAATGGCATTAGTAAGGGTTTTTCATTGTGCTTACCTGAGGGGTTTTAGGACCTGATATTTATATGCTTCTGAAATGGTAAGTTGTTATCTGATTCCTCGGGCGCAGTTGTCGAAATCGGTGGCTGATATGGCCGATTGATGTATGCCTTATCGGAGGATTTAAGATCCTGTTGATCACGAAGGGGGAGCTGTATTCGGTCTTCATTTCCGTTTAGGGAGGCTCGTTCTAAAATTCTGTCGATCGAGGTGATATGCTTTCTGAGGTATTTAGCGCGACTCAGGCGAAGATGATACTTGGCAACTGGAGCTGGAGTTTGGTGCTATCGAGGTTCAGAGACTTGACTTGGCCCTGCTGAGGTTCGGAGACTGCTCAGCCCTATCGAGGTTCAGAGAATCAGCTCGACCCTACCGAGGTTCAGAGAATACTCGGTCCTGCCAAGGTTCAGAGTTTATAGTTGGTGCGGCTGCTCTTCTACTAATTTTTATTACTATTAGTATGCCAATAAGATGAGACATTAACCTTATCAAGCTTTAGAGCACCGTAACAATATCAAAATATGCATATGCAAATATATGTGTATATATATATATATACACACACGTATGTATGATGTAGCAATTGTTATGAGATTTAAATTAAGTTCAAATTACATTCACCTGAGCTTGTTGTTCTTTATTAAATTTTATCAAATAAATATTTAAATACATGATCTAATTTATAACTTCCTAGGTTCCAATATAAGATATTATCATTTTTTCAATGCGAAGACAGTGAATATTTATGATCCATTTGCAAAAGCTAATATAAAATTATTTTAACTTATCTCAAAGTTTTCTTATTTCTCAAAAAATTTATTTGCCTTTATTATTTATATTTAGTCATGATTAAAACTATTATGCCATTATTGCAGTAAATTCTTTATTAAAAATAATTAATTGATAAAGTATCTAATGTTTGGCCTTGATCTTGTATAGCACCATCTCAAATCTTGTAGGACTTAAATCATTGAGCTTAAATTTATGATGCAGTAAATTATGTAAGTTTATTAAGAGATAATATCTATTAAGACTCATAAGCTTTGCTAGTCTACCAAGAAATTTAAGCCTAACATTTAGCTAAAAGTATAATTGAAATTCTATAATAGACGAAATACTAGGGGGCGTTTGGTAGCAAGTAATCTATCCATATTATCGGTAATTTAAATAGGACCTACCAGATAACTATATTTGGTATATGTTTTGCATGACAATCTATCTTGTACCTAAGGAAGAGATGGTTATCCACATTACTAAAGATGTGGTAATATGATAAATTACTTTTTGATAAAATTATCTATTTTTCTTTTGATCGCTCTTTACTCACATCCTCCTCTACCGATCTCACTGCAACCTATATGTCGAAGGTCCCAAGCCACATCCTTTCTTGCTGAGTCGGGCCGCGGATCTTCGCCACCCAGCGATCCTATGGCATGGCATGAAATTTCTTTCGATCGATGGCCTTCAGCATCCTCATTGGTCGCTTCGAATATCATTTATAAATATTTTTTTTAAAACATTATCATTTATAAATATATTTTTTTAAATCAAATATAAAATAATATATAAATTTTTAATAAATTTAATTTAGGGGTATTTTAAGAATTTAATGTTATATGATTGGTAATCTGTTTGTCATACCAAACACAGTAATCAACTGTGTATATCAAACACAGTAATCAATATTATTGGTAATCTATCAAGTGGTAATCTATCTTGTAGTAATTCATATTATCATTCAGGATTACTGACGATGCACCAAACGCAACCCTAAAGAGGAGTTTATATATACATGATTCAGATTCTTCTCTCACACAAAACCTTTGGATATATTTTTATTCATCTTATGTACCATGATGGTTATAATTGGTATTATAGTTTAGCCAACACTTGGTTCTACCATGTGAAGGATTATGGGAGCTTTTTTTTTAAAATTGAGATTCGAAAGTTAAACCGGTTCGATTCTAACATAAAATCGGATATGTAAAAGACTCGAAATAATTCGGTCAACCCGTTCGATTCACTCGTGAATCGGTCAAACCGGTCTGAACCAGATTGTGGGTTTATCAATGCTGTGTCAAATTTTCTAGTTTTGATGTTTCAAATTTCTGAGAGTTTATGGCAACTTTTTTTTATTTATTGAGATGCTCCTAAGTTTTATAGAGAAAGAAGAGGAGATCATGCAAAGAAGAGCATTAATGAAAGAAGAATAAAAATAAAAATAATAAAAATATGAAAATTTTATAGAAATTAAAATGAAAAAGTAAAGACATAAAAGAAAATAATAAAAATAAAGGAAACTCGAATAAATTTTTTTTTAAAAAAAATTAAATCATATTAAATGGATATGCAGATTAAAAGTAAATAAATTTAAAAGATCAAATAAAATACTAAAAAAGAAATTATGTAAAAAAAGATTATAAAAATTAATATCCATATATTTATTTTATTAAAAAATAATTTTTATTAATATAAATATATTTTATATATTAAATACTTGATCGATAATTTAATCGGTGATTTGAATCAGTGAATCCGATGACCCAAGCATCCGAAAAGCGTTTGACCGGGTCAATGTCCGGCCGGGTTGACACCTGCTCAAAACATGGTAACAGCCATGCCGTTACCTTCTCGAAGACTCACAAAATCTGACGGTCTATGATCTTTCCAAACAATAATCTTTGGCTTCCGCAGCAAGCCACCTGAATGGTTCATTAAAACGTTTCAGCTCCGAGCTGATCGAAGCGCTGGAGTTAGATTGGCGCAACAAAAGTAAGGCGACAAGAGAGGAAAAGGTGCAACCAATAGCGACTACCAGGGTTGACCCAAGGCACCAACGGTTGAGCCGCCTGAACCGGTCGGCGGTCTTGCTTCGCCGCTTTCGCTAATTCGCCTTATTAATTAGCAGACGCGTTCTTAATCCTATAAGCTTCGCGGAGATCATCGCGATCATCGGAAGGCCACGCCAGCCGTCCGCCGCTGACCCACTCTCCACCTCCTCCCTTAAAAAAAAGGTATTTTTTCCGTTCTTCTCTCCTATTTTCTATTTTCTCCCCTGAGGCTGAGGATTATAATAATAAGGTTAGTTCTCCCTCCCAATAAAAATTCCACTCGCCTCTTTCTCTCTCTTTCTCTCTCCGTCGCGCTCGCATCTCCGAACTCGATTCGGGGGGAGGTAGCTGTTTCCAAGGCAAAGACCCTATCTAATTTCTTCCATGACCTCATATTCATAGGTGTCCTTTTTTTTTAATTTTAATCTAAGGTAGCATTCAACCTCAGCTTTTAGAAAATCCATCTCACATGCCACGTGATGGAAAACAGCTGTTACTGTTGGCTGCCTGAGAGCTGTTCTTATAAACAAGAAATTCATCCGCTTTTAAGTTGTTTGAAATATTTTTAAGTCCAAAAAAATATTCTTTGATCCCGAGGATACGATGCTATAGTAGTTAATATATTTTATTTTTGACCACCTACAATACTGACCAATATGTTAAATTACTTGGGCTCAATTTGATAGCACGTAAGACACATAATAGTAGTGTTGGATTCTTAAACGAAAACGAATTCTCTAATGCCTCTACACTTCCTCTCATTTACGGCATCATGGTTCAAAAGACGTCCTACGATATACGGCATCACCCACGGAGTAAATAAAGGCTGGACCAACCGAACTCGTAAATAGAGTCTAGATAAAAGCTTTCGAGGAGAGACGATGAAATCCATATTCCGAATCGAATCCTAATATAACACGTCTCCTAATAAGTTCTTATCGAATCCGATGAAATCCATATTCCGAATCGAATCCTAATATAACACGTTTCCTAATAAGTTCTTATCTTTTCCGCCAAGAAACTTCGCTACATAAGGTACATGAAAAGTTCGCTTGGCGACTATATATTGGGCGAGGAAGTTCTTCTTTTCCGCCGATAAACTTCGCTACATAAGCTACGTGAAAAGTTCGCTTGGCAACTATTGGGCGAGGAAAGATGGCACCCATGAAAGAAAGCCGTGACGAGAACGACCAAAGCGCCCCAACGCCGCTGCAGGACGAGAACGACCAAAGCGCCCTAACGCCGCTGCAAGACGATCCGCTGCAGGACGATGGAGTCTTAGAGATCCTCACTCGGGTATCGCTCGACACCCTCGCTATTTGTCGATGTGTGTGCTGGCGATGGCGTCAAATCACATACGAGCCGACCTTTACCTCCCTCTACAGCAGCCGAACTCGGACAGTATCAGGCTACTTTATTCAATGCATGAAGAGAAACCGCTGCTTCTCGAGCTTCGTCTCCATCCACACTTTGGCACCCTCAGTCCCACCTCTATCCCTGGACTTCCTTCCTAAAGAGGTGAAGATTGAAGCAGTGGCACCTCGAGGCATCATGCTTTGCACTAGCCAAGATTATCGCATTATTCCTCGGTATTATGTATGTAAGCCAGCAACTCGGCAATGGGTTCGAATACCTAACCCAAAAACTAGGTATCAAACCAGGGGAATTGCGATAGTGGCCCCTTCCGCTGGACAGTTGAAGTATAAGATTATTCGTTCTCCGATACAAAAACCGGTGACCTACGATATGCGGTGCGAGATCTTTGACTCGCGCTCGAAAGCTTGGAGACGATCGAACGATATCCAGCTGCCTCCGGTATGCTACTCAGCTGCAATAAGCTGTGTCGGTCAATGGACGATCCATTGGCTCACATCCGATAAGAGTATCTTTGCCTTCAATGTTTGCAATGAGAGCTGGAGGTTTGATACCATTGCCTGAAAAAGTCAGACGAGAAGCGGTGGGCGCCACGCGACTGGTGAAGCGTGAAGTCGCCTTTGCTTGCTAGTTGATTACATCTGGGAAGAGTGGCTGGAGATCTGGGTCATGGCCAGCTACGAGGAGCAACGATGGGAGAGGAGGGAGGTGGTGAGCTTGGAAGCCTCTACAAGGAGGCCGGAACTTCGATTGTTTTGGATTTATATTCCACTAATGTTGCATGGGCGTGTGTGGTGTGAATCGGTTAACTATGGCTTCTTCTCAGTTAGTTAGTTAGTTTAAGAATATTTTTTTTTATTCAGTGAATATTAGTTTTGTGATTTTAAGGTCATATATAACTTTGGCTTCAGAGTTTGATTATTTTCACCACTGCAGGTATGATTTTTGCTCCAAGAAGTTGACGGTGATTGGCTCTAGTCTTGCAACTCATTCTCGAGATTTTTTTCCGTTCGAGTCGGATTTGTTCCCTGCGAATTAAACGACGAAGACCCGACGGGCGTGGGATCTAGTTTGGGTGCTTAACAGTCTAGTTTCTTTTAGGATATTTTATTCGGATTGTTTCTATTGTTCTTAATGCTATATGTTTCTCTTTTTTTTTTTTTGAACTAATTTTACAGGTCATATTATTTCTGGCAATTTTTTTTTTTTTTTTTTACGATTGTCAAAATCAAAGCAACCAGCTTGAGGCCATGCGAACTATATCCTTTCTTTTCTTCGTAAAACAATGAAAGCGCTTGCTTGTTCAGAGCTGAAATCCTCTGATTCTCTTGTAAATTGTGAGCTTTTCATGCATTGTAGACTGGCAACGGTATTCACAGCTTCATACATTGGCGCATAAAGTAAGGCGACAAGAGAGGAAAAGGTGGCAACCAATAGCGACCAGGGTTGACCCAAGACAGGACCACGGTTGAGCCGCCTGAACCGGGCGGCGGTCTTGCTTCGCCGATTTCGCTAATTCGCTTAATAATAGCAGACGCGTTCTTAATCCTATAAGCTTCGCGGAGATCATCGCGATCATCGGAGGAAGGCCACGCCAGCCGTCCGCCGCTGACCCACTCTCCACCTCCTCCCTTAAAAAAAGGTATTTTTTTTCCGTTCTTCTCTCCTATTCTCTTTTCTCCCCCTGAGGATTATAATAATAAGGTTAGTCTCTCCCTCCCAATAAAAATTCCCCACTCGCCTCTTTTTCTCTCCTCTCCTCTCCGTCGCGCTCTCATCTCCGAACTCGATTCGGGGCAGGGCTCTCGAATTGGAGGGCCGAGCTTGGTGGAAAAGGTTCGATGCCGTTGCGATCGTGGCTGTGCGGTTGCTGGGCGAGGAGAATGAAGCGAGATGGAGGAGGAGGAGAGCAGCAGCAGCCTTCTTCTTCTTCTACTACTTCTTCTTGGAATCTATTTATCGATCTCAATACCATTGGAGGCCGCGACGGATAACTTCTCCGACGCTAATCTCCTCGGCCGTGGTGGTTTCGGCCCCGTTTACAAGGTATCTTCCATTCCATTTTCCATCCCAAGCCCCTGGCCAATTTCCGTGTAGATCTAGCAATTCGGAAGAAGCAAAGAAGGTGTCACTAGCATTCCATTTAATTAGATTAATAGCACGGGGAGTTTGTAGGAGCTCTGGTGTGCTGGTTATGTGGTCATCTTTCGTTGGCGTTCTGTCGAGGAAACCCAGGTGGTGGTCCCCATGCATTGCTGGCTGTCTGTCCGATGTTGATCGGACGGTCACCGTGGACTGGAATTCTTTTGATTTCCCTGCCTTCTCTCCGCTTTCCATCTCAGTGTTTTTAAAAATCAAACTATGAAGCATGATGGTTGGTGTGACAAACACCCACCGGACTGCACCAGGGGAAGCTTGTCGTCGGAAACACTGCAGAGCTCCGAGACTCGATATGCTCGTGGAGAGTATTTAATATGACTTGTTGCGATAGATCGAAAGCATGTTGGGTGTAGCCACTTGCCTGTTTCCAAGGCAAAGACCCTATCTAATTTCTTCCATGACCTCATATTCATAGGTGTCCTTTTTTTTTTTTTTTTTTAATAATAAAATTGGACTAGACTGATGATCAATTCTCGATTGAACTGATTCGATCGATCGATCTGATCTGATTTTTTTACAAGTAACTATCGGCCTTGGGAGATGCGGGGAATGATGTCATTCTTTTTTTTGGAAAAAAAAAATGAAGACATCAACGAGACATGCCGGCAAAACTCAATAAAACTTTTTTAGGTGTTTTAAAGTCAATCAAGATGTGAAACAGCAATGGACTATATAAAAGAAAAATAAAAATCACTATATTTAAAAATAATTAAATTTATATTAATTTAATTTAATATTGATCAATAACCTTTTTTTTTGTCTTAGAAGATAAATTAAGATGCAAAAAATAAAAAAAATAATATTTTTATGCAATTTTTATTGATTTAAAGAAAGCATATAATAGGATTTCTAAAAAAAATTATGATCGATGTTAGAAAAGAAAATAATACATATTACGTATATAAACATAATAAAATATGTATGATGAGATAGTTACTAGTGTAAGAAATATAGCTAGTAATACTAGTAAATTTTTTATTATAATGAACCTGCATTAGGTATCTGCTCTTAATTTCTATCTTTTTACTTTAGTTACAAATGAACTTATTAAATATATTTAGGATAATATTTTATAGTACATGTTATTTACAGATGATATAGTAATAATAGATAAAGCTAAAGTTAAAGTTAATCGTAAGTTAAAATTATAATGAGATGGATTAGAATTAAAAGGTTTTCAGTTAAGAAGGACAATGATAGAACATATATAATACAATTTTAGTATAATTAAAGCTGAAATGAATGTAGAGTACAAATTAGAGACTATGAAGTTACTAAAAATGATCATTCTCGATATTAAAGATCGATTATTTATAAGAAATGAGATATTGAGAATGGTATTATCCGTAGGATTAAAGTAAGTTTGATAAAATAGAGAAGTACAATTGAAATATTATATGATGTAAAGTACCTATAACTTAAAGAAAAGGTTTTATAGGATAATCATAAGACCATCTATGTTTTATGGTGCAAAATATTGGGTAGTTAGAGAAATGCATGTACATAAGATGAATATAGTAGAAATAAGAATGTTAAGATGAATATGTGGTAATATAAGAAAAGATAAAATAAGAAATAAAATTATTCATAAAAAGATAAATGTAGTTTCAATCGAGAATAAGTTAAGGAAAGAACAACTTAAATGGTTTAGACATATGCAACGTAAACTTAGAGATACACTTATGTGAAAGAGTGACTTAATCACATATAGATAAAAAAAAATAGAAATAGATTAAAAAAATCGGAAGCGATAAAAAAAAGACTTAGAATTTTTATATCTTACAAAAAAAATATGACTTAAAAAAGAACTAAATGAAGAAAAAAAAAATTATATAGCCGCTTTCAACTAGTTTGGGATTAAGACTTTATTGTTGTTATTGTTATTGTATCAAATCATATCTGTCTAGATTTTTAAGTGTATTAGATCTCAATTTATGAGACTGAAACCTGATCTACTTGAATGGCAAGATTTGCTTCTAAACTAGGCCTAACCCAAGGGTCTTTATCTTAAGTATGGATTAAAATTAGATCTGATCATCTACTGTTGATGGACTGGAGTTGCTTGTATGTAGTAAGGATAAGAAACATGTGAATATTATTGCAGTCACAGCATTGGGTAAAGAGCTCAACTATATATGTGACAAATATTGTTCAATAAAAATGTGAATATTGCAATCACTGTACTCTATGAAGAATTCCTCCTACTCATCTGGAAAGATACAACAATTTCCCATAGGAGAAAAAGTGTCCTCACGTATACAGTGCCAACACTACTGCTAGCTTTTACAAGCGCTCTTGGTTGTCTCCAGCAGCTTGGATGCATTCTTTCTGGATGCTGAAATGGTAGGAGCCTGTTCCCCTATATATATATATATGCAGAGGTTTTCATCACTCTGTCTGGTAGCAAGTAGAGCATGAGTTCTAGATTTGCTTGGAGGCATGCCCCTAATGTGTAGAAATTTACTGAACAACACTGTCGGCAGACACCTCAGAATGTTTATTTAATCTACCTTCACTGTCTAATAAATTTGGAAGCTTCTCTGGGCCAATAATTAAGCAAGAATAGCACATAGGCCAGCGAGAACAGAGACAAAGGAATGTATCGTTTGGAGGAGCCCATAGTTTTGGTCCTCAGAGCCTGCCAAGCGCGGGATTTTTCGATTGGAATCTCTCATTTCTGATTTAAATCAAGCAAGGAAAACCATGATTGTTTTATTCTATAGAATTGCTCTCTTCTCTCATTATTTTTCCCTGTTTGATTGAAGAATGAAGGAAAAAATTATGTATGGAGCTCACACACATCTTCTCTCCTTCCATGAGAAAAATAAATAGCACGGGAAGATGGTATTTATTTTTCAATCATTTTTTTCTCTTAGAATAATATTTTTTAAAAAATATCAAAAACTTTTTGAGTAATAAAATTCTAGATAAATATCAATGAAAATAGGTTTCCCAACATTAGAACAAGTAAAAATCTTGTGTCATGCATCTAAGCTTATGTATGTAACGACCCGGGCTCACGGGTCCGTTTCGTTACAAGAAAGTAAGACGGACAAGGTCCACACCAACTTGGGCCACCACAGTCCAAAAGAAATCCAATTAGTACTTGTCCATCTTTCTTAACTGACGTCCTCGTCGCCATGGGCAATTGATCATAACCACAAGGCAGGCAGGATTCTAGAGGTGACCCCCACATGTTCAAGAGGTGGCTCCCATCCCCCATGGATGTAGCACTTTGCCCTGTGTGGCACTTAGCTCCTGCACTTCCGACTGGTGCGTGGCTCTGATACCATATTGTAACGATCCGAGCCCACATGCCCATTTCGTTACAAGAAAGCAAGATGGAAAAGGTTCCCACCAACTTGGGCTACCACAGTCCAAAAGGGATCCAATTGGTACTTGTCCATCTTCCTTAACTAGTCCAAAAGGGATCCAATTGGTACTTGTCCATCTTCCTTAACTAGTTATAAACCATACAATCAACTCCCAATTTCTCAATGTGAAACTATTATGAGGGGCATCACAGTGTATTACTCAGCAAAAAAAACCTTGACTCTTCTTCGATCTCGTTCACTTCAGCACACAGTCAAAATCATAAGGGTGGTTGAAAGCAGTATCCCAATCTTACATAACACATCATCTTCTTTTGGAAGACATCCTTCCATCTGCTGACACCCATCCAAATTTTTTTTAAAAAAAACAAAAATAATTTCTATTTTTATTATCAATGCTACTATGGTAACTCAGAAAAATCTCTTTAAAATAAGTCAGCAATCACCCTACTTCAATCACCCTCTCATAGAAGTTATAAATCGTAGATTTGGGCACCGCAGGTTTTTTGTTTTTTAAGCCTTTTCTTGTGCCAAAACTGAAGAATTGATGAGTTTTGTTGCAATTGGGTTGGATGGGACCAAATATTTAAATTTTCCATCAGTTGGAGAATGGATCCCATTATATTGGATCAGATTCGATCAATCCAAAATGGCCCATTTGCTTTATCTCTCTATCTTTCCCAATCCTTGCGTTTGAATGGTTGGTTGCTTCAATCTCATTCTCTCTTTAGTGAGAATTTAGATCTTGCTCGCTTGGGTAGAAAGAGAAAAATCTAGCCTTAAGAATGTAAATTGGCCCAAACTATCCGATAAGGATAGTTTAAATCTAAGGGACATAATCCTTGGTGATGTGGATGGAAAAAGATTTCTGAGCATTAATCTATGCACCTCTTTACATTTATAAATAAGGGGATTATATAAATTTTTTTCATTTTCATCTATCCAAAATAACTCAATATAAGTGAGAGAAGACTTGAGAATTTTTAACTATTTAAGATTGAGTGCATTTGAGTATACCTTTTAAACATTCAATAAAAGAGGATGATTGAATCCATATAAAGAAAGGATTTAATTCAATTATTTACTAATTTTTATCACATCTAAATTTGGTTGGTTGGAATTGCTTTGATTCTTCTTCATTAAAGCGAACTTTATGGAGAAGTCATAGCAGTTTATTATATCTTGACGGTTCATTGCCATAAACTATTTACATTTAGGTAGGGTAGCCCTTTCCATGCCCCTTTTATCAAAGCCGCCTCTGTACATACCCCTATCACCTTGACTTTTTTTTTTTTTTTTTTTTGGGTACAAAAGCGGGCGATCACACTAACCTAGTGCGAGTCAGCCCAGAAAGGTCCGAATACAAAAATTACTGTAAAATAGATGGACAGGGATCGCTCGGCTTCCAATACCACGATCCATCATGCTGGGCCACAAAGGACGCTACCCAGTCCACCGCCGAATTGGCTTCTCGATAAATATGGCGAATCCGGGTACAGACAACCTTGGAAAGGATGGAACGAATGTCTGTCAGAATCGGATTTGTAGGATCAGAATGGCAGTTCTCCTTCTGCAACCAGGAAATAACCGCCAAGGAATCACCCTCAATGACAATCCTCTGGGCCTGTAGAGTCCTGACAGCAAAAGAAATGCCCGCCCAGGCCGCATACAGCTCAGACATCAAGACGGAGGAGTCAATGGATCCAAAACCTCCCGCTCCCAGAAGCTCTCCCTGAGGGTCACGGACAAGGAAGCCAGAACCAGCCGCTCTGCCACGAACACTGCCATCAAAATTGATTTTGACGAACCCTGGAGGAGGGGGATCCCAAGAGATAAGCACCGAATGACGGTTCGCTGCCGAAGCAGCAGGGGATCCCCAGAGGCCAGAGACATCAGAACCAACCCGAGCACAGTCCATGACCAATGAACTGATTTTCCTCATAATTCTGAAAGAAGACACAGGGTCGTCCGTAAAAAGAATCTGGTTTCTCGATAACCATATATGATAAGCCGTGGCAATCCAACAGCTGCACCTCAGCGAAGAAGCTCTATGAATATCCAGGAAGAAAGAAGAACGAGGAGAACCCTGATCGTCCCTCCTTACAGAATAACCTACCCTCTGCCATAACCAACTCACCCTGGGGCAGGTAAAGATAGCATGATCTGAGGATTCGTCCTCCTCCCTACAAAACGGACAGCATGGATGAATCGCCAGACCTCTTCTAGAAAGAAGGAGACAAGTGGGAAGGCAATCCCACAGAAGCTTCCACATAAATAGCTGCACTCTGGGGAGGGTGGGAAGCTTCCAAATCCAATCAGCATCAATCGAACGCTGAGACTCCGACCTGAAAATCATCATCAAATCCTTGATTGGAGCCCTGGAGAGACATGATTTCTGCCACAATCTGGAGTCAGAAGAGCAACCTGGGATAATGGGCATCAGCAGAATACGTCTGGAAAGCTCCAACCCAAAGAAACGGGTCACAGAGGGGATATGCCAGGCAGGGGGATCAGAAGAAATCAGATCCTTAACCCGAAGGTTATAAGGGATGTCAATACTTATAAAAGAGGGCCATCGTGAGAGAGGAATATCCGAAAACCAAATATCCTGAATAACATCTATAGATGATCCATCTCCCATCATACACGTAACATTACCCCTGATTGCCTGACCAAATCTGCAAACTTCCTTCCAAAAGGAGGAGCAACCACGTGGAGGCCTGATATCAGAATCCGGCACCCATCCACCATACCGAGCACGATAATAGTACTCCAGAGACAGTGCGGCTCTAGAAGGAATCTAGAAGCATGTCTGGCAAGGAGGGCATCCCTTCTAACAATCAGAGACTGGATCCCAAGACCACCATCTTGGATAGGCATGCAAACAGTTTCCCAAGATAAAAGATGCATACCATGACCTTCTTGCGTAGAAGCCCACAGAAAATCACGGAAACTTCTCTCAATCCTCTTAAGACAAGTAATAGGAATAATAGAATTAGACAGAAGATACATGGGAAGGGAGGAGAGGACCGAGCGTATGATAATAATCCTGGCCATCATCGAAAGGCCAGTAACCTGCCACCCCTCCATACGCTGATGAATCCTCCTCTCAAGCTCGATGAAATCAGAACAACGGGGACGTCTTCCTGTAATAGGAATCCCCAAATACATCAATCTGTCTGCCTGAGTAGAAATTCCTGATAAAGAAATAATGGCTTCCCTGATAGCTCTAGGAGTCTTCGGGCTGAAACATAAAGTGGATTTTAGAAAATTAACCTTCTGGCCTGAAGCCTGACAATATCTCTGGATAATAGAATAGAAAGACGACGCATTAACAATAGAAGCCTGGCCCAGTAGAATGCAGTCATCCGCAAACAGGAGATGAGATACTAAGGGGCCCTCCGCTCCAGCCAAATAAGGGACAATACTCCAATCTCTCTGCGCCTGATGGAAAGCCCGAGACAAATCATCCACAGGTAGAATAAACAGCAAAGGGGACAAAGGGCAACCCTATCGGATCCCCACAGTAGAGTGAAAGAATCTGGTCGAACTACCATTAATAATTATAAAGAAGGACGGCGTCTGAATGCATGCCATAATCCACTCAATGAACAAGTCATCAACTCCAAACTCTGTAAGAGAGCGACAAAAAGGCCCAATTCAGTCTGTCATAGGCTCTCTCCATATCAAGTTTAACAGCCATTAGACTTCTCCTGACCGAAGCTCTCTGTAAATCAAACATAAATTCCTGGGCAATGAGAATATTATCAGAAATAGAACGCCCTCTAATAAACGCCCCTTGTTCTGCAGAAATTAGGCGAGGGATCACCAGAGCAAGCCGGCGAGCCAAAAGCCTAGCATAGACCTTATAGAGCGTAGTGCATAGACTGATGGGCCGAAAATGCTGAGGAAGGGAGGCATCAGGACGCTTAGGCACCAGAGAAATAAAGGTCTGATTCCATTCCGCTGGAATTTGTTTAGTCAGGAAAACAGACTGAATTGCCAAAACCACCTCCTGACCCACAATGTCCCAATAATGATGATAAAAGAAAGGCGGAAACCCATCAGGCCCAGGGGCCTTATCTGGGCCAAGGTCCCAAAGGGCCGCCCTAATTCATCCGCAGAAATTGATCTGGCCAACATACTGTTATCTACTGAAGAGACTTTCACAGAATCAGAAACCGGAGTAACAGGCCCTCCCGCACCAGAAGAATCAGTCCATCTTGACTGGAAAAAGTGAAGAATCATCTCCCTAATAGATTGGGAATCCTCCTGAGAATTGCCCTCTTCATCAACTAATCTCCGAATCCTATTGGCAGCACGCCGCTTCAGGGTTGCCTGATGAAAAATCTAGTATTACGATCACCATCACAAATCCACTGAGCCCTGGATCGCTGCCACCAATAAACCTCCTGTTGACGAAGAAGAGAATGATGCTGAGCAAGCTTATCCCGAAGAGAAGAGAGGTCCGAGGCCTGCAAACATCCGTCCTGATCTTCCTTAGCCTGAAGAGCGCTAATATCGCTTTCAGTCTGTTCAATATGTCTGACCAAATCCCCCAACTCCACTCTACTCCATCTGGATAATCTATTCCTGGTCATCTTCAGACGGCGAGATAAACGATAAACTGCATTACCCCTGACCGGGAGATACCAGATGTGATGAATAATAGCACGAGCAGCTGAATGGGCAGACCAAAACTGCTCAAATCTGAACTGCTTGCGCTGATGCTGAACAATCTCCATAGAAATCAAATAGGGCAGTGATCAGAAGCAATTCAAGGAAGATGAGAGACAGTAACCGCAGGGAACAAATGAAGCCACTGAGCTGAAGCCATTGCTCTATCCAGCCTCTCCCAAACACGAGCTGAACCCTACCGATTATTACACCAGGTGAATTGGGGACCAGAGTATCCCAAATCCATCAATCCAGCAGAATCAATGAAAGATCTGAATTCAGTTATGTCAGCAGAGCCAGTAACTCGTCTACCCCCTCGTTTCTCACTAGGCTCCGTAATGCAGTTAAAGTCCCCAGCAATAACAGAAGGAATACCTTGGTCAAGAAGGGATCGAAGTTCAGACCAGAGATACCTTCTCTCCCTATAGTCCGTACTGGCGTAGACTGCCGATAATAGCCAAGGCTCATAAGCATCTTCAGAGACAATCATACTAATCTGCTGATTACACTGATGGAAAGCATCAATCGTAACCGCAGTGGAACGCCAAAGAGCTAGCATACCTCCAGACAACCCTTCAGCCTCCACGGCATACGAGGACCATGATCGGGCCATTTGCTTACGAAACCGAGCCAAGCTCTCACCCGATAGTCTCGTTTCCAAAAGGACACATATATCAAACTTATGCAGCTGCAACAATCTTCCAAAAGAGGAACGAAAGGATGGCTTTCGAGCACCTCTGACATTCCACAGAAGGATCTTCATTTACAGACTAGGAGAAGTTAGGACCCCTCCATGGTCCTCCACATAATGCTGTCAGCAATACCCCCTGCCAACGGAGGGGAAACATCAGACTGAGGATCTGAACAGCCCAGGCCCATCCATCTCCACAGAAGAACCAGATAATACGGAGCTAGGATCCTGGCCTACAGGACTTCCGTCAAACACATTAGCTATAGGCCCAGAATCCTGGATAGGCTGCCCCCTTGACCGATCAAAATCACCGTTCTGGCCGGATAGGGATAGTTCAAGTCCGATACGAGAAGGAGCAGCGACCCCCCCTTTTTTAATCACTGAGGCCTTTCCTTTTTCCTTCCGGAGCTCCGATTTAGGAAACGACCTAGGAGACATTGACACCTCAGGTCCGGCCCGCTTCAAGGAACCCGGGAACCCATCCCTACAGTCCATGCAACCTTCATCAACCACCTCCAAATCAAGAGAGGAGAATGGATTAGAAGTCAAAACTCCATTGTTCAGAGGAGGCTCCCTGGCACAGTCGTTTCTCACTGGCTGCTGCTTCAGAGACATAAGTTTCAATACGGCACTCGCAGGCACAGCACCAGTCTTCAAAGGAACAGGGGAAGTCTTCTTCCCCGACTGTCTCAAAGCAACTCCAGAGCCTCCAGCAGACGGATTTGAAAGAGTTGCCTTCCTTCGAGCCATCTTCACCGGAGACTTCCAGCCTTCACCACTACCCTCAGCCCTTAGGCGAAGCCCGGCCACAGTAGAAGGGGAAGCAGATGCGAAGGCTGCGGAAGACTCCGACACATTCGAGCGAGAACTTCTCCTTCCTTCAGACTGAGAACCCGGAGCTCCTCTCCTCTGTCTCACAGCTGCAAGCCATGGACCAAAAACAGAATCCGAAGCCTGAACCTCCTGAGCCGACGAGAGCGAGCAGGGACCTCCCAGATGGATCGAACCGCATCTCCAACACAGCCCATGAAGGTTCTCGAAAGAGAACTGTTGCCAAAACCTCTGGTTGAGGCCTTGCACACGAGCTCCAGGGCGAAGAGGGCGAGATAGATCAATCCTCATGCAAACCCGTGCAAACCCTCCTCCTCTGTTTCTCTCCATGGTAGCAGCATCGGAACAAATGAATTCCCCCGCCATAGCCAGAATTGGTTTGAGGAATTCATCTTTCCAGAACTCCAGGGGGAGGTTCGGCAGCCGAACCCAGACCAACGCCACCGGGACTGAGTCCACTGCCGGAACAAAATCCGGCCGCCAACCCTCGATACCAATGACCTGGCCATTGATAACCCACGGCCTTTGCAACACAAGCTCCCGAGCTTCGGGAGATTCAAAACGGAACACATGACACTGGAATGCCATGCTGGTCGGAACGATCTCACCTGGAACTCCGGCGCGTCGGAATTCTCTGAGAAAAGCTTCCGCCGGAACCCATCGATTGTATGAGCGAGCAATAACAGCAGTCTTCATCCATCCAGCAACCTCCTCAGCAAGCTCCGCAGCTGGGAGGGACACTACCTTAGGGAAGGCAGTCTCTAATCTAGCCACAGCGGCCGGCGACGGGGACGATGCCACCCATACAAACCCTCCTTCCGCCGCTGCCCTGCCGGAAGCCCGGCCAGCTTCTGCCGAATCCGAAGCCATAGGAAGAGCGGAGAGGACAACAAGGAACTGCTTGACCACGGCGAAGACTCGACGACGCCGATCGCCGAAAGATCGGGGACGAAGCAAAGAGGAGCACGAATCTTAAAGCAGCAAGGCAGATAGAACCGGAGCTAAAGCCGCACGATTCTTAAAGCCGCACGATTCTTAAGGAGCGTGATTCTTTTACTTGCTCACCTTGACTTCAATGGCCTACACTTTCATCTTTATTTCAACAATTGAAGGGCTAGAGCTAGAGCATCCATTCTTAAAGGCATGGAAGAAATATCACTCGCCAATCATCAATCTTGCACTACATTTATAGTTGGGAAAACACTTTGTACACCGCCCCCGGTGCAGCAAGGCCTACGTGGGCTGCACCGTCTCTTCCGATTGGTCCACGTAGCTCCCATGTGGTCTGACACGATGGGACAGAATAGCAGGAAGATAATGTTACTTTTTGATCGTACATCCATTAAAAGTCGTTCAGCCTTTTACTATTAGTGTGAAGACGAAAATGCCCTTGAACTGGGGGTATCACCGGTCTTGAACTGAGGGTATCGTGGGTCTTAAACTAGGGTGTCGTGGGTCTTGAACTAGGGGTGTCGTGGGTCTTAAACTAGCGGTGTCGTGGGTCTTTAACTGAGGTATCGTGGGTCTTGAACTGGGGTGTCGTGGGTCTTGAACTAGGGTGTCATGGGTCTTGAACTGGGGTATCATGGGTCTTGAACTGGGGTGCGTGGGTCTTGAACTAGGGTGTCGTGGGTCTTGAACTAGGGGTGTCATGGGTCTTGAACTGGGGGTCGTGGGTCTTGAACTGGGGTGTCGTGGGTCTTGAACTAGGGTGTCGTGGGTCTTGAACTGGGGGTGTCATGGGTCTTGAACTGGGGTGTCGTGGGTCTTGAACTAGGGTGTCGTGGGTCTTGAACTAGGGGTGTCATGGGTCTGAACTGAGGTGTCGTGGGTCTTGAACTGGGGTGTCGTGGGTCTTGAACTAGGGGTATCATGGGTCTTGAACTGGGGGTGTCATGGGTCTTGAACTGGGGTGTCGTGGGTCTTGAACTAGGGTGTCGTGGGTCTTGAACTAGGGGTGTCATGGGTCTTGAACTGGGGGTGTCGTGGGTCTTGAACTGGGGTGTCGTGGGTCTTGAACTAGGGTGTCGTGGGTCTTGAACTGGGGGTGTCATGGGTCTTGAACTGGGGGTGTCATGGGTCTTGAACTGGGGTGTCGTGGGTCTTGAACTAGGGGTGTCATGGGTCTTGAACTGGGGGTGTCGTGGGTCTTGAACTGGGGTATCGTGGGTCTTGAACTGCAGTATCATGAGTCTTGAACTAGGGTGTCGTTAGTCTTGAACTAGGGTGTCATCTATCCACCATAGCAATCTCCCATGACCATCCCAATCAAACCATAGTCTGTGCTCTGCTTCTTCTAAGCAATAACCATCGATTCGACCTCAACTGCACCAGCATCGCCAAAAGAGTCCAGCAAAACTACCCGCCCACCGACAATGAATCCTACGCCGCCATCGCTGCGGCGACAGCTTCCTCTGCGCGCTCGATTCCTCGCTATCCGCCATGCGCTGGTGGGAATTCAAGAAAGAATCCGGTCACGGTTCGATATATAAAACCCAATTATTGTTTATCATTTTTAATTTCTTCAAGCTGGTGTAGTTTACGTACGCTACGTTGATATTTTTATTAAATAAAAAATTATTCTATTTAAGAGAAGATTTGGTCACTCTTTTGTTCGTGGAATTATATTTTAATTTTTTAGCTTATTTTTAAAATATCTTGAACTAGGATGTCGTGGGTCTTGAACTGGGGGTGTCGTGGGTCTTGAACTAGGGGTGTCGTGGGTCTTGAACTGGGGGTGTCATGGGTCTTGAACTGGGGGTGTCGTGGGTCTTGAACTGGGGTGTCGTGGGTCTTGAACTAGGGTGTCGTGGGTCTTGAACTAGGGTGTCATGGGTCTTGAACTGGGGTGTCGTGGGTCTTGAACTGGGGTGTCGTGGGTCTTGAACTAGGGGTGTCATGGGTCTTGAGCTGGGGGTGTCGTGGGTCTTGAACTGGGTGTCGTGGGTCTTAAACTAGGGTGTCGTGGGTCTTGAACTATGGGTGTCATTGGTCTTGAACTGAGGGTGTCGTGGGTCTTGAACTGGGTGTCGTGGGTCTTGAACTAGGGTATCGTGACCCCCAGTTCAAGACCCATGACCCCCCAGTTCAAGACCCATGACACCCAGTTCAAGACCCACGACACCCTAGTTCAAGACCCACGACACCCCCAGTTCAAGACCCATGACACCCCCCAGTTCAAGACCCACGACACCCTAGTTCAAGACCCACGACACCCCCAGTTCAAGACCCATGACACCCCTAGTTCAAGACCCACGACACCCCAGTTCAAGACCCACGACACCCCCAGTTCAAGACCCATGACACCCCTAGTTCAAGACCCACGACACCCCAGTTCAAGACCCACAACACCCCTAGTTCAAGACCCACGACACCCCAGTTAAAGACCCACGACACCTCAGTTAAAGACCCATGATACCTCCAGTTCAAGACCCATGACACCCCAGTTCAAGACCCACGATACCCCCAGTTTAACTGTAGTCGGTTGCCGGAACAAAAGTGAGTCGGATGCTGCCGGGAGTAGAGTTGGTGATGGTTGCTACCGACAGTAGGAGCTGGATCTGGAATCGGAGCTGGCATCGGATGGCGAGAGCTAGCGTCAGGGCTGGGGCTAGCGTCGGTTGTGGAGAGTTTGGCGTCGGTTGCCAAGAGCTAGCATCGGGCCAGAACTGGCATCGGTTGCTGAGAACTGGCGTCGGGGCCCTAGAGTCGACAACCGAACGAAGCATGAGGCTGTAGAGTCAATCAGGATGGATTTGAGAGCTGGAGTTGGTTGGATCTGAGATTGGAGTCGGGGTTGTCTCTGTTCCTCCATGCAGAGTAACATATAAAATATGCATGGCACCATGCAACGTAGAACACATGCATGGTGGGACCCTCATGTTGTATCATTCCTGCCTTTCTTCCATGCATCCGCTCACGTGGTGCATGTGGCCTCTCATGAGGTGACTAGACCCAGGGAAGAAGGTGATGATGCAACAGGGGCAACGGAATGGGTGCATAGAGGTAAGGTACGAGGAGATGAGGGCCAGCGGGAAGGGCTTGGCGCTATAGTGGAGGAGCTGAGAAGCGGCTTCCCTGGTAGACAAAACTGAAGCTCNTGCCCAACCTCTTCTCTGTCCACTTCTACGCGACCGAAGAGATGCTGCTCAACTTCAACGCCATCTTCCTCCTCTTCCTCTTCTTCTTCGACTTCGACCTTCGTAGCCGGAGAACCCCAAAACTTGAAATTAAAATAAAAAATAGTCAAGAGAATTGCTACATGTAACCCACCCAATGAGATTGCTGACCGTAATTAAAATCAAACATAGAAAAATAGAAACGAAAATTGATCCACGGAACCCATCCAGTAAGAACAGGCCGATATCAATCGATCCCAGAAACGTAATGACCTGCATTCCAAGGTAATTATAGTAGCCGTCGAACCCAATTACCATACTTATCCATCAAAAATATTTACAAGCCCTTTGCAATCTCCTCCACGAACGCCTGAAGATTCCGACCAGACGACCCTCCATCGGCGACGGCTTCTCGCACTCTGTCCCGCCACTCCTTTGCCTTCGCCCTTAACTCCGCTCCCCTCCCCTTTCCCCATGACGACCTCCAAACACCTCCTCAACTCCCTACCCTCCAACACCCCCTCCTCGTTAGCCTCAGCCTTCAACCCCGTCCTCCACGACTCCTCCGCCAGCCTCGCATTCATGCCTTGGTCAGACATCTGCGGTGCTTCCACGATCGGCACGCGGCACGCCAAGCTCTCCAGCATCGAGTTCCACCCGCAGTGCGTGACGAAGCACCCAACCGAGGGGTGGGATAGCACTTCCACTGAGAGCACCACTCCACCACCATCCCCTTCCTCCTCTCTCCAACTCCACGCCTCTCCTCTGTTGTCCTTCCGCACCACCCAGGGATTGCCCCATGACCGCAATCCCGGCCTCGACGATCGCCCTGGCCGCCGTGATTCTAGAGGGGGCGCCCCTTCCAGCTTGATGGCGTCCATCCCACCCTCCTTGAGTAATCTCACCGCCGTGTGCACAGCCTGTCCTGCCATCAATCCAAGATCAACAAGAGACGATTTCCTTTTTTCTTTTTTTTTGTCAGAGAGCGCGTGAGAGAGAGGCAGAGGACCTGGGAAGGGGAGGACTCGTAGGAGCCGAAGGAGAGGTCGCCAACGAGGAGAGGGCGAGAGGCGCCACAGCTGACGGCGCGGTAGTGGACGAGCATCTCGTCGAGGCAGGGAATTCTTTCTTGAATTCCCACCAGCGCATGGCGGATAGCGAGGAACCGAGCGCGCAGAGGAAGCTATCGCCGGTCATGGGCAGCATCTCTTCAGTCGCGTAGAAGTGGACAGAGAAAGAGGTTGGGCAGCATCCCACGACCCCCCAGTTAAACCCACGACACCCCTAGTTCAATACCCACGATACCATAATTTAAGACCCATGATACCCCAAGTTCAAGACCCACGATACCCCAGTTCAAGACACATGACACCCAAGTTCAAGACCCACGACACCCTAGGTCAAGACCCATGACACCCCTAGTTCAAGACCCATGACACCCTAGTTCAAGACCCACGACACCCCAGTTTAAGACCCATGACACCCCAGTTCAAGACCCACGATACCCTAGTTCAAGACCCATGACACCCCCAGTTAAAGACTCATGACACTCCAGTTCAAGACCCACGACACCCCCAGTTAAGACCCATGACCCCCAGTTAAAGATCCACGACACCCCCAGTTCAAGACCCATGACACCCCCAGTTCAAGACCCATGACACCGCTAGTTTAAGACCCACGACACCCTAGTTCAAGACCCACGACACCCCCCGTTCAAGACCCATGACACCCCCAGTTCAAGACCCACGACACCCCAGTTCAAGACCCACGACACCCCCAGTTCAAGACCCATGACACCCATAGTTCAAGACCCACGACACCCGAGTTCAAGACCCACGACACCCCCAGTTCAAGACCCATGACACCCCTAGTTCAAGACCCACGACACCCCAGTTCAAGACCCACGACACCCCCAGTTCAAGACCCATGACACCCCTAGTTCAAGACTCACGACACCCTAGTTCAAGACCCACGACACCCCAGTTCAAGACCCACGACACCCCCAGTTTAAGACCCATGACACCCCTAGTTCAAGACCCACGGCACCCCAGTTCAAGACCCACGACACCCCAGTTCAAGACCCACGACACCGCTAGTTTAAGACCCACGACACCCCAGAACCTTACGATTTTTTTCAGCAAAATCCAAATAAGATGGCGGGTTGAAGTAGGCTGGAGGGAAAGGGCATTTTTGTCTTCACACCAATAGTAAAAGGCTGAACGACTTTTAATGGATGTACGATCAAAAAGTAACATTATCCTCCTGCTATTCTGTCCCATCGTGTCAGGCCACATGGGAGCCACGTGGACCAATCGGAAGAGGCGGTGCAGCCACGTAGACCTTGCTGCACCGGGAGCGGTGTACAAAGTGTTTTCCCTTGAACCTTAGTGCCAAATATAATTTCCCTCCTAACATTCGTCTGTCCTATCCTACACCTGACGACAGGGTAACTTCTTCTTGTCCTGGGAGGGTTGCTTTGTATTGAGCTTTCTTTAAGGCGGGGCTTCGATTATCTGTTCATCCTTTCATCCTCAACCTCTTAGATAGATACTCCTTGGCACCCACACAGTTAGTCCCAAACTCTATCCGAACCATCGTTGGCTTCACAGTACTTTGTCACCTTTATGGTATAGAAGGTAGCATCTCTTTGTTCCGTAGCTTCTACACTCTTCGCAAGCAAGCAGGATGGTGGTCCTTTGCTCCTAGACCCACTAGAATTCTTAGACTATATCTTCCCACCTCCATCAAAGGTTGGAAAGATAGGTTTTTTTGCTGACGTTGAGGGGGTGAGTGGGATCTGGGGAACACCCAACACCGACGCAAACAGAGACTCTTCTGTACTCCAAGGGATCGAATGGCATTCGAGCAGCTTCTGACTACCAATATCCCTCGGTGCAACCAGCTCCTAACTGAAGAGAACCTTCATCTTGCCGGCCTTATTCCATCCAGCGGTGAGTGGTCAATTGCTCACCTTATTTTTTTGTTCTCCTCTCTTCCCTTTTCTTCTCTCTTCCTTTTCTTCTCTTTTTTCTTTTCTTTATTTTTTTTAACACTCTTCTTTCCTTTTCCTTGGTATAGAAATGGCTCCATCACTTCGCGAGATAAGACAGGCTACCACAAGAAAAAAGAAAGTTAAGGCAGATGGGGCCCCTGCCTCACGGAGGGCCGTCACCAAGACTGCCAGGAGGGCCGAGGCCAGAGAAGCCTTTGAAAGGGGCGAGACTGAGGGAAAGGCAAAGGTAATAGAGGCCTCCAATGGAAGCTAGGTGGAAAGGGCCGAAGCCGACAGAGCCCTAGGAAGCGAGGCGGTAAGGGCCGAGGCTGAAGGGGTATCAGGGTAGAACGAAGCGGGGGAAAGAGATCTCCCTCATTCGCCCTTACCAGTGTCACATCCGTCTCCTATTGATATAATTGATACGCCTCCGGAGAAGGGGACTAAAGAGTCGTCTCCACGGCACATGGTCACCAAAGCAGAACCGGCCAACTCAGCTATAAGGCCGACTCCAGGGGCCGCTGTATCTCCCAAAGGGGTAGCGGTCGAAGCGTCTCCACCAGTAAAGGCGCCAGAGGAGGCAGTATCGGGAGCTGAGTCCTCGTCTGTAGCTATGAGGCCGGTGGAGGGGGATGGCATCGATTTTTCATTTCAATCCATTCTGACACGCCATAGCCGCTGGGCCGAGCAGACATTGGCTCAAGCTTTGATGCCCGAGCTGCATGGATTCCTTCGACACCAAAGGAGATCGACTTTCTTCCAGAAGGCGTCCGTGGCGCATCTTTGGGTAAGTACTATCCCATTATCAGAGCTTTTGTGACTGTTTCTTTATCTAATTTGAGCAATTTGATCAGGCATTGAATTCCATGACCGCTATGAGGGACCTTTGGTCCTAGGCCGAGGCCGCTCTCGATCAATCTATGAAGGAAATTCGAGAGATTCGAGCTAGAGCAGAGAGGGCCGAGGCAGTCCTGGAGGAGGGCCGGGTGGAGACGGCCCGGGCGCAAAAAGCCAAAGCTGAAACCAAGGCCGCCCGACTTTGTATCCTAGCATGGGCTAAGAAGGTGGAGGAGGTGCTTGAAGTGGCTCAGCGTAAGGTGGCCAATGAGCTTGACAATGCTCAGGTGGCAGAGGAAAAGCAAAGGGAAGCTGAAGAGAGTCAGAAAGTCGCTGAAGCGGAAGTTTACCTGTTACAGCACCGGCCGAACTTTGCCACCATTGAGATCAAAGTGGTCGAGGAAAGGGCAGAGAATACCGAGGAAATCGCTCGCCAACAAGACGCCGAGGCAGCACATCTGAAGGCGGCGGTGACCGAGGCCGAAAGGAAGGCTGACGAGGCTGAGAAGAGGGCTACTAATGCTGAGGAGAAGGCCACCGAGGCCGAGAAAAAAGCCCTCGAGGTCGTAGAGGACTTTAGGAAGTCCAAAGCCTTCAGTAGGGAGCTGGCCGAATCAACTGCATTTGCCTACGATGGCGGCTTCCAAGACTGCAAGGAGAAAATACGCAAACTCTACGGCCTCAAAGGAATTGAACAGCTGGAGCCGGACGAAGTTCCCAAAGATGACGACTTAGCTCCGGCTCAACTTTAGTTTCTTTTGTTTTCTTTATATTGTATTAAGTCCGATTTAATCAGCAGTTTTGTAACTTTCATTAGCAATAAAAATTTCTTGCTCAATTCTCGTCTTGATTTGTATCGTGAGCAACTATCGATGAGTGGATATGAATAAGCCGTAGTGGCCGTTATCAAGGCCATAGGCAGTCATAGCTAATAACCACACTCGTGTGACTTGGGGGTCTTGAGAAATGACCTCGCGCTGCAGGTTATCGACACCGGAGGGTAGCACCGGTGCAAAGTCGATTAAGGGGCTATCATCAAGAGGCCGGGTGGTGCCAAGACACAGCTAGGCCAACATAGACGAGGGGCGGGGGCCTTTCAAAGGGTTAAACTTCCAATATCGATGTGGAGTCAAGCTAAGACACCGACGCAGAATCGCGTTAATGTACCGATGCAGAGTCGAGCTAAGGTGCCGACGCGGAATTGCGTTAAGGTACCGATGCGGTGTCGAGCTAAAGTGCCAACACGGAATCGCGTTAAGGTACAGACGCGGAGTCGAGCTAAAGTGCCAACGCAGAGTCGAGCTAAAGTAATGATGCGGAGTCAAGCTAAGGTACTGACGCGGAGTCGAGCTTGGAGGCTTAGAGCGCCGAGGGGGGGATTTGGGCTTGGAGTGTCGACGCGGAGCCGGGCTTGTGCCAACGCGGAGCCAGGCTTGAGTGCCATGCAGAGCCGGGCTTGAGTGCTGATGCGGAATCGGGCTTGAGTACCTATGCGGAGCCAGGCTTGGGTGCCGATGCAGAGCCTGGCTTGGGTGCCGACGTGGAGCCAGGCTTAGAGTGCCGAGGGAAGACTCGGGCTTAGAGTGCTGACGCGGAGCCGGGCTTGAGTGCCAACACGGAGCCGAGCTTGAGTGCCGAGGGGAGACTCGGGCTTAGAGTGCCGACATGGAGCTGGGCTTTAGTGCCGAGGGAAGACTCGGGCTTAAAGTGCCGACGCGGAGCCGAGCTTAAGTGCCGAGGGGAGACTCAGGCTTAGAGTGCCGACGTGGAGCCGGGCTTGAGTGCCGATGCGGAGCCGGGCTTGAGTGCCGAGGGGAGACTCGGGCTTAGAGTGCCGACGCGGAGCCAGGCTTGACTGTCGAGGGGAGACTCGGGCTTAGAGTGCCGATGCGGAGCCGGGCTTGAGTGCCAACGCGGAGCCGGGCTTGAGTGCCAAGAGGAGACTCGGGCTTAGAGTATCGATGCAGAGCCGGGCTTGGAGTGAGTAGCAGGATCACTTAAAAATATGTCAATGAAAATATTTTGAATAGTACTCTGACGGGCAGGTTCAAGCTAAGGAAATTAATAAACTGCTGATAATACCGACGTAAGTTGTCTGCGTTCCACGTGCGGGGTAGAGGCTTCCCGTCTAGCTCCTCAACTTTGTATGCTTCGTGATGAAGCACCTCTGTGACTCGATAGGGTCCTTTCCATCTTGTCGCTAGCTTGCCTCCTTCCATCGGCTTTGATATTTCAGCTCGTCGAAGGACTAGGTCTCCAAGACGGAACGTCTTAGGTCGTACTCGGGCATTATAGTACCTGGCCGCCCGCTGACGGAAGGCCACCATCCGGAGTCGCACTTGGTCCCGTAGCTCTTCTACTAGGTCGAGGTTGGCCCGTAGCTGATTTGGATTGTCCCCCTCGCTGTGCAACTCCGTACGGGGGCTCGGGACACCTATCTCCACGGAAATGACAGCTTCGGACCCGAAGACCAGGCTGAAAGGAGTCTCTTCGGTGGGGGTCTGTGGCATTGTGTGGTAGGCCCACAGCACACTGGGGAGTTCTTCCACCCATCGTCCTTTGCAGTCATCTAACCAGGCCCTAAGTCCTTGGAGAATGATGTGGTTGGTCACCTCGGCCGCACCGTTAGTCTGGGGATGCCCCATAGAGGTGAACCGCTGATGAATGCCTAGCTCAGTGCAATACTCCCGGAAGGCCGTGTTATCAAACTGTCGGCCGTTGTCAATGACAAGAGTATGTGGCAGCCCAAACCGGCATATTATAGACTTCCAAAAGAAGGATCTTACCTTGCCCTCAGTAATCTTGGCGAGTGCCTCGGCCTCGATCCACTTGGTAAATGGTCGACAGCTACCAGCAAAATTTGCACTGACCGAAAGCTGTAGGGAATGGTCCCAGGATGTCCATGCCCCACTGGGCAAAGGGCCAAGGTGCAGCCAGGGGGGTCACCCGAGAGGTCGGTTGGCATTGGACATTGGCATGGCGTTGGCAACTATCATTCTTCTTGACGAGCTCGGACGCATCCTCCCTCATTGCTAGCAGTAGTATCCTTGTCGCAAGGCTTTGTACGCCAAGCTCTGCCCCCCAGATGACTTCCGCATATGCCTTCATGTATTTCTCGTAGGATGTAGTCCGCTTCCATGGGGCCGACGCATTTGAGGACCGGGTACGAGAATGATCTTCGGTAGAGCTTTCCGTCCATCATCAAAAACTTTGGGGCCCGCCTCTTGAGCAGCCTAGCCTTCATCGAGTCCTCGGGAAGGGTGCCGTCAGTTAGGTACCGGATGTAAGCGTCCATCCATGAGGGCTCTTGCTCGATCGATAGGATCTCCTCAGCGACTTTGATGCTTGGGGCTTCCAGATGCTCCACGTAGGTTCTTCCCAATGTCCCGTCGACTGAGGTAGCAAGTCGGGACAGGGCGTCAGCTCTGGCATTCTCCCTCCGAGGAATATAACTGACGCTGAAGTAGGCTAAGGGAGAGGCTTGTGACTGCACCATACTCAAGTAACGGGACATAGTAGGATCCCGTGCCTCGTATTCTCTAGTGATTTGGCCAGTAACTAGCTGGGAGTCAGTCAATGCTCTAAGGCGCTTCACCCCGAGCTCTCGGAACAATCTTATCCCCGATAGTAGGGCCTCATACTCCGCCTGGTTGTTGGTAGCTGGAAAGAGAAAGCGAAGAGCGCACTCGGTTACAACTTCATCCGGGTTGGCCAGGATGAGGCCCGCTCTACTCCCTTGGGAATTTGACGCTCCATCCACATGGAGGATCCACTCATCCTCCCTAGCTCCAGGAGTTGTGGGGTTTGCATGGGAGTCTTCTGGTTGCTCCTCGCTCCAGATGCATTTGACCAAGAAATCTGCCAGGACCTGGATTTCATAGCCGACCGGGGATGGAAAGATAGGTTGAATTCTCCAATCTTAAGCGCCCACTTCGCCAGTCAGCCTGAAGTGTCTGGACGAGTGAGAATCGCCTTGAGTGGTTGGTCTGTGACTACCACGATCGGATGAGCTTGAAAATAGGGCCGTAGGTGCTGGGTAGATACGATCAATGTGAAGATAATCTTCTCATCCTCGAATACTGGTCTCTGTGTCGTGAAGCACCTTACTGGTGTAGTACACCGGCTTTTGTATTCCGTTAGTGTCCATGCAAACCAGCACGGAACTGACAGCCTCTGGAGAAGTGCGAGGTACAGAAGAAGTTGTTCTCCATCCTTTGGCTTGGATAGCATTGGTGGGATGGATAGAAATTCTTTCAGTGCCTCAAAGGCCTTCTGGCATTCCCTCGTCCATTCGAATCCGTTGACTTTGTGGAGTTCCTTGAAGAAAGGAAAGCACCTCTCAGCAGACCTGGATAGAAAACGGCTCAAGGCTGCCACCCTTCCCTCAAACGTTGCACTTTCTTCTTGTTGGAGGGAGGTCTCATGTCCAGGATGGCTCGGACTTTATTAGGGTTTGCCTCGATCCCTCGTTGGGTCACCATGAAACCCAAAAATTTGCCGGCCATCACCCCAAAAGCACATTTGCATGGGTTCAGCCTCATTTGGCATCGGCGAAGGTTACCAAAGGTCTCCGTTAGGTCGGCGATATGGCTGGTGGCATGGACACTTTTTGTCAACATGTCGTCAACGTATACCTCCATGTTGCACCCGATCTGGACCTCAAAGACTTTGTTATTAGCCTTTGATAAGTGGCCCCCGTGTTCTTCAGTTCGAACGGCATCACCTTGTAGCAGTATAGCCCTTCTCGGTTATGAAAGAGGTAGCTTCTTCGTCCGCCGGGTTCATCCTGATTTGGTTGTACTCAGAGAAAGCATCCATGAAACTAAGGGTCTCATGGTCGGACGTAGCGTCTATCAGTTGGTCGATCCGAGGCAATGGGAAGCTATCCTTGGGGCAGGCTTTGTTGAGGTTGGTGAAGTCTACGCACATCCTTCAGCTCCCGTTGGCCTTGCGGACCATCACGACGTTAGCCAACCATTCGGGGTAGTGAACCTTCCGAATATGGCATGCATCTGTCAACTTACGGATTTCTCATCGATAGCCTTCTGCCTGTCTGGAGTGAAGCTTCTCTTCTTCTGTCGAACAGGTTGACACTCTGGCTTGAGGTTGAGTCGGTGAGTGATTATCTCTTCAGGGATGCCTGGCATATCAAATGATGACCATGCGAAGACGTCGGAGTTGGCACGCAAGAAAGCAAGGAGCTGATCGCGGGCCTCCTCCGGAAGCAATGTCCCGACTTGGATGGTCTTCGCGGGGTCTTCTCCCAAGGGGAAGGTCAGGAGGTGCTCGGCTGACTCCCCTCTCTTCTCCACGTCTCGGAGGTCGGTCGGTTCCTGTGCAGTTGCTGATGCTGTCTCTTGCGGACTGGGGGCTAGGTGGTAGCAGAGTGGTACCGGGTTTTGCTCTCCCCTCATCTCTCCTACTCCTTTGCTAGTGGGAAACTTCATAAGTAGCCTCTTGGTGGAGATGACAGCATCCAACAAGTTCAAGCCAGGTCTCCCCAAAATAGCATTGTACGTCATGGGGACCCGCATCACCAGGAAGTTCATGAGAACCGTGCTCTGGTGTGGGGGTTCCGGCTGTGACAGGGAGAGTAATTTCCCCTTCGACCTAGACTGAATCCCCAGTGAAGCCCATCAACGGAGTGGTGACGGGTAGAAGAGAACTTGCAGGTAAATTCATTCTAACACAAGCATCATAACTTAAAACATTCACTGAGCTTTCACTATCAACCAAAATCTGCTTTACAGGATGTTTGGCGATCGTCATAGAAACGACGATGCTATCATCATTTTTATTCACTACCACTCTAGGTCTTTTTTGGAGAAGGGAATTACAGAATTTTCATCCTCCTCTCACTGTCTTTTAGAACCGCTGCCTATCTCCCAAGAGATCATGGCCACCATCTTCTCTGTTCGGGCGTTGTCTAAGACAATCTGTTGCGCGGGAAGTGCTGACAACCCGCGGTAGTAGGGTTCCCCCGACGGACGAACTTGCGCAGATGGCCTTGCTAGACAAGCTCCTCAATAGCTTTTTTTAGTTGGCAGCAATCTTCAGTGTCGTGGCCATAGTCTCTGTGATATCGGCAGTAGACTTCCTTGCTGCGGGGGACCCCTGACTTCATAGGAGGTGGGCGCCGAAAGTAAGGCTCTTCCTCGATCTCTAATAAGATGTGAGATATCGGAGCGAGGAGGGGTATGAAATGTTCCTTGGGAATAAGTGTTTGGGGCCGGTTATCCGAGTGACGAGACGGCTCAGGCTTTCTGGACCGTCCTCCAGCAGGTTCCACGGGCGTTGACTTCTTGCTGGAACTCTTATCGGCCTCCCTTCTGGAAGAGTCTGCTTCGTCGTGCGAATGTACTTCTGCGCCCGGCTTAGCAGCTCAGCGTAGGAGCCGGGGGGCTTTTTATCCAGAGAATATGCAAATCTGGATGGGCAAAGTCCTCGCTTCAATGCTAGGGTGGCTACATAATCCTCCAAGTTATAGACCTCGAGCGCGGCCTCCTTGAACCGAGCCACGAAGTCCTTCAGAGTCTCACTGCTCGTTTGTTGGACCGCGAACAAGCTATCGGGACTCAAGATCTTCAGGCATGCGTCAAAGTGGGCCAGGAAAGATCGCTCGAGTTGCTTGAACGAGTTGATGCTGCGTGGTGGCAGACGAGAGTACCATGCACGCACCGCCTTCCGAAGTGTGGCTGGAAAGGCAACACATAGGAGAGAGTCCGTCGCCCTCTGGACCTGCATGAGGACCTTGTAGCTCTCCAAGTGGTCCAGAGGGTTCGTCGTGCCATCGTATGGATCTAGTTTGGAAGATAGAACCGGGGTGGGACTGGCTCCTCCATGATGTGCCGAGAAAGTGGGGGACGGTGGTCATAGTCCGCTCCGGTTGGGTTGGCGATCCGACGGCTGAGTTCCTCTAATTGCTGATGATACTCGTCAAGCTGTTGCTCAGCCTGACGAGTGGCCTTCTTGCTCGAGTCTCCTTTAAAAGAGTCAGAGGATGAGGATGAGAAGGCCCGCCGGTGTACAGAGTGCACACGCCGTGGCTCCTTCTCCTGCGTCGCCTGTGAGAACGATCAGAATGGCGGAGAGGGACCGCTGTCGCTTTGAGGCTTCCCGACGGGGAGGTTCGGGGAGCTAGTGATGGGAGGCCTCAGGAGGAGTCCTGCCCTGATGAAGCTGACTGGCTCCATGACCCTCCTTATGAGGCGGAAGGGGTTGAGGTGGCACAGGCATGGCAACAAAGCAGTGTTCCTGTAGTCCTCACACCACCGTCATCAGATCTTGTACCTGACTAGCCAGGACGTCAAGCCGATCGGACTGGCCAGCCGATGGTGGTGCAAGAGGCAAACATGGGTGTTGGCCTCTGATTGCTTAGCCCGAGAGGCGTTCTACGGCATGGCTGGTGGAAGCTTCATGAGCTCGTGTCGTCAGCATCCTCTTCCTCGCAGAAATCGAGGGGTTGCAGATGCGTGAAGGTGAATGTCTGTCTGCTACCCCCCTTCCTGGCGTGCCAATCTGTTGCTGCCAAATCACTTGCAATGAACGTCGGGTGAGCTGAGATCTTCATAGGCCTTTGAGAATGCAGAGAGGTCACCATCTTCCTTCGAGAGCCTGCAAAAAGTCCCGGACCGGAGGTTCCGATGGGGACCTCCGACGCCCAAGTTAGTAGGTTGTCGAACAAGAATGTTGTAGATGAGCAGAGCTTGAAAGAGAGAAAGAGATCCCCTCGCATTGAGCTCGGGTCCTCTTCTTATACCTGTCCGAGGGGTCACGCTTATTCATTCCGTTGGAACCATCGAATCTGCTTTGTTAGGAATGAGCTCCGTGAACGGCGGGCAGTGAGCCGTTGCTAAATAGATGCTGTGTATATCGGCAACTGCAGGGTGTGTTAGTGATTTCTCGTGATCTCGGTAAAATGGATGAGGAAGATATGCGGCGGTTAGTGTCCTAGATCCCTAGGTATGGTATTCGAGACCAGTTCTGTTATACTGGAGGAAATCGTGCAACGTTGAGGCCGAGCTAGAGGCCGGAGCTAGAGTTCGGGGCCGAAGCTAGAGGCCGGAGATAGAGGCCGGGGCTAAAGTCTAAGGCTGAAGCTAGAGGCCGGAGCTAGAGTCCAGAGCCGAAGCTAGAGGCCAGGGCCAGAGGCCGGAGCTAGAGTCCGGGACCGAAGCTAGAGGCCGGAGCTAGAGTCCGGGGCCGAAGCTAGAGTCCGAGGCCGAAGCAGAGGCCAAGACGAGGATGCCGTTGCCAGAAACGAGCTATTAACTCATCCGGCTTCTGGAAATTGCGCAAGGTGTTAGGTTGCCGCTTAGTGGGGGTGATCAGCAACATCATATTTATTCCGCAGGCATCTTATTTGGCTTCTAATCAGATACATATATAGGTTGATGTGATAGTTTTGACGGCAGGGATCGATGATGCAGCGAGTGTATGTAACATAGTTGATGTGAGTTGAATGTCGATCGGCATGGATAGTCTTGTTTGTGACAGGGGACACTCCAGCCACCGTATCCTATTCTTGCAGCAAAACAAAATAAATTTTTTTTTAAGAAATAGAGACAGAAGTAGAATTTTAAAGATCTATTCATGCAAAGAAAGAAATACCCACGGTGGCCTGGTGCTTTGGTGATGAGCTGGCTCGATGGATTCTTTCTATTCCTCTTATTTCAGGACATATAGCTGATACCAGATTATGGAGGAGATCCTATCTTCCCAGTGCTCCAGTCAGGGATCTCATGAAAATTTATAGGCCTCAGGCCCAGCAAATGATGGATGTGGCATGGATTTGACGGCTTCCTATCCACCCCAGGATTCAGCTTTTCATGTGGAAGCTTACATGAGATTGCCTTCCTACCTGCTCTATGCTCTCCAGTAGGGGGTTGTCTATTCAGCCAACCTGCCCATTGTGCGGTCAGGAGGAAGAGACGACTGATCACGCAATCTTTACCTACCCCAGAGCTAGACAGATTTGGCAGTTTATTGGTTACCACACCATCTTGGTCAGAATGTCTCTGCCCTCTCTGTGTGCACTCTTTTGACTGATATTCGGAAGGGCAACCAGTAGCTAGTTGCCACTTGGGCCTACACTGCTTACCAGATCTGGATCTCGCGGAACCATCTTGTTTTTGCTGATGATCATGTTCCTCCAGAGGACTGCTCGACGAGCTATCTCCTTATATGTGGAGTTCACACACTACCGCTCTGCTCCTGTTTTGATAGTCCTGGCCACTGGGGCTCCTCTGCTGCTTCGGCAGTGAACCGACATACGGTTTTTATTTCTTGGGAGCCTCCATCCCCAGGGTTAAAATAAATTTTGATGGTAGTGTTCATGGCAGACTTGTCGGCTTAGCTTTTATTATCCGTGGGTTTGATGGTGCTATGCTGGCTGCTGGTGGCCTTGGCCTCCTAGATTGTTCTGTCCCGCTGGCTGAGTTATATGCAGCATGGGCTGGTATATCCTACGTCACTTGGATTCTTCATGCTCACTGTCTCCTCATTGAGGGGGATTCGCTCACTGTTATCCGCTGGCTCCAGCAGGACAGTGGTGATCAGATTGCTTTCAATCCTCTGCTACATGACATCTGGGCCACCCTTCAGGAAGCTCACCGAGTTCATATCC
>UESW01004846.1:217458-245394 GCA_900491605.1 Calamus simplicifolius
TGAAAGCGGTAGTACTTGGCAGGATCTCTCCGAGCTCCGTTGCCTCGAAGAGGAGGAGGTCGAGGAATCCGGCGCTCGATCTCCATCAAAATCTGTGCCCTTGGCATGGTGAGGGGAGTATAACGATCGAACCTTCAAGCTGGGCTCTGGGTTCAGTCTCGCGGTGGAGGCGGAGGAGCTCTCTGACGGTGAGGTGGGCTAATGTGGCGGTAGGCTCACTGTTTGTCTGGGCCCTTCGCCTCCTTCTTCTTCAGCTGCTCAGCTCGAGCTGACCTCCTCGATTCCTCAACCCTGGCGTACTTATCCGCCAGGGACATCATGTCCGAAAGGCTCTTTGGGTAATTAACCTCCAGAGCCAGGTAGAAGTCTCTCTCCTTTGATATCCCTCCGGTCAGGGCAGACATGGCCACTTCGGGGTTAAGATGGTCGACTTCTAGGAGGGCCATGTTGAATCGACCAAGGTAGCTCTTCAGCGATTCCCCCCCTCTCTGCTTAACTTCATAGAGGGAATCAGATCTCCGTCGATGGCGATGGCTACTAACGAACTGGCTAATGAGCAAGCAGCTCAGTTCGTCAAAAAAATCAATGGAACCTGGCTTCAAGCCATTGAACTAGGTTCGGGTGGATCCCCTTAGAGTGGAGGGAAGGCTCGACAGAGGATCACATCCGATGCTCCATGAAACATCATGATGGACCTGAAGCTGCTTAGATGGTTATCGGATCGGTGGATCTGTGGTACGGCTCGATGGTGGGGAGCTTAACATAAGGGGGAATCACTTCCCTCATGATCTTTGAAGAAGGGGATGCCCTACCCCTCATTTGGCTGGGACGGAGGGGCTTGTCTGACGGCATCTAACTCCTGACGCCATTCCTGATGCATCTCCTGCATCTGCTGCTTGATCCCTTCATCCAGAGTGGTAGGAGGGATTGAGCGACGAGAAGACGACAGATGTGTTGAATCCTGAGAGGATACTGGGGAGGGAGAGCGAACCCGCCTGGATATGGGTGGGCTCTTCCCTCCAGCTCGTTGTAGTGCCGGTCTCACCTTCGCAGGCCGGCGACCATGATCCACCACCCCAGGCGGATCGAAAGAAGAGATTGCAGGCGAGCGGGGGCATTGGCCTCCTCGCGAGGCTAGGAGGCAGGAATGGCAGGGCCAGGGATTGCTTGGAATCCCTGGATCATCTGGGTCAATGCTTGAACCTGCTGAACCAGAGTGGCAAACTGGTCCAGGGTTACTGCCGTTGCTGGTGGGGAAGGAGGAGTTTCAGTTGGCGGTGGTAGCAGAGGTGCTACATCACTAATTGGATCAGGCCTTTGAGATGCGCCTGATCTTGAGCCTTAGAAGTGGCTCTCTTCCGATTGACCATTAGAGGATGCTTCTTCAGGTTTCTTAGTCTGTCTCCTGGATTACAAGTTTATGGGACTTGAGGCCCTTCCTCTAGCGCCAATCTGTTGCCACGTAAATCCGTTCTCTGACTCGGGTGTGCTTCCAGCTTCGGGTACGAACTCTGATCTCGACGTCTGGGGTAGAACCTGCAAGACAGTTCGCTCTCACAAAGGATTTCCTTGGGGGTTGTCCTTTGCGGGGGACCCTCCGACGCCCAAGTCAGTGGAGATTTACAGCAAGCAGATATGAGGAGAAGACTTTTCACAGAACAATCTTCCTCCAAGCTCTCGATCGGAGCTCTAATGGAGCGATCGATTCCGTAAAGCCAAGTGAATGTGTAGAAATTTTTGTAAGGTGATTTGTGTGTACTTGAGAGGTTGAAGTGTTGTGGTATTTATAGAGGATCACCTGATTCCCTGGGTGCATCGTGGGGGCCGAAAGTTGTTATGATTTGAAACGGATTCGAATCGAGTTTGTTACGAGATCAGTAGGATATGTATCTTGTCAGTTAGAGGATCGACGGCTAGGAGAGCTGACTGATGCCTTGGGATTCCACGATTGCGTAGGCTCTAGGCCGCTCCTGGGTATGATTCTCTGTTTGGAATCTTATTATGTTTTAGCGAATAGGGACTCTCCTGTGCTAGATTCTGCAGAGGCATTTTGAGTGCTTCGGTCTGGCCGAGGCAGAGGACAATTCGGTTTTCTGAGGCATAAAGGCGGCTCGAGTTACCGAGATATAATCATGGCCCGTGATGCCGAAGTATGGATATCTCGGGCTATCGAGATATAACCATGGCTCGTATCGCCGAGGCATGGATACCTTGGCTTACTGAGAAATGATAATGGCTCGTATCACCGAGGTATGGATACCTCGGGCTACCGAGATATAACCATGGCTCGTATCGCCGAGGCATGGATACCTTGGCTTACCGAGAAATGAAAATGGCTCGTATCGCTGAGGTATGGATACCTCGGCTTACCGAGAAATGAGAATGGCTTGTACCACCGAGATATGGATACCTTGGCTTATCGAGAAATGAGAATGGTTCGTATTACTTGGGCGATCCGACCTTGCTAAAGGCGATTGATCTTCACTACTTGGTGGCTATGACAGCTGGCTAGCGAGATGTTGGGATTGGACCTGACCTAATTGTTGATGTATACAGGACTTAATGTAATGATAATTTTATCCCTCATCAAAAAGTTAAAAAAATAGAGACAGAAGTAGAATTTTAAAGATCTATTCATGCAAAGAAAGAAATAAAAATAAAAAAGAAGAAAGATAAGTAAAAAAAAGAAAAAGAAAAGAAGAAAAAGGAAAAAGAATGATTGAGAGAAGAAAATGAAAAAAAAAAAGAAAGAAACAAGAAAAGAAAGAAAGGAAAAATATAAAAAAATAAAAAAAAAAGAAATAAGTAAGTAAGAAGAAAGAGACATAAAGTACCTATAAGGATAATTATTAAAATAAGTGGGGACAATGGAACTCTTGATATATAAAATTTCAGGCTACTCTTATGAAAACTTAGGCTTTATATGTTTTATATGCAGTTTGGTATATAGTTTTGCCTTAGACCTAAATGACCCATGATTAGTTTAAAAATAATATTTCAGAAAGATCATTAATATCAAATACGGTATACATCATTTTACCAAAATAAAATAATCATTTGTTCCATGCTCAAAAAATAGTAACTGCTCTCAAGATGTATCTGGTTCACTAATATAGAGACGAAGCAACGAGAATGGAGTTTGATGGGGCCAGTGGGCCCTGATAGGCCACAATAATAGCATTCAGACTTGGCAACTCGGCCTTCCCCCCGTCCACCATCTTTTCTCTCTCCTCCGCATCGAGCCAGCTTCTGTTCGGCCTCGGGCCTTTTCCCCTCGGTCTCGGCACTCGATGTCGGCCTCGCCCCGACATCTTCCAAGTCGGCCTCGCTTTGGCATCATCCAAGTCGGCCTTGCCCCGGCATCATTCAGGTCGGCCTCGCCCGGCCTCTTCCAGGTTGGCCTCGCACCGACATCATCCAAGTCGGCTGCGCCCCGGCATCATTCAGGTCGGCCTCGCCCCGCCCTCTTCCAGGTCGGCCTCGCCCAGCATCTTCCAAGTTGGCCTCACCCCGGCGTCATCCCGCTCGGCCACAGACTCCTTGGCCCCGGCCTCGGGCTTCCTCCTCGGCCCCGGCCACGAGCCTCCGCCTCGGTCCCGGCCTCGAGCCTCCGCATTGGCCCCGGCCTCGAGCCTCGGCCCCCGGTCCCGGCCTCGAGCGTTCCTTCTCGGCCCCGGCCTCGAGCGTTCCTCCTCGGCCTCGGCCTCGAGCCTCCACCTCGGCCCGGGCCTCGAGCCTTCCGCCTCGGCCCCGGCCTCGGCCTCGAGCATTCCTCCTCGGCCCCGGCCTCGAGCCTTTTGCCTCGGCCCCGGACTCGAGCCTTCCGCCTCGGTCTCGGACTCGAGCCTTCCGCCTCAGCCCCGGCCTCGAGGCTTCCGCCACGGCCCCATCCTTGAGCTCCCGCCCCGGCCTCGAGCTCCCGCCTTGGCCCCGACCTTGAGCTTCCACCTCGGCCCCGGCCTTGAGCTTTCCTCCTCGGCCCCGACCTCTTTAGGTCGACCCCATCGGCCCCGGTGTCTTCAGTCATGCCGAGGTGGCCCCGACCTCTTCAGGTCAACCTGACGCCGCTAACTGATGGGACCTGGCCCGACAACTGGACGACTCTCCCTCTCCGATGGGACAGGATGTACCAATTAACCCAAACGTACGTAACTCCTATGTGTTCCGCAGACGTATGGGACCTGGCCCAACAACCAGACGACTCCCCCTCTCCGATGGGACCTGACCCGACAACTAGACGACTCCCCCTCTCCGATGGGACCTATCCTGACAACCGGACGACTCCCCCTCTCCGATGGGACAGGACCTACCAATCAGCCCAAACTTATGTAACTCCTATGGATTCCGCAGGCATCCCTCCCTTACGGGATGTCACGTGGCTAATCCCTATGCAAGCTTTAACCGCCTATAAAAGGGTAAGTCCACTAGAGACTCATGTATGCAAACACAAACACTCGCTTACTCTTATCACCTAGCGAAACTCCATCTCTCGGAGCTCTCTCGGCCCTAAAGAGCCTTCTCAGGCTCTTCCTCAGCTGTGACCCCGGTTGCTGACTTGGTCGAAGGGTCCCCACCGGAGCACCCCTCCGATCTTGGGACTTCTTGCAGGTTGTCTGGCTAGGCGAGAATCTCATAAGCAAGCGGATCAACCTTCCCCGCGCTCAAGACTAGTGATCGGGCATCATCAAATTGGTGCTCCAAGAAGGGGAAGAAAGCAGAGTTCTGTGACACTAAGCTACAAGCTCTCACTCCCTCTACGACAACAATGGAAGCTTCCGCCAGCTATGCTGGGGGGGCACCCTCAACGAGCTGACCAGCAGGAGGCTGGCTCTCTGTTCCACCATCACAACTAGTTCAGGCCATTCAAGCAAAACATCGTGCCACCCTCTCACCCTACAGACCCAAGCGTTAATGGTAGCTATCAACAAAAGCTGCGGAAGTGATATTTCACGGCCACATAGCAGCAAACAAGAGCTTACGCTGCTCCTTTGGTTGCCGCTCAAGCCAGCTATCATCCATCCGATGGGAGATCTTCCTAGCGAGATACTCACCACCGTCATATCTCAATAAGCTCAGGAACAAGAGTAACTTCAAGCTCATCAGCAATTTAAGGCTCAGGCTTGTTTACCAACAAGAGCGCCACTACTTACCACTCAAATCCTAACTCCTAGTCACCTCAGAGCCAATCCGAGCCCAAGACCTCCTATGGATTCTATTCCAGCTGCCCTCGAATTTCAGCACTGGTACCCCCATCTTCAATCAACATAGTTTTCTGGGGGGCAGGTCATCAACTCAGCAGAAAGAGACCAATTTCTTTAAAGAAAAGCTCTCAAGCCTATAATCGGATGTCATCAAATTGGACATCATCAATGATGTATCTCCCTACATTATGAGCAATAAAGGACCTTCTTCAGTACCACGGTTGTTTCTTCCTTGCATCCAAGTACCAGATCTTAGAAAAGGAACTCCCCAGCATCACGGCCCATGGGACACCACTCAGACCCGGCACGGCGGTGCCCCCGAGTGGTTAAGACCCTAAAGGCTCTGTACCCGGTGAGTCACCCCTCGCAGTAGTTCACAAACCTCCAAGACGGTTCAAAAGGAGCTCACTCGCATCACGGCCCACGGGACACCACTCGGCCCCAGCACGATGGTACCCCCCAAGTGGTTAAGACCCTAAAGGCTTTGTACCCAGCGAGTCACCCTCGCAGCAGTTCACAAACCCCCGAGGCAGTTTAAAAGGAGCTCGCTCGCATCACGGCCCATAGGACACCACTCGGCCTCAGCACGGCGGTGCCCCTCCGAGTGGTTAAGACCCTAAAGGCTCTGTACCCGGTGAGTTGCCTCTTGCAGCGGTTCACAAACCCTCGAAGCGGTTCAAAAGGAGCTTGCCTGCATCATCACCCATGGGACACCACTCAGTTCTGGCACGGCGGTGCCCTCGAGTGGTTAAGACCCTAAAGGCTCTGTACCGGCTGAGTCGCCCCTCGCAGCGGTTCCCAAACCCCTAAGGTAGTTCAAAAGAAGCTTGCCTGCATTACAGCCCATGGGACCACTCGGCTCCGGTACGGCGGTGCCCCCTGAGTGGTTAAGACCCTAAAGGCTCTGTACCGGAGAGTCGCCCCTTGCAACAGTTCACAAACCCCCAGGCGGTTCAAAAGGAGCTCATACGCATTACGGCCCATGAGACACCACTCGATTCTAGCACGATGGTGCCCCTTGAGTGGTTAAGACCCTACAGGCTCTGTACCAGCCGAGTCATCCTTCGCAGCGGTTCCCAAACTCTCGAGACAGTTTAAAAGGAGCTCGCCCACATCATGGCCTACGGGACACCACTCGGCCCCGGCACGGCGGTGCCCCATGAGTAATTAAGACGATAGAGGCTCTATACCGGCTGAGTTGCCCCTCGCAGTAGTTCCCAAACCTTCGAGGTAGTTCAAAAGGAGCTCGCCCACATCACGGCCATGAGATACTACTCGGTTCCGGCACGGCAGTTCCTCCCAAGTGGTTAATACCCTAAAGGCTCTATACCGGCCGAGTCGCCCCTCGCACTGATTTCCAAACCCCCGAGGTGGTTAAAAGGAACCTGATGACTCTTAACTCTCAGGTGACCCTTCGGGGTTCAAAAGGAACCTGATGACTCTCAACTCTTAGGTCACCCTTCGGGGTTCAAAAGGAACCTGATGACTCTCAACTCTCAGATCACCCTTCGGGGTTAAAAGGAACATGATGACTCTCAACTCTCAGGTCACCCTCCGGGGTTCAAAAGGTTTCAGACAGCCACAACTTCACCTCAGCAACGTTGTCACAGCCTCAGCGGCTTTATCTCTACCTCTGCGGCTTTATCTACAGCCTCAGCGGCTTTATCTCTGCCTCAGCGATGTTATTGCAGCCTCAGCAGCTTTATCTCTGCCTCCGCAGCTTTATCTACAGCCTCATTGGCTTTATCTCTCCCTCAACGGCGTTATTGCAGCCTTAGCGGCTTTATCTCCGCCTAAGCGGCCGTACTATAGCCTCAGCGGCTTTATCTCTACCTCCGCGGCTTTATCTATAGCCTCATCAGCTTTATCTCTGCCTCAATGGCATTATTTGCGGCCATCATCCATCCAGTGGGAGATCTTTCCAGCAAGAGACTCACCACCGTCATATTTCTCTGAGGCTCATCAATAAGAGCAGGCTCAAGTTATAAGTAAAGAGCCCCTCCAAGCTCACCGACAATCCCCACAAACATGAAGTACCCTAAATGAAGCAGAAGGAGATAAACTTCTCCAGTGAAAAAGGCAGATATCCATTTCTAGACTCTGCATTGGGAGATGATTGCTAGCTACCCTCGGCTAGCCGGCAGGGCAAAAGGAAAAAAATCTCTCTCCACTAGGAAGGAATCAGAACTTAAGCAAACCTGAAAGGACAAGAGCAAAGATGAAGAGTTCTACACTCCTTTCGCTTAGCTGTTGTGCGACACAAGCTCAAGGAGTGTGGGGGGCATCTAATGGGGCCAGTGGGCTCCCATGGGCCACAATAACAGCATCCGGACTTGGCAACTCAGCCTTCTCCCCGTTCGCTACCTTTTCTCTCTCCTTCACATCGAGCCAGCTTCTGTTCGGCCTCGGACATGTTCCCCTCGGCCTCGGCACTCGGTGTCGGCCTCGCCCTGGCATCTTCCAAGTCGGCCTCGTCCCGACATCATTCAAGTTGGCCTCGCCCTGGCCTCTTCCAAGTCAGCCTCGCCCCGGCATCATCCAAGTCGGCCTCGCCCCAGCATCATTCAGGTTGGCCATGCCCCAGCCTCTTCCAGGTCAGCCTCGCCCGGCATCTTCCAAGTCGGCCTTGCCCCAGTATCTTCCAAGTCGGCCTCACCCCGGCGTCATCTCACTCGGCCACAGACTCCTCAGCCCTAGCCTCGAGTTTCCTCCTCGGCCAGGCCTCGAGCTTCCTTCTCGGCCCCGGCCTCGAGCCTTCCGCCTCGGCCCCGGCCTCGAGCTTCCTTCTCGGCCCCGGCCTCGAGCTTCCTTCTCGGCCCTGCCTTGAGCCTCCGCCTCGGCCCCAGCCTTGAGCTTTCCTCCTCGGCCCCGGCCTCGAGCTTCCCCCCGGCCTCCCTCCTTGGCCCCGGCCTCGAGCTTCCCTCCTCGGCCCCGGCCTCAAGCTTCCCTCCTCGGCCCCGGCCTCGAGCCTTCCTCCTCCGCCCTAGCCTCAATCGTTCCTCCTCCGCCCCAGCCTTGACCTTCTGCTTCGGCCCCGGCCTCGAGCGTTCTTGCTCGGCCCCGGCCTCGAGCCTCCGCCTTGGCCCCGGCCTCGGGCCTCCTCCTCGGCCCCGGCCTCGAGCTTCCTCCTCGGCCCCGGCCTCGAGCCTCCACCTCGACCCCATCCTCGAGCTTTTCTCCTCGGCCCCGGCCTCAAGCTCCCGCCTTGGCCCCAACCTCGAGCTTTCGCTTCGGCCCTAGCCTCGAGCTTTTCTCATCGGCCCCGACCTCTTCAGGCTGACCCCGTTGGCTCCGACGTCTCCAGTCATGTCGAGGTGACCCTGACCTCTTCAGGTCGACCCGATGCCACCGACTGATGGGACTTGGCCCAACAACCGAACGACTCCCCCTCTCTGATGGGACAGGACCTACCAATTAACCCAAATATACGTAACTCCTACGTGTTCCGCAGACGTATGGGACCTGGCCCAACAATCGAACGACTCCCCCTCTCCTATGGGACCTAAGCTCGACAACCGAATGACTCCCCCTCTCCGATGGGACCTGGCCTGACAACCGAACGACTCCCCCCTCTCCGATGGGATAGGACCTACCAATTAGCCCAAGCTTACGTAACTCCTACGGATTCCACAGGCATCCCTCCCTCACGGGATGTCACGTGGCTAATCCCTATGCAAGCTTCAACCGTCTATAAAAGGGTAAGTCCACTAGAGACTCAGGTATGCAAACACAAGCACTCGCTTACTCTTATCACCCAGAGAAACTCCATCTCTTGGAGCTCTCTCGGCCCTAAAGAGCCTTCTCAGGCTCTTCTTCAGCTGTGACCCCGATTGCTGACTTGGGCATCGGAGGGTCCCCATCGGAGCACCCTTCTGGTCTTGAAACTTCTTGTAGGTTGTCTGGCTAGGCAGGAATCTTATCAGCAAGCGGATCAACCTTTCCCGCTCTCAAGACTGATGATGAGGCGTCATCAGAGTTCATTCCCATCCCAAGTATTTGCTTTGCTAAGTCTTTGTCCACATTGCCATTCCATCTAAAATGACAAACTTGTGTTTTAGGTAACTTATGTTTCAACTAACCTCTCGGGAGCTACAAGGCAGACTCCCATTCCCATTGGGACTCCCATTCTTCGAACTTCATTGTTACAAAAAAGACTCCCATTCTTCAAAGTCCATCATTAGTAAAAGTTTGCAAGCATCACCTTAGCTCTCTCTCTCTCTCTCTCATTAATTTTTCTCTCCACCATAGATATCGAACCAATTCTATTACTATTGCCACCTTTGTTGTTGGTGGTGATGGGGGAAGGAGTGGAATGATGCAATCTATAAAGAGATAGTAATAACTAAATAAAAAATAAAATGAAGCTAGGCTACATCTTCATGTAAAAGAGCAAAAATTTTTATGAAGGGATTTGCATGTTAAACTAGACTTGGAGGAGAATCCTTCAAAATAGTAAAGAGAAAGGATCTTTGTGGTTAAGAAACCACACAGGCTAGGGCTTAGTTACTCTAATATTTTAGATCAAAAAATATTGAAAGAGGGGTATCCGGCCATTAATATATCAGAGATTAGAAGGTTTGCACTCAAAGATGAAGTTCTTGGATGACAAGGAGATTCCTCTAGTTGCAGGACTTTTTGTATCTATTTTGCATTACGGAAGACCTTCTTCTTTGGAACCTGAAATTACCGGGGATCCTACACAAACTAAATTAGAGTTAAGAACATAAAACTTTGGTGAAGTATGAAATGAAAGAAGAGGAAAGGCAGGTTGAAGTTAAGATGAAGCTTTGCGGATTTGAGGTAACTTGGTCGGCCTTCTTTGTGGAGTCTTCTTGCACCTTGAAAGATGGGATGGGATGAAGAATGGCTAATGGATCTTGGCATGGAAATGACTTTCTTTAAATAGCTAAGGGCCTCTCACCCACTCCCTCTCGGAGGACATTTGCCAACACAAATGGAAGAAAATAAACAGTAGCTAAGGGCCTCTCACCCACTCTCTCTCGGAGGATATTTGCCAACACAAATGGAAGAAAATAAGCTCAACTTTCATTTATCATCAATTGTCTTTACAAGAGAGCTTGGAGTAGTATTTATAAGCCTCCAAGGGACTTTTGAAATTCAAATTACATGGAGCTTTTCATAGGAAGTTGCAAGCTAAATTCAAATTACATGGAGCTTTTCATGGGAAGTTGCAACCTAAGCTAGCTATAAAGGTGGAAGGTTGAAACAACTTATAACTAAGCTTAAAAAGAGGAGAGAAAAGTGGGTAGCTCCTTTGAATTTGAATTCTCCTTGGTGATGTGGCATGTGGTGATGTGGCTTGATGAGGTGTTGTGAACCCTCGGATCCTCACCATATGAGGATCCGCCTTCTTTGATGGAGGAAGGAAGGCGCCACCATTCCTCCACCATTGTTGACCTGGCATGGCGGAAGGAGGCGCTGACGCGCCCCCTTCACATGGGCATAGGGGAGGGGATAACCCTCCCCTCGCCAGGATATAAGGAGGGGGGGAGCACCCCTCCTTCTCCATTCTCCTCCCCCCAACACGGCCGCTGGTAAGCCCCCCTTCCAATCAATTACAGAGAGATTGAGAGAGAGAGACAGAGAGAATGAGGAAGAGAGGAGGCCTCCCTTCTTCAAGGAACCAAGCCAGTTCACGGCTTGGTTTGGGCCCAGCGGAGTGCCCGCCGGCTCGTCGAGCCCGAGCTGCGACCGGCGGCCTCCACCGGTGCCGAGGCAGCGTCCGATGGAGGTCCGGTCGGCCATGGTGGATGGCCGTGCCACTGGCACGAATTGTGCCATGAGAGAGAATGAGAGAGATAGAGGGATTGAGTGGGAGAGAGAAGAGGAGGAGCTCAGCCGCGGCGGTGGTCGGCTCCGGGTCAATCGTCGACGGCCGGGCCCCCCTGGGGAGTGGCCGGCGGCGGCCCTGGCCGCTGGCATCAATCTCCCCTATTTCGGGTGAAACAGGGAAGGCGAAGGAGAAGAGGAGTCGCAGGCCGGGCCGTTTGGGATTTGGGCCCTGTTGGGCCGGCTCACGAGCCATTTTGGGCTGCATTTTAGACCCCGTAATGGGCCAGAAATGGGTAAATAAAAATATGACTTGGATCAGTGTCGATCCTAGTTTCTTGGGATATCTTTATTTTCCCATTTGGGCTTATATATTGGAAGATATTCAAGCCCCAAGTTGGCTCCGAGATTAAATTGGGTAGAGTTAAAAGCTATTTTGATATGCTAATTTTGGGGACTAAAAATTGGAAAATTGATGCTGTAGGTACCTTGGTGCTTAAATAGCTGAATTACATTTTTGGATTAGTGCCAGGAGGTAAGTAAGTCATTTATTATAACTTTCATAAATTATTAAAATATAAAAATATGTAGTTAAATGCTATATTGGTATATATTGCATTATTTGAAAAATGAGAAAGTGGATTAGTACTCCTATTTGTAAATGAGCATTTATTATGATTAGTTATTAATTATTTTGCAAATGATTTGGTACCTATGCGGATAATTGATCAACTGGCATGATCTTTGAAATTGCTAAAGGTGTTATAAATATACATGTGTATTTGACACGTTTAAATTACTGTAATTATGAAAAGTATATGGATTGCATTTTTGCAACGACACATGCTATTCGACAATGTGATATAAAAATGATACTTTGTGTATATGATAATATATCTCTCTATGGTCCACTATGATATGATGTGATATGTTGCATGACTCACTTGGCACTGGGATTCAACTCCATAGGGGGTATATGGAGAACACACACCTAGGAGGTGTGCTGTAACAGGATATGGCAATATTATGCCACATGGCACTAGAACCCATCTCCATAGGGGGTATATGGAGAACACACACTTTTAGAGTGTGCTGTAGCAGGATATGATATGATGTGAGTTCATGACGCTGGTTCCAGGACCCTGACTCCTAAGGGATATTTATGGAGGATACACCCGAGGGGGGTGTTACACCCGATGGGGTGTTCTGTGTACATAGTGTGTGGCTGTGAGATATTGGTATAAAATATATATTTTACATGCTATTTATAGTGGTACAGTGGTTTTATTCTGAAATCATATATCTTGAAATGCTATATATAGCAATTGCTTCCAAAATTATTTTGAACATATGATGCATGTTTTGATAATATGGTAAAATGTATTTGAAACATGGAAGCTTGGCAGATGTTTATTATGGAAAATTTGGGTTGATAAAAGCTTGAAGTAATTACATTATATTATAGTTGGCTTACTTATTGAGTATGAGCTCATTTAAATTTTACAATATTTTTCAGAGCCACAGAACTGAAGATGGGAATATGGGGTAGTTGGAGCGGCTATCAAAGTAACCTAGATCTAATACTTTGTTGTGGCCCCATTGAATTATGTATTTGGGCATGTAGCCTAAAACATATGATTATGGTTTGTATTAAGAACAATTTGAATTTGGATGATATATAGTTATTACCCCTCCTTGTATTAAATGTTATATTTCGGGACGCCTTGCATGCCAGGCATGCGGCGGATTGCCATTCCTAGATCAATATAGGGTCTGAGGCATGACAGCTTTTGTGGTATCAGAGCCAGGTTTGACCTTAGGGACAAATACAAGATGACACTAGGCAGAACATTAGGATTACATTGGGAGGGTGATAACTTTATTAAAAATTTCAAGTAATATATTTTGAAAGCCTGAAATTTAGTGGTTTACAAGGATATTGACTGGAACCTAACCCTGACAGGAGTTAAGAATGCCACGTCGCATTATGAGTCTGCGGCCTATTGGGAACTCCCAGGCTAGTAACTCTGGCCAGCAGGGAGGCCAACAAGCTTTGGAGGCTCTGGTTCCATTAATCTGGCTGACAATGATCAACCACAATTTCAGGCCCAGTTGCTTCAGGCTCTTGCGGGAATGTCGCAGGCTATGCAAGCCATGCAGCAACAGATCCAGCAAATCCATCCTGCTCGGCCTGCCTCTCCCGCTCTGCAGTCTACTCAGTCGGCTCCATCTTAGCCCTGGCGGGGAGGGGGCCGAAGCTTTGCTGAGTTCAAGAGCTTGGCCCCTGTTCCTTTTTGTGGATCTACTAACCCTGCCGATGCTAAAAATGGACGAGGAAGATGGAGTAAGCCTTTGTAGCTCATGGTAGCCAAAAGGAGGAGCGAATCAGATTCGCTACCTACCTCCTTCAAGGGAAGGCATATGATTGGTGGCTACTTGTGGAGCAGCGAATGGACGGACGAGCTATTTCCTGGGGAAGTTTAAAGAAGTCTTCTATGACAAATACTTCCCCAATAGTGTGTAGAGACAAATGCAGTCTGAGTTTATCAAACTGGAGCAAGGAAATCTCTCTGTAGCGTAGTATGAAGCTGAGTTTACCAGGTTGGCTCGGTTTGCTCCAGACATAGCGGCCACTGAGAGAGCCAAGATCATCAAGTTCACCGAGGGATTGAGGCCCAGACTGATGCAAGCAGTTAATGCCTTCGAACTCTCCACATTTAGTACCATGGTGAACAAGGCCCTGGTGATTGAGAGGGATATGGGTGTGGTTCATAAGCAGTGGGAGCATCAGCAAAGGAAGAAGAAGGGGTCTCCTTCTGGCCAGTCTTCAGGGCAGGCCAAGAAGAAAGGTCCTTATTAGGCCCCCTCAGGACTGAAGAGTACGGAAACCCGTTGCCCTCAATGCAAAACTCCCACCGGGCAAGTGGTGCCATGGGACTATTGGTACCTGCTTCATATGTAGGCAAGTAGGTCACAAGATGGCCACTTGTCCCCTTCAGAGGGATCAACAGCCTCCTTCGGATCAGGGTAGAGGCCAGTAGCAGTAGCCTAGGACCCAAGGAAGGGTCTTTAGTCTCACACAGCAGGATGCTGCCGCTTCTAACTCCATTGTGATAGGTACGCCTGTTACTTAAGTACTCATTTAAGATTGTTTCATTCATATGCAATGGAATGCATTGATCATGAATGATAAAAGTATTGTTAAACCTCATGACATCTAAGACAAATTAAACTTTGACCAGGTATAATTAAAGTAGGCAACACTTATGCTCAATTCTTAGTAGATCCGGGTGCCACGCATTCATTTGTATCTAACACATATCTTGCCAAGGATGAATCTTTGACACCCATTCCTCTAGAGCAAGAGTTGCACATTGCTCTCCCAAATGGTGATGTTATGAGGGTAGACTCAGTATGCAGATATTGCTTGATTAACATGGGGGATAGGAGATTGAAGGCCGATCTAATCGTCCTCCCACTAAAATCCTTTAATGTTATCCTTGGGATGGACTGGTTAGCCTCCTATCATGCTTCAGTAGACTGTTTCAGGAAAATGGTGATCTTTAAAATCCTAATCAACCTGAATTCAGTTTTACTGGAAGCCAGGAGCATCAGGCCTCAGTGTTCGTGTCAGCACTACAGGCCAAAATATTTGAAGAAGGGTGGCCAAGGATTTCTTACTGTGGTCAAAGACCTTCAGCAAGATGAGGTTAAGTTGGAGAATATTCCAGTGGCTCAGAAATTTCCTGATGTATTCCCTGATGATTTGACCGAATTACCCCCAGATCGGGAGGTTGAGTTCACTATTGATTTGGCCCCCGGCACTGGACCTATATCTAAGGTCCCATACCGTATGGTCCTAGCTGAACTAAAAGAGTTGAAGAGCCAATTGCAGGAGCTCCTGGACCAGGGATTTATCAGACCTAGTGTATCTCCTTGTGGTGCTCCAGTATTATTTGTCAAAAAGAAAGATGGAAGTCTTCGGCTCTGCATTGATTACCGAGAAATCAATAGGGTAATAGTGCAGAATAAGTATCCTTTGCCGAGGATTGATGATCTATTTGATCAACTCCAAGGAGCTCGAATTTTCTCAAAGATTTATCTTCGGTTAGGATACCATCAACTCAAGGAAAGGCTGGGGATGTACCCAAGACAGCGTTAAGAACTAGGTATGGCAATACGAGTTCTTGGTAATGCCGTTTGGGTTGACTAATGCCCCGGCAGCATTCATGGACTTGATGAACATAATCTTTAAGCCATACTTGGACCAGTTTGTGGTGGTGTTCATTGATGACATCCTGGTATATTCTAAAAGTCAGGAGGAACATGTGGACCATCTAAGGATTGTTCTGCAAACTCTTTGGAAGAAAAAGCTTTATGCCAAGTTGCAGAAGTGTAACTTCTGGTTGAGCCAAGTATCATTCTTGGGTCATATAATATCTAGAGATGGCATATCGTGGACCCGAAGAAGATTGAGGCAGTTGTAAACTGGTGTAGGCCTTCCAATGTATCCAAAGTAAGAAGTTTTGTGGGGCTGGCTGGATATTATCACAGATTTGTGGAAGGCTTCTTTCGTGTTGTGCTACCCCTGACTCGCTTGACCAAAAGCAAGCGAAGTTTGACTAGACTGAGGAGTGTGAGAGAAGTTTTCAGGAGCTGAAGCAACGCCTAGTATCAACCCCTATCCTTACCCTTCCGTCAGGATCTGGAGATTTACCCTATTCACGGATGCTTCTGAAAGGGATTGGGATGTGTTCTGATGCAAAATGAGAAGGTGATAGCTTATGCCTCCAGGCAGTTAAAGCCATACGAGCAAAATTATCCTACCCATGACCTGGAGTTGGCCGCCGTGATTTTTGCCTTGAAGATATGATGGCATTATTTATATGGAGAGACATGTGATGTGTATACAGACCACAAAAGTCTAAAATACATCTTCACTTAAAAGGAGTTAAACTTGAGGTAGACGAGGTGGATGGAGCTACTAAAAGATTATGACCTGAACCTGCACTATCACCTAGGGAAGGCCAATGTGGTAGCTGATGCCTTGAGTAGGAAGTCCTCCTCGGAGTTAGCTTTTATGATCACTTCTCAGCCTCACATCCAGAGGAACCTTGAGAAGTTGGAGGTTGGATTGCAAGTACAGCGGTCCGCTAGGCAGGTAGCAGCACTTGTACTCCAACCCACCCTGATTGATCGGATCAAGTCTTCCCAGAAAGAAGACTTAGACCTACAAATGATTAAAGAAGCTGTGAAGTCAGGGGTTCAAAATAAATTTGTATAATGGAGGATGGATCCCTGAGATTTGATGATAGGCTCTGTGTGCCAAATATGGAGGAACTAAGAGCAGAGATTCTGAAGGAGGCCCACTATTCTCCTTACAGTGCACCCAGGAGGTACCAAGATGTACAAAGACCTAAAAAAAACTTTTGGTGGAAGGAATGAAGAGAGAGATTGCTCAGTATGTAGCCAAATGTTTGGTATGTCAGCAAATGAAGGCTGAGCATCAAAGGCCTGCGGGACCCCTTCAATCTCTGATGATTCCACAATGGAAATGGGAGAAAATTACTATGGATTTCATGAATGGACTGCCTAAGACCACCAGGAGCAATGATGCAGTATGGGTCATTATAGACAGATTGACAAAGTCAGCCCATTTCTTGCTATTTAAGGTTGGGATCTCTAGTGAGAGATTGGCCAACATGTATATTGAGCAAATTGTGAGGCTTCATGGTATTCCCGTATCTATTGTATCAGATCGGGATAGTAGGTTTGTGTCCCAATTCTAGAAGAGTCTTCATAGAGCTCTAGGGACCAAATTGAACTTCAGCACAGCCTTCCATCCCCAGACAGATGGGCAGTCTGAGAGAACCATACAGACCCTGGAGGACATGCTGTGAGCCTGTGTGATGGACTTGGGTGGTGCTTGGGACAACCACTTATCTTTAGTGGAATTTGCTTACAATAACAGCTACCAAGCCAGTATCCAGATGGCTCCATTTGAGGCCTTGTTTGGTAGGATATGCAGATCTCCCTTATGTTGGGATGATGTGGGAGAGAGAAATTTATTGGGTCCTGAGCTGATTTGACAGATAGTAGAGAAGGTGCAACTGATCAAGGGATGACTCCGCACAACTCAGAGCTGATAGAAGAGCTATGCTGATGTGAGAAGAAGGGAGCTAAAATTTCAGGTTAGAGATCATGTCTTCCTGAAGATATCACCAACAAAAATGTGGTGAGATTTGGGATTAAAGGTAAGCTGAGTCCACGATACATTGGGCCATTTGAGATTCTAAGCAAAGTAGGGGAGGTGGCTTATAGCATGGCATTACCTTCGGCACTCTCTGAGGTACACAATGCATTTCATGTATCCATATTGAGGAGGTACATTTCTGACCCCAGCCATGTGATAGAATTTGAGCCCATGCAGTTAAGGAAGGATCTAACATATGAGGAGCATCATGTGCATATTATGGACCGCAAGGATCAAGTTTTAAGATGGCGTAGCATTCCCTATGTCAAGGTTCAGTGGAGTAACCATTCGGAGAGGGAAGCTACTTAGGAGCTTGAGGAGGAAATTAAAGAGAAATATCCTCAATTGTTTGTAACATAGCATATGTAAACGAAAAGAAGAATCATATGATCAAAGCTTTGGATTCTAAGTGTTATATGAAGTACATCAATTTCGAGGCCGAAATTTTTATAAGGAAGGAAGAATGTGAACCCCCGGATCCTCACCATGTGAGGATCTGCCTTCTTTGATGGAGGAAGGGAGGCGCCGCCCTTCCTCCGCCATTGTTGACCTGGCGTGGCGGAAGGAGGCGCCAACGTGCCCCCTTTACATGGCACAGGGGAGGGGATAACCCTCCCTCGCCAGGATATAAGGAGGGGGGGAAGTACCCCTCCTTCTCCATTCTCCTCCCCCCAACACGGCCGCTGGTAAGCCCCCCTTCCAGTCAATTACAGAGATTGAGAGAGAGACAGAGAGAATGAGGGAGAGAGGCAGCCTCCCTTCTTCATGGAACCAAGCCGGTTCATGGCTTAGTTCGGGCCCGGTGGAGTGCCCGCCGGCTTGCCAGGCTCGGGCTACGATCGGCGACCTCCACCAGTGCTGGGGTAGCGTCCGGTGGAGGTCCGGCCGGCCATGGTGGCCGGCCGTACCACCTGCATGAATCGTGCCACGGGAGAGAATAAGAGAGACAGAGAGAGATTGAGGGGAAGAGAGAAGGGAGGAGCTCGGCCGCGGCGACGGCCGGCTCCGGGCTGATCGTCGGCGGCCGGGCCCCCCTGAGGAGTGGCCGGCGGCGGCCCTGGCCGCCAGCACCAATCTTCCCTATTTCGGGTGAAACAGGGAAGACGGGGGAGAAGAGGAGTCGCGGGCCGAGCCGTTTGGGATTTGGGCCTTGTTGGGCCGGCTCACGAGTCATTTTTGGGCTGCATTTGGACCCCATAATGGGCTGAGAATGAGGAAATAAAAATATGGCTTGGATCAGTGTTGATCCTAGTTTCTTGGGATATCTTTGTTTTCCCATTTGGGCTTATATATTAGAAGATATTCAAGCCCCAAGTTGGCCCTGGGATTAAACTGGGTAGAGTTAAAAGCTATTTTGATATGCTAATTTTGGGGACTAAAAATTGGAAAATTGATGCTGTAGGTATCCAGGTGCTTAAATAGCCGAATTACATTTTTGGATTAGCGCTAGAAGGTAAATAAGTCATTTATTATAATTTTTATAAATTATTAAAATATAAAAATTATGTAGTTAAATGCTATATTGATATATATTGCATTATTTGAAAAATGAGAAAGTGGATTGGTACTCCTATTTGCAAATGAGCATTTACTATGATTAGTTATTAATTATTTTACAAATGATTTGGTACCTATGCGGATAACTGATCAACTGGCATAATTTTTGAAATTGCTAAAGGTGTTATAAATATACATGTGTATTTGACACGTTTAAATCACTGTAATTATGAAAAGTATATGAATTGCATTTTTGCAACGACACATGCTATTCCACAAATGTGACATGAAAATGATACTTTATGTATATGATAATGTCCCACTATGGTCCGCTATAATATGATGTGATATGTTGCATGACTCACTTGGCACTGGAACCTAACTCCATAGGGGGGTATATGGAGAACACACACCTAAGAGGTGTGCTGTGACAGGATATGACAATATTATGCCACATGGCACTGGGACCCATCTCCATAGGGGTATATGAAGAACATACACTTTTAGGGTGTGCTATGGCAGGATATGATATGATGTGAGTTCATGATGCTGGTTCCAGGACCTTGACTCCTAGGAATATTTATGGAGGATACACCCGAGGAGGGTGTTACACCCGAGGGGGGTGTTCTGTATACATAGTGTGTGGCCGTGGGACATTGGTATAAAAAATACATTTTTACATGCTATTTACAGTGGTACAGTGGTTTTATTCTGAAATCGTATATTCTTGAAATGCTATATATAGCAATTGCTTTCAAAATTATTTTGAGCATATGATGCATGTTTTGATAACATGGTAAAATGTATTTGAAACATGGAAGCTTGGTAGATGTTTATTATGAAAAATTTGGGTTGATAAAAGCTTGAAGTAATTACATTATATTATAGTTGGCTTACTTATTGAGTGTGAGCTCATTTAAATCTCACAATATTTTTCAGAGCCACAGAACTAAAGATGGGAATATGGGGTAGTTGGAGCGGCTATCAAAGTAACCTAGATCTAATACTTTGTTGTGGCCCCATTGAATTATGTATTTTGGGCATGTAGCCTAAAACATATGATTATGGTTTGTATTAAGAACAATTTGAATTTGGATGATATATAGTTATTACCCCTCCTTGTATTAAATGTTATATTTCGGGACGCGGCGGGTTGCCACCCCTCGATCCAATATAAGATCTAGGGCGTGATAGGTGTACACCAAGAGGTTGTTGACATGGCACCCAACAATGCTTGCTGAAGTGGCATCCACCTTGGATTGATTTGTTGAAGTGGTTGAAAGTATCCAATCTTTAAGCTCACTTACTTACCTTGAATCCAATTCCATGCCTATCTTACTAACTCACTAAATACAAACCAATTTGATCCTATTTGGACTCAAGAACCCAGATTAAAATAAACTAACTTTAATTACATGACTCAAATTCAAAGAAATAAAATTATTACTCTATTTACAGACACATGAAATAATTAAAGCCGTACTGAATTAGATCGAAGCCTCTTTCAAACTTTGATGTCTGCATCAGATGGTACCACCATTCAAAGAGGCAATGATTATAGTGCTTAAAGAGGTGTTAACACTAAATGATTAAGAGGTATAGGTCTTCAGACTGAGATCTCTGGTGAAGGAGAAGCTTTGATTTTTATCACTGAAGTACATCTTCAAGTACATAAAATGCACCATCCATTTTCGCCTCGACCTCCTTGATGGAATCTCTCAAATGGTTACTACCTTTAAGATCCTCCAACCCTCCTCCCAAGCTTGTTTGGCTTTGACCTCTTCTTTCACCTCACAAAGGAAGAGAGTCCAGAAGCCGATGAAGACATTTTTGAACCACTTGCATATTTACTGTCCCTTTTATTTGATAAAAATATATTAATGTTCATCCTTTTTATTTTGTAAACCAAAGAAATAATAAAATCAGAATGTCATTTTCATTTATATTTTATGCAAACGAAATATGAGTACGAGCATCGAAATAATATACTCATTCACTTAAAAAATATATGTGTAAACCAAAGAAATAATATACATCGAAATAATATACACATTTTATATTTGTGGAAGGCCAAGGGGCTGGCCATTAATATAAAGCCGGACTCACGGAGTGCCCGCCCTCCCGAGAGGACACGATTGGCGCGCTTCCTGACACCTCTCATTTTCTTGCAGATAAGAGCAAAAGGATAGATGTTGCCCACATCCATAAATCTAAATTTGTTAAAATGAATAAAAAAAATTAATATTTTTTATTTTTTTGATTTTATTTCCATAACGAATTGAGGTGCAGCTTTATCATGTTCATCGACAATAGCCTCGCCCGTAGTCATGAATCAGAATCCTATTTGTCAATATATGTCAAAGATGAACAGCATGACATGCACAAGGTTGTTCTTAATTTGATGCTTCATCCCATTCCGCAGCATAGAGCATTCAGAAGATGATCGTTTACGCCTCATCTTTACATCAGGAAAAAGAAATTTAATAAGTCGATTCATCAAAAGATGAAATCTTATAAATTATTAGATGTAAACGTACCGTACAAAAATTTTATGTGAGCATGGATATTTCCGTTTAAAACATGATGCCTTTAATGTAGTCCTTTTGCTCAATCTCCAACCATTTATTGGCAGATTAAAATAATGCATGATTAATTAGAAGGATTAGAACGCATAATATATATGAAAGGGATTTGAAATCGTGACCATCAGCAAATCTGCACTCTCTTATCATGTCGAAATCTCAGAGTCTTGATCTAATTATAAAGCGGTCAGTATATCAAATTGGCTCAATAAAATACTAGATAGAGATAGAACGTACGTATGCGTACATGTATATATAATATGTATCGTATCATAAAAAAAAATTAAACATGCATCGAATGTGCGGATTGATTATTGCGTATACTGATGCGCATATGGTAGCTTAATGACCTTATCGCGTATCGCATGCATGCGCAAATAATTAATTCGTAGGATTGATGCATGGTTGCTGCATCGAAGGGTGGTACAGTAATGCTCTATTTGGATGAAGAGAAAAGTAGAAAAAAAAGAAAATAAATAGAGAAAAAATGAAGAGAAGAGAAAAATGAAGAGAAAATATTTTTTCTTCTTATATTTGGATGAGCAAGAGGAAAATAGAGAGGAATGAAAAGTTATAATTTACAATGATAATAATACCCTCATTACAAATGCTTACATGTTTTTATTAAATATCAATAGCCTAATATTTTTTCTTTGGAAGAATCAATATCAGAATGAAAAAAAATAAAAGAGCATTCTTGAGTTTTCTCTTCAAAATCTCTTTAATTTATTTAAAAAAATCTTTTAGATGGAGCTCATCATTTTTTTTCTCTTTATTTTTATTCAATTAAGATAATTTTATTTTTCCTTTTTTTTTTCCTACTTTTTCTCTTCGTTCAAACACAACGTAAGTTTTTTCATGTACCATAAATCTTATTGATTTCGGGTTAGCAAGTGGTACCAAAGAAGCCCATTTTTGACTCGCACTTGGCTAGTGTGGTTATTTGTTTTTACCAAAAAAAAATATAAATAAAAAAAAAAAATAAAAAAGGCCCATCTCTACTGTTGCATAAGAATCTCTACGCGGACGTGTGGAAGAAATAACTCCGCTGGTCGCCACGCCCCTCCGCGCCAATATCCGCACGTTAAGTCGCATTCCGGCCTCTTATCTCCCTCTCCACCACTCAAATCAGCCGACTCGCCCCCCCCAACCAAAACTTCTCTCCCTCTCCTCTCTACTCCCCAACTCCTCCGGCCTTCGCAATGGCGTCGACCGGCGCTCTCTCCGGCACCGGCAGTGGCCTATCCGGCCTCCTCCGCCTCCGCCGGACGGCGAGGGACCCGACCTTCGTTGCCTTCGCCACCACCCGCCCCGCCGGCTCCGTCACCGACGGCGGCAACTCCATCTGGGGCCGGCAGCTCCAGTCTGCGATCCTCCTCGAGAGGTCCGCCGCTCCGGCTACAATCCCGGCCGGTAGGCGGGAGCTCCTCCGGCCCGTCGCCACCGCCGCGTCCTCTCCGGCCGAAGGGAGCGATTCCGCCGGGTGAGGTCCGTTTCCTCCGTGGCAACTCGGCCGCCCCGGCCCGATTCACCTCGCCCCTCAACCCTCCACCTTTTCTTCTCTTCCGCCCTTTGTTTGTATCAGAAAAGAAAATGGGATGTTGAACCAGAGTACTTCTACGCTAACCTTCCGATTTGCTTTCCCTTTTTCCATATTTAGGGAAGCGAAGGTCGCGCCGGTGGGGTTCGCGGCCAAATACCCGGCTCTGATCACCGGCTTTTTCTTCCTCATGTGGTATGGTTACTGCTTGCTGCTCAATCCCTTGTTCTAAAAATTAATAATGGAATAGACGTTGATCGATGCCGTTGCCGGCGCATCATTCGCAGGTACTTCTTGAACGTGATATTCAACATCATCAACAAGAAGATCTACAATTATTTCTCATATCCTTAGTAAGTTTGCGTGTATTATTTGTGGGGTGAGGGGGCCGGGGTCCCACGATTATTCTTTCGGTAATGCGAGCTCAGAAAGAAGAACCGCGTTGAACTGACCGTGTCTCTGTGTTTCGGTTTGCCAGCTTCGTGTCGGTGATACATCTGTTCGTCGGGGTGGTGTATTGCTTGGTGAGCTGGGCTGTCGGTCTCCCCAAGCGCGCTGTAAGTTTTTTCGTCCGACTCCTATTGCACGAGAGCTCGCTGAGAACTTTTTTTAAAAAAATAAATGTTAAATAATATTATGCGTGCCGTAAAGCGGTGGACGGCTATCCGGTATGGCCCACGTGGTGTGTTTCTAATTCTGGCCGGTTGAACATCTCGATAATGTTTTGAGAAGACAACGAACCGGCTTATGAATCAACCGATTCGACCGGCTTAATATTTGGGGTTTTGAATCAACCGATTCGACCGAAGAATCGATCGGATCGGATCGAATAATATTATAATTAATTTTTAATTTAATAATATAAAATAATAAAATATAAATATAATTTAAATAAAAAAATTAAAAGAATTTAAAATTTTAATTGAATCGATTCAAAATCTGATCGATTTAATAAATTTTTTAATTTTTATTAAATTATATAAAAGTTAATTTTAATAATAAATTAGATCAAATTGATGATCGATTGGATGAATCGATCTGATCTGATTTTTAAAACACTGCATCTCGATGTTAACGTTCTGGAGGCGGAACCATGTATATAATATTAAGAATTCGGATGCCACGTATTGGGATCCGGTGTTCAGGTCACGCACGCTAAAAGCCTAAAACGAAAGGAACCGATTGACAATTTTTTTTTTTCTTTTTCTTGAAGGGCTTTGTTTGACGCGTGCGCAGAAGCACTTGTTAAGAGGTTTTTAATGCCTCAATTTAATTATTTTTATGAAAAATAAGAATGAAAAAGGTGGATATTTAATGGTCACATTAAATACGTTTTAAATAGTTTTTTTTTTTTTCATTCTTGTTTTTCGGTAACAATTCAATTAAAAGAATTTTTTTTAAAGATATTTAAAACTTATTTAATGATAACACTTCTGAATTTAACTAAAACTTGAAAATGTTGAGTTTAATCAGTAAAAATGATTCATGAAATTTAATGAAAAAAGGAATGGCAGCATAACTTGCCCCCATTCTTCTAAATCAACTCGATTTGGGTCGATTTCCATCAAATTGAAGGACCTGGGTATTGTTTTAATTAGGAGTTCTAGCCAAAACTTAAAACCATAGAAATTGAGCAATGCTACAAGGCTTCGATGAATGCACAAACACTTCTCTTACAAGTTGGTAAGAAAAATTGATAAATACATTATGTTGCCAAATCTAGCATATCAAGGTTACTAAGGTTATGTTTGGTGAAGCTAATGGCAGTAGAATTTTTAGTTATAAAACTTTTAAAAAAAAATTATTTACTATTTGTTGCCGCCGGGATCCGTCCTCCGACTCGGGCGCGGTCGGTCCTCAGAGAATGGGGTGCGGCGAACCTGCAAAACAGGAAGCCCTGCACGCGGAAGGACGCCGGGGGTGGTCCTCCGCGGAAGGCCCTCCGACGCTCAAGTCAGCGAGGAAGGAGTCGGCGATCAACCAGACAAATGAGGAGGTGGATCTCTCCGGGAGACCTCTCCAGGGGGGCGATCAATCGGAGGCTCCGGTAAGAACAGAGCACCGACGAGCTGCCGGAAGAGAGAGAGAGTAACCCTGGAGCTTTTTTGGTGTGTCAAGGGTTGCGTACCTGAAGTGATCTGCCAAACTCGAGTTTATAGACTGTCACCTGGGAACTTGAGCGTCTTCTGGAAGGTACTGAGGTTGTTAAGATTCGAGGGTAGACAGAATCAGGCCGTTGTGGGGCCGTTAGAATCCACGCCTTGTCCGTTAAGGGATCGACGGCTGGGAGAGCTCCTCGATGTCTTGGGATCTGGGTGAGTAGACCTGGGGCGGTTATAGTAGGTCTTAGGCCACGTCTCAATATGATCCCCTGCTCAGGGTGCTGCTCGGGTAGACTTGAACTCTCCTGCGCCAGGTTCCGCGGAGGTGGACGTCGGGGCGTGGATTGCAAGGTAGCAGCGGGCTATGGAAGCCCGGGGGAGGCCGAGCTACGGAAGCCCGGAAGAGGCCGAGCTACGGAGGCCCGGAAGAGGCCGAGCTAGGGAAGCCCGGAAGAGGCCGAGCTACGGAAGCCCGGAAGAGGCCGAGCTACGGAAGCCCGGAAGAGGCCGAGCTACGGAAGCCCGGAAGAGGCCGAGCCACGGAGGCCCGGAAGAGGCCGAGCTAGGGAAGCCCGGAAGAGGCCGAGCTACGGAAGCCCGGAAGAGGCCGAGCTACGGAAGCCCGGAAGAGGCCGAGCTAGGGAAGCCCGGAAGAGGCCGAGCTACGGAGGCCCGGAAGAGGCCGAGCCACGGAGGCCCGGAAGAGGCCGAGCCACGGAGGCCCGGAAGAGGCCGAGCCACGGAGGCCCGGAAGAGGCCGAGCTAGGGAAGCCCGGAAGAGGCCGAGCGGAGGCCCGGACCGAGGGAGGCCCGGAAGAAACCGAAAGGAGGGGGTCAGCCTTAGCCGTCTTGCACGGATATCAATGCAATGACGATTTTACCCCCCAACACATGCCCCCCACTCCCTAGTTCGAAGCGTAGGTTCGGGCGCAGGGAGTATAAGTTCAAGCGGCGCGCTCCGGATGGGACGTTTTGGCTTAAACAATTCGAGCAATGATGCCCTAATTAATGCGGCAGGCCATTGTACCTTCGGAGGAAAGGCTCCTCCATTATCGACGGTTGGGATCACGCCACGCCTCGAATTTCGATCAATCGGGTGTCTCTCGAGGCGATTCCGGACGCCTTGAACGAGACGCCCCGCTCCCCAGGGCGATTTCTTAGCGGCGAAGCGAAGTGACGGCCGCCCCGTGTATATATTTGTATATCGTGCATGCGCGCTTGGCGTCTTCTTGTTTTGAATCCGAGTGGTTTTGGGGCCTTTCATCTTCTCCGACGCTCATTGCCTTCGCGGGATACTTCTTTCAATGGCGATGAGCCCGGACGACGTAGCCTCCGTGGTCGCTGTTGAGGACCTGGGGAGGATTCACCAACGGTATGGTTTGCCCTTGGACATCGTCCTTCGAGTGCCGGAACCTGAAGACAGGGTTACCCGAGATTTGGAGTCCGGGGTTTTCATCTATGAAGACAGCTTGAAGGCGGGTCTTCGTTTCCCTCTTCATCCGCTAGTTAAGGAGATCATGACCCACTACAATGTCAGCCCGTCGATGGTGGCTCCAAACAGTTGGCGGAATATCGTCGGATTCATTTCGATGTGCCATCAGATCCAAATCACTGCAACTCTTCCCCTTTTCCGCACCTGCTACCACTTGACTCCCGGGAGGAAGTCGGAATGGACCTCCATCGGGCCTCGGAGGTCTTTCAATGTTATTGCGGACAAGCCTTCTTCCATTAAGGGGTGGAAGAACCGGTTCGTGGTTGCGGAGGGGAATATCGGTTCTGACTTCCCTCGGCGATGGGGGGAAGTCGCAAGGGATGCGGAAACGCATCCCGCCTTATCGGCGCAGGAGGAGAGGGACCTGGATGTCCTTCGCAATGGGCAGGTCTTTTCGGCCAACGACCTGCTATCAGAGGGGGCCCTCTTCGCGGCCGGACTTAGCCCCTTGGACCCGCAAGGTGAGTCTCTTTTGCGTCGTGTATCTTTTTTGATTAGCGCGCTTGATTCTGAGCATGTGTGCTTCGACATGGCAGCCGCGAGGTCGGCATTGTCGAGCCTTTCTAAGAGGAAGAGGGGGAAGCGCCCAGGGGAAGGCAGCGGTGCGGACAGCGGTCGGCCCGTAAAAAGGGCTCACGCCTCAGCGAAGAGTCCGCCGGACGTCGGGGCGGTTACGGCAGGAACGCCGGGGGCGACGGAGCCCCTAGGGAGGGAGGTTATGGTCCCCGACCCTCTCGTGCTGGAGATTTCGGACAGCTCAGATGAGGCTCCGATGGCTCGTCCGATCGCGTCCCCCTTGAAAGAGGAAACCGTGACGGGTCCGGCAGAGGGGGCCATAGTAAAGGGGCCCATTGTCCCCACGGGATTACCACCGGCTCCAGCGGAGGAGGGGGAAGAGATAGCCGCAACGGGGGAAGTTCAGAGGGAGCTCCCGCTCGGTCTATCCGCCGGGGAGTCTAGCAGCAGTGAAGTCGGACCGCCCTCGATGGGTCAAGAGGTGGTTCAAACTGAGACCTCGGGGGAGCCCGCGGAGGGGCCACAGGCGGTGGCTACTGGAGAGAGCGTACCGGTGGAGGGAGCGCAACAAAGTGAGGGTCCCACGATCGGGGCCCCCTCGAAGAAGATTTTGGGGAGGCTGGCTCTTGGGCTGGCCGAGCTATCAGAAGAGGCCCAAGCCAGGGCCCTGATGGAGGAGGCTGGGAGGTTGAAGGCTTCTCAGCTGGGGATCGGCCAGGCCGGTCCCTCGGACGGGACCGGTCAACCCGGCAGCTCGGAGATTAATGTTGACGAGGCGTTCTCCGCCATGATACGGTCGGTCCTGCATCCGGGTGCGGATCCGACGGCAGACGAGTTTGCTGACCGGGAGTTGATAGATGCTGCATTCGGGCAGCAAGGTGTAGCTGAGAGTATTCATCTCCTCCCCACCATAGATAATACAACTTTGATAAAGATGAGTCGGGACTATGCTTCGAAGGTGAG
>UESW01004846.1:254040-395385 GCA_900491605.1 Calamus simplicifolius
AGAAAAGGAAAAGGATAAGAAAAAGGAAAAGGACAAAGAGAAAGAGCCCTTAGTATGCTATGAATGTAAAAAACCAGGGCACTTTAGATATGACTGTCCTTTACTTAAGAAGGCCTACAAGAAAAAGAAAAAGGCCTACATGGCAACTTGGACTGATAGTGAAGAGTCTTCTTCCAAAGAAGAAGAACAAAAAGAAGTTGCTAATGTCTGCTTTATGGCCAACGACGACGACAACGACAATGAGGTAAGTACCGAGACCCCCGATGATGAATTTACATTTGATGAAATGTTTGAGGCTTTTAATGAACTTATGATTGATTTTAAATCATTGAAAAAGAAGTATAAGTCTTTGAAAAATGACAACATTAGTTTAGCTAAAAGTAAAAATGAATTAGCTTTAGAAATTAAGAACTTAACTAATGAAAAAGAAGAACTTAGCAAAGAAAAAATAATCTTAAACAAGAAATAGATTTGTTGAAATCTGAAACTAAAAACTCAACAAAAGATTTAAAAGATCAATTAGAAACTTTAGCTTTAGATAAAGAACAGCAAGTTAAAGAAAATGACTCTCTTAAGAAAGATGTTAAGAAATATAAAGACATTGTTGAGAAATTCACTTTAAGTTCAACTAAACTCAACATGATCCTAGATAGTCAAAAAGCTGTTTTTGACAAAGCAGGTTTAGGATATAACACATTAAGGAAACAAAAATCGTTAAAGAATATTTTTATAAAAGCTAACCAAAGTAATATAACTTGTTTCAAATGTAATGAAAAAGGTCATAAATCATTTGAATGCAAAACGTTAAATAATAACAACAAGTTAAATGTCAAAGCTAAGAAAATATGGGTTCCGAAAGGAACAATTTTGTTGCTGCTAACCATGAAGGACCCAAGAAAGCTTGGGTACCTAAACATAAAGTTTAAATTATGTTGCAGGAATGTCTTGTAGCCAAAAGATCAAAGAAAAAGTGGTACCTTGATAGTGGCTGCTCAAGACATATGACGGGTGACAAAGATGAATTCATCACCCTAGAAGAAAAGAAAGGTGGAGTTGTTACGTTTGGCGATAACGGTAAAGGTCAAATCATGGGCCTTGGTAAAGTCCGTATAACTCCATCTACATTTATTGATAATGTACTTTATGTTGATGGTTTGAAGCATAATCTAATAAGTATAAGTCAATTATGTGATAAAAACTTTAATGTTTCATTTAAATCTTCTATATGCACTGTAACTAATTCTATTGATGATAGCATTGTATTTACTGGTTATAGACATGGCAATGTTTACTTGGTTGATTTAGAAAAATTATCTTTGAGTGATCATTGCTTAATTGCTGACAATGCTAACATAAATGAAATTAGTTGGTTGTGGCATCGTAGATTAGGTCATGCAAGCACACACCTTATTTCAAAACTAATTAAAATGGATTTAGTTAAAGGATTACCTAAACTAGACTTTGAAAATAATAAAATATGTGATGCATGTCAATTTGGAAAACAAACTAGAAGTTCTTTCAAATCTAAAAACATTGTTTCAACTTCTAGGGCACTAGAGCTACTTCACATGGATCTTTTTGGACCAACTAGAACCACAAGTCTAGGAGGAAAGAAATATGGTCTAGTGATTGTAGATGATTATTCTAGATATACTTGGGTAATGTTTTTAGCTCACAAAGATGAGACTTTCTCGATATTTCTGAAATTCTTCAAGAAAGTCACTAATGAGAAAAACACTACTATAGTATCTCTAAGAAGTGATCATGGAACAGAATTTGAAAATCACTTATTTGAAAGTTTTTGTTCTGAAAATGAAATTAATCATAATTTTTAGCCCCTAGGACTCCACAGCAAAATGGTGTAGTTGAAAGAAAAAATAGGACTCTAGAAGACATGGCCCGTACCATGCTATGTGAAAGTAACTTACCAAAGTATTTTTGGGCGGAAGCAATTAACACAGCATGTTACATCTTAAATAGAGCCTTAATAAGACTAATCTTAAAGAAAACACCTTATGAATTATGGAATGAAAGAAAACCAAATATAAAATACTTTCATGCATTTGGATGTAAATGTTTCATTCATAATAATGGTAAAAATAATTTAGGAAAATTTGATGCTAAATCTGATGAAGGAATCTTTTTAGGATATTCAACAACTAGTAAAGCTTATAGAGTATTTAATAAGAAAACCTTAGTAGTTGAAGAATCCATACATGTAGTTTTTGATGAATCTTTAGCATCTAGTTCTGAAAAGCTTGATGATGAGGAAGATACAAACATAATTGAAAAAGATCTTGAAAAACTTAATATTGAAGTATCTTCTGATCATGAGCAAGAAGCTAAAGATGATGATTCACATAAGGACGATGATGTCAATATTGATCATAATGATGTAGATCTTCCAAGAGACTGAGATATGCTCATAGTCATCCTAAGGAATTGATTATAGGCGATCCATCTCAAGGAATAAGGACTAGATCATACATGAGAAATATTAGTAATCATCTTGCATTTGTATCGCAAATAGAACCTAAATCTATAGAAGAAGCTGAAAAAGATAATAATTGGATGTTAGCAATGCAAGAAGAACTAAATCAATTTACAAGAAATAATGTTTGGACTTTAGTTGAAAGACCTAAAAATCATTCAGTAATAGGATCAAAATGGGTTTTTCGAAATAAACTAGATGAAAATGGCATTGTAATTAGAAACAAAGCTAAACTGGTTGCTAAAGGATATAATCAAGAGGAAGGTATTGATTTTGATGAAACCTTTGCACCTGTAGCTAGATTAGAAGCTATTAGGTTATTACTTGCATTTGCATGTCATATGAACTTTAACTTATTTCAAATGGATGTAAAAAGCGCATTTTTAAATGGATTTATAAATGAAGAAGTTTATGTAGAACAACCACCAGGTTTTGAAGATCACGAGTTTTCAAATCACGTTTTTAAATTGCACAAAGCTTTATATGGTTTGAAACAAGCACCTAGAGCTTGGTATGATATGTTAAGTAAATTCTTAATAGAAAATGATTTTACAAGAGGAAATGTTGATAAAACTTTGTTTTTGAAAAGAAAAGGTAAAGATTTACTTGTAGTACAAATATACGTAGATGACATTATTTTTGGTGCTACTAACGATTCTCTTTGTCAAGAATTTGCAAAGTTGATGCAGGGAGAATTCGAGATGAGCATGATGGGAGAACTCAACTTCTTCCTTGGACTCCAGATTAAACAAAGCAAAGAGGGAATCTTTATCAACCAAACCAAATACACAAGAGAACTACTCAAAAAGTTTGGTATGGAATCAATGAAACCCCTCGGAACTCCAATGAGTCCTTCATGCAAGCTGGACAAAGATGAAGAAGGTAAAAAGGTTGACCAAAAGTATTATCGAGGTATAATCGGATCCCTTCTTTATTTAACAGCAAGTAGACCAGACATTATATTTTCAGTATGTTTATGTGCTAGATTTCAATCTGAACCTAGAGAATCACATTTAATAGCTGTTAAAAGAATACTAAGATATGTAAGTGGAACAAAAAATGTAGGTTTATGGTATTCTAGAGACTCCACATTAAATCTAATTGCATATTCAGATTCTGATTATGCTGGATGCAAATTAGATAGAAAAAGCACAAGTGGTGCATGCCATTTCTTAGGAAGTAACTTAATCACATGGTTTAGCAAAAAGTAAAATTCAGTTGCATTATCAACTACTGAAGCTGAATATGTAGCAGCTGGAAGTTGCTGTGCGCAAATCCTATGGATTAAGCGACAACTAGAAGACTATGGTATCACGCTTGATAAAACACCCATAAGATGTGATAACACTAGTGCAATTAATCTAACAAAGAATCCAATTCAACATTCAAGAACTAAACACATATAAATCAGATATCATTTTATAAGAGAACATGTAGCAAATAATGAAATATGTCTTGATTATGTTAACACTGAAGAACAATTAGCTGACATATTCACGAAACCTTTAAATGAAGAGAGATTCTGTTATCTAAGAGGAGAGTTAGGTATTTGTGATCCTTTAGAATGAATTTGAAACCCCTAAGGAAATTTTATCTAAGATTCTTTCAAATCCTCAATCCTTAAGGAAATCTCATCTAGGATTCATATCTAATTGATTCACTCATATCCAATGATTATTTATCAATTTTTATGATCATTTTCTGGACACATTTCAGAAATTTCATGATTTTAGTCTGAAATGGTCTCGGAGCTGACTCGATGCGTATCGGAGTCGACTCCCGGTTTCAACTGAAACTCTCGGGTCGACCCCTCTTAGGCGCGAGTCGACTCCATGTCGGGACAGCCTTTCTGTGTCTGAGCCGAGTCGACACCCGGGTTTGCGCGAGCCAACTCGAGGTGGTCCCAAGTTGATTTATCTAGGGCAGAGTCGACTCATCGCTCATTCTATTCGACCCCAATCGTCAAATACTCTCTCCACGCTCTCTCCAAACCTTCCAAACTCTCAATAATCCCTGATTATCACCTCCAATCATCAAATGGCACCTAAAACTAGAGGATCTAGCGCTGTGGCGGGTGGAATCAAACGGAAACGCTCAGTGAAGAAGCCGGTGAAGCGTCCCGTGCGAGAACCTTCTCCAAGCACTGACTCCACCTCATCTGCTTCTACCCCAACTGCTGCTCTGCTGCCACGTCCTCCCAGGTAGATCGTCTAGCGGATAGGATCATTACTACTGGTAGGAAGGTGGATTTTGAATTGTTTGAGAATGAGGGTTTTCTTGTTGGGAGACAGTTAATCGAGATGGGTTGGGAAAAAATTTGTTCTCTAGAGTGCCCGACCTATCCCTCATTGGTTAAAGAATTTTACAAGAATTTGTCCAGAGGAGACCATGGGCTTATTAGCAATGTGAGAGGAGTCAGATTATCTGTTACCGCAGAGATTTTGTCTAGATTGTTGAATTTACCTTTGTCTGGCACCTCCACATTTTCTTCTGATGACCGCGCCCCAGCTTTATCCAGATTGTTAAACCGGGAAGTGGTTGGATTTGAAGAGGTATTCGCTAATCAGCTATCTTTAGAGTTGAGATTACTACACAATATCTGCAGTAGGATTCTATTTCCTAAAACTGGTAGATTTGACTATGTCTCGGAGCGAGATGTTTTTGTAATGGACGCCATTGTGACAGGCAAGCCTATCAATCTTCCCAGCATGATTCTGTGGTACATAGCAGATTGTGGAGGGAAAAGAAAATCAAGTCTGCCTTATGGGATGATCCTTACTATGATTTTTCGAAGCCAGGGTTGGTGATTTCTGATAATGAACCTATGAAGAATTTAAGACACACTGATTTTTATAGTCTAGCAATAATTCATAGGATGGGGTTTGTCAAAAAGAATGGTAAATGGGAAAGGAAAGGAGTGACAGAAGATAGAGCTACAGATACTGAGGCTGCAGGACCCTCTGCTAGACATCCTTCGCCTGCACCTCCGAGCCCTTTGGTTTCTGCCTCTGCTCCAGCCCTAGCTCCAACTTTAGTTCAGACTTCATCTTCTGCTAGTTTTTCAGATCAACAAATTTTGCAAATCAAAGCCTTACTTGAAGATCAATCTGATAAGCTTAAAACTGAAATTGAGAATAAATTTATGCATTTAAGAGAGACACTTTATTCTCTTGATGATCGTATTTCAAAGATTGAATCTACTATCGGCTCTTCATCGGCATCCTTAAGTAGTGATCTCAAGAATATTTTTGAAGAACTTAAGGATATATGTGGAGATGGAGAGACATATGCAAAGAGCAACGCAGAGCTTCAAGACAAAATTCAGAGTGCGTGCACCTTTGTTGATGAAAAACTCAAGGATTATGTTAAAATTCAATCTGAAGGAATGAAAAATATAGTTGATCATCTAACTAGAATTGTAAGAACTCATTTTTGAGTTACTAGAGTTTCAATCCTTGTTTTGTACTGAAGTTTTTATGCTTTCTTTATGAAATCAATGTACTGAACATTTTGATGTATTAGACTTTTAAATGAAATGAATTCTCTATTTCCTTATTTCAATGAAATTTGAATGAATGTTTATAATTCTCTATCTTTTTGTTGATAACAAAAAAGGGGGAGAATTTTATAGTTCTATGATTGTCTATGATTGTGATAAAATGAGATAATTAATTAAGTTTCATAGGGGGAGCTACCTCATTAAGGGGGAGCCTAAGCCTAACTATGAAAACAAAATCAATTCACTAATCAATCATGAACAAACTCAATATTTTTGTCATCATCAAAAAGGGGGAGATTGTTGAAAGATTATAGAAAAATTATATGATCCAATCCTTTTGATTTTGATGATTACTAAAAGCCATTGAGTTTATTAAAGGATGTAATGAGTGTATGCAAATGAGCAACAAATTTATTTTGAACAATCAACATGAATGCTCAAGTTTAACTTTAAACAATTTTGAAAGTGACTTTAAGCTTAATATTCAAACTTTCAAAAAAAAAAGAAATGTTATAATTCATGTTTTAATCAACAAGTTTTTGGATTAGTTCATGAATCAATTTTAAATGTTAATTTTATTGATTCCATGACAAAACATTGAATTAAAATGAATCTGGAACGATTTTAATGTCAATCAGAAAAGTTTCTGATTTTTGATACATTCCGGAGCCGACTCCTGAGTTTCAGAGTCGACTCCGCTCAGTGTACAGAAATGTGCATCTGTGTCGAGTCGACCCATGAAATTGTCGAGTCGACCCCTGATTCTGTCGAGCCGACTCCTGGACTGTGCGAGTCGACTCCGCTCAGACACCAGAAGAGTGTTTTTCTGAGCACTTCGCGAGTCGACCCCAAGTCTTTCTCGAGTCGACTCCCGACTTTCAGGAGTCGACACTTCACTTTTAGCGAGTCGACCCCTAACCTTTTTAAACATTTCTATTTTTGGTAAGACGAGCTCGAGCCGACTCGGGAAAAGCATGAGCCGACTCCAGCAAATCTGGGCGCGATTTTTAACAATGACACATCAGCCCCAACGGTAAGATTTTTGAATAACGGCTATTTTTTCTTGTCTCTAACGGATATATTTTTGCAGATTCTATAAATAGAGGAGCTCTTTTCAAATCACATATACAAGAGAAAATCAAAAAGAGAGAAAAGAATATCTTTTGAAAAGAGGGAAAAACAGAGCATATCGGGAAAATCATTTAGCTCAAAGAAGAGTGATTCAAAAGGAGTGAAATCCAAGAGGAAGTTTCGTCCGCTCCTTCTCATCAATCCACAAGAGTTTAAAGAAAATCCACAAGCATTTCAAAGGTCAAATCGGAGGATTTTCAAAAGGGAGAAAAAGCTTCATCTCAACTCCAAAATCTTCAACGGTCAAGAATCTTGCTGAGGCGTGATTCAACGTTTCAAGAGGAGTTGAAGAGAAGAAGGAAGGAAGCCCAAGCCACTACCATCTGCAATACAATCAGGCTTTTCTAACCTTATTTTATTTTGTACTTCATTGTATATTTGCTCAAGGGGAGCACTTTATTGTTCAAACATTCTATTCTATTTGTTTGCTGATTCAATCAGTGGATTGAATTAGTGGAGGTTGGTATACCTCATTACAAGCCGGAGTGCTTGTGTTGGGTTAGTTGTGAGCCCAAGAAAAACAACGTGTAGGGTTTTGTGCTGGTAAGCCCGAGTTAAAACCAGCTGGGTTCGTTGTGCACCCGGTAAAACAACAAGTTTGAGTTGTGAGCTTGGAAAACAACTCGACTGTAATCTAGAGAGATTATAGTGTGGACCCAAGTGAATCTTGGGAGTGGACGTAGGTGTTGGTTACACCGAACCACTATAAAATTATCTTGTGTTTGCCGTGCTATATTTGCTCTCTCTCTATCTCTATCTTAATTGCTTGTGTATTACTTGTTAGTTAATTTCACTCACTTGCACATCTTGCTAACTAATCAATTAAAGTCTAAAAAGTCTTAAATTTTTAAGAACCCAATTCACCCCCCCCCCTCTTGGGTTGCCATCTGGGCCAACAATTAGGGTTTAATAATTCTTAGCAATCAAGTTAACAAAAATTAGACTCTCTATTCTAGGTTTATCCTAAATCTAGACAGCTCCTAACTTTCAAGACTGCCTTGGAGCCCTCCAAGTCAAAAATTAGCTGATTAACTAGCCAGTTGAGGATAAGGTCAGTGGGGGTCCCCCCGTTGCTTATTAGGTAAGCGAACGGAACCAATTAAATAACTACTTTCCTTTCCTTTTCTAACACCAGTTAAGCAATCAATCTTGACCCGGTCCAACTCTTTTGGGTGCCTTGTCCTATTGAGCTCGAGTTCCTTAGGGGCTGACGTCTAGTTAATTTTAGAGTTAAAGGTTTGGGTTAATGCAAAATGAAGGATGTAGTTTTGTGGGCTAAGGAAGGGTGATGAAATCCCCACCTTATCTTAATTAGGGGTTTATACTCTTAAAGTTAATTATGAAAATGCTATGCAATAAGCAGATGCCCAGCTCTTGAAATTATCAAACAAAATTAATCTAACTACTTTTTATTTTTAAAGATTTTTGTGATTAGGTTTCTAATTTCCTAATAAATTATGAGATGTCAATGGAAGAATTTTTGAGTTTTATAGAAAATAAATCCACCTAAGTCAATCTAAGCTTAGAAATAAAATAATTATCTTGTTTATATATTTTATTTTTATCTTTTTTTTATATTTTATTTTTATTGTTTTTATTTTCTTAAATTAATTATATTTTATGGAAGGTGTCTTAGGATTTTCTTTCAGGTTCTTTTAAGGTAAGTTAATTAAAAAAATTTGATTAGGTTAAAAGTGGATTTGTGACAAGAAGGAAAGTAATAAATTTCTTTTTTTATGTTAAAAGAAAATATGCAATTCTAACAATTAAGGAAATAAAATAAAGAGACAATAACTATTCAAAAATTAAAAATAAGAATAAAATTAAGAGAAAATTAATCTAATTTTTTTTATTTTTTTGTTTTTTTATTTTTATATTTTTTTTTCAAAATAACACACTTAAGTCCCCAGCAATGATGCTAAAATCTGATGGGTGTCGTAGCGCAACGATTAAAACACCTTAATTTCATTAATAGAATAGTGAGAGTAAGGGATCGATTCCATAGGGACTTTAGTGATTATCTTGAAATAAATTTATAAATTTAACTTAATAGATAATTAATAGTGCAAAATAATTAAGATATGGTCTGTCTTATAAGAGCACGACCCGTTGATCACGGCCCATCCCTTTTAAGCATAGATCAGTCTAAATTATTTTCACTTAAATATAATTTAATAACAATTAAACATGAATAGAAACTTTATTTCATATTAATTAAAAAGTTATGACATTAAAAAGGCAACAGATTACAATAAATTTCTGAACCAAACCAGAGACAAGCTGAACCAAGTTGAAGACATGAACCGTGCCCTCTGTTCTTCCTCCGTCTCCAAGCCACAGACAGAGGACGAACCCACGGATGCAGCAAGAACCTCAACGAACCCACGGATGCCTCAAAACAGAGCCTCCAGGAAGAACACGGATAGCTCCTGGGCACACCTGGGAACAACAACGGAACTCCAACAGCAACCTTCACGATCCGATGGCAGTCTGGAATAGAGCAATAGAAACCTCCACGGATGTAGCACCTCGAACGAACGCTGCTAGAGGCTCTCCCAAGCCACGGAACAGAGACTCTCCCAAGCCACGGAACAGAGCTTTCTCCACCTCCTGCAAACTCCAAGCCACCTGGAACAGATGTAGATCGTTGGACGGACCCCGTGCACCCTCCCTCCTTTCCTGGCTCTGCTATTTGTAGAGGTTTGGACACGGCCTTGATGCGGAGCCAGATTCTGTTTCCTTATTAGAGATGTCCTGTTTCCATATAAAACGACGCATGATGCAAAGAATTCCCGAAGAAATCGCAAATAAAATCAAAATTCCTTCCATATGAGTCTAATTCTTTCAATTTGCTACTTTCCTATTCAATTATTTCTTATTGGTGGAGGAAAAGATTGAATTTGATTAGGAAAAGAATCGTGCGAAAAGAAGGCAATTTCTGCTGAGAAGACGATGAAGTCGGCACTGGTTTGCCAACTTTGCTTTAAAATGTGTGCTAAATCCTTATAAAATTAATTTGAGCTCGTTTTAAATCCAATTCGAGTGTCATTTACGTTGTTAAATTCCTAAAATCGAGCTCTTCAAATTGATAAGGTTTTTCCTAAAATATTATATAAAATATTAAAATATTAAATAATAATAGGTAATTGAATTATTAATTAATAGGTTTAATGATAATTATTTATGCGTTTATCACCCACCATCGCTCTGCTACCACTTAGCCTCTAGTCCGCAAGAGACGGTGTCGGCAGCAGCGCCTGAGCCGCTCGACCCCCGAGACTGGGAAAGGAGAGGGAAGCCAGCCGAGCACCTCCTAACCTTTCCCTTGGGGGAGGACCGATGAGGACCATCCAGATCGGAGCATTGCTTCCGAAAGAGGCGCGCAATCGGCTCCTTGCTTTCCTGCGTACCAACTCCGACATCTTTGCATGGTCATCATCAGACATGCCATGCATTCCTGAGGAGACACTTATCGGCTCAACCTCAAGCCAGAATATCGGCCTGTCCAACAGAAGAAGAGAAGCTTCGCTCCCGATAGGCAGAAGGCCATTGACGAGGAAATCCGCAAGCTGAAAGCTGCAGGCCACATTCAGAAAGTTCATTACCCCGACTGGTTGGCTAACGTCGTGATGGTCCGTAAGGCAAACGGGAGCTGGAGGATGTGTCTAGATTTCACTGACCTCAACAAAGCATACCCCAAGGACAGCTTCCCTTTGCCTCAGATCGACCAACTGGTGGATGCTACGTCCGGTCACGAAACCCTTAGTTTCATGGATGCCTTCTCTGGGTACAACCAAATCAGGATGAACCCGACGGATGAGGAAGCTACCTCTTTCATCACCGAGAAGGGACTATACTGCTACAAGGTGATGTCGTTCAGACTGAAGAACACAGGGGCCACTTACCAAAGGCTAATGAACAAAGTCTTCGAGGATCAGATCGGACGCAACATGGAGGTATACGTGGACGACATGCTGACAAAAAGCGTCCACGCCACCAGCCATATCGCCGACTTGACGGAGACCTTCGGCAACCGCCGCCGATACCAGATGAGGCTGAACCCATGCAAATGTGCTTTTAGGGTGACAGCCGGCAAATTCTTGGGTTTCATGGTGACTCAACGAGGAATTAAGGCAAACCCCGATAAAGTCCGAGCCATCTTGGACATGAGATCTCCCGCCAACAAGGAGGAGGTGCAACGCTTGACGAGAAGGGTGGCGGCCTTGAGCCATTTTCTATCCAAGTCCGCTGAGAGATGCTTGCCTTTCTTCAAGGCACTGCGCAGAGTCAACTGATTCGAATGGACGAGGGAGTGCCAGGAGGCCCTCGAGGGACTAAAAGAATTTCTATCCATCCCGCCACTCCAAGCCAAGGGATGGAGAAGAACTTCTTTTGTACCTCGCAGCTTCTCTCGAAGCTATCAGTTCCATGCTGGTTTGCATAGACACCGATGGAACGCAAAAGATGGTGTACTACACCAGCAAGGTGCTTCACAACGCGGAGACTAGATATTCGAGAATCAAGAAGATTATCTTCGCATTGATTGTTTCCGCCCAGCGTCTCCGACCTTATTTTCAGGCTCATCCAATTGTGGTAGTCACAGATCAACCGCTTAAGGCAGTTCTTTCTCGTCCCGACACCTCTAGCCGACTAGCGAAGTGGGCACTCAAGCTAGGAGAATTCGACTTATCATTCCATCCCAGGTCGGCCATGAAGTCTCAAGTCTTGGCGGATTTCTTGGTTGAGTGCACTTGGGTTGAGGAGCAGCGAAAGAGTCGAGGCAAACCCCTTGGATCCTAGAACCGAAAGGAGAGATGATTGGATCCTTCATGTGGACGGAGCGTCAAACTCCCAAGGGAGCGGAGCGGGCCTTATCCTAGCTAGCCCGGATGGAGTCGTAACCGAGTATGCCCTCTATTTTTTCTTCCCAGCCACAAACAATCGGGCGGAATATGAAGCCCTACTGTCCGAATAAGATTGGCCCGGGAGCTCGGAGTAAAATGCCTTAGGGTATTCACTAACTCCCAGCTAGTCACCGGCCAAATCAGAGGGGAGTACGAGGCTCGGGATCCTACTATGTCCCGTTACTTAAGCGTGGTGCAATCGCAAACCTCTCCCTTAGCTTATTTCAGCGTCAGCTACATCCCTCGGAAGGAGAACGCTAGAGCTGACGCCCTGTCCCAATTCGCCTCCTCAGCCGACGAGGCTTTGGGAAGAGCTTACATAGAGCATCTGAAAGCCCCAAGCATCGAAGCCACAGAAGAAGCCCTACCGGTCGAATAGGAGCCTTCTTGGATGGACGCTTATATCCGGTATCTCACTAGCGGCACCCTCTCTGAAGACCCGGCTGAGGCTAAGCTGCTCAAGCGGCGGGCCCCGAAGTTTCTAATAATGGAAGGAAAGCTCTACCGAAGGTCGTTCTCGTACCCGATCCTCAGGTGTGTCGGCCCCATGGAAGCGGATTATATGTGGGCATATGTGGAAGTCACCTGGGGGGCAGAGCCCTAACACACAAAGCCCTACGGCAGGGATACTATTGGTTGACAATGAGGGAGGACGCGTCCAAGCTCGTCAGGAAGTGCGATAGTTGTCAACGCCATGCCAACATTCAGCGGCAACTGACGTCCCAGCTGACCCCCCTAGCTGCACCTTGGCCCTTTGCCCAGTGGGGTATGGACATCCTGGGATCATTCCCTCCAGCCTCCGGTCAGCGCAAATTCCTACTAGTAGCCGTCGACCATTTCACCAAGTGGATCGAGGCTGAAGCACTCGCCTAGATCACCGAGGGCAAGGTGAGATCCTTCTTTTGGAAATCTATAATGTGTGGTTCGGGCTGCCGCACACTCTCGTCACTGACAACGGCCAGCAGTTTGACAACACAGCCTTCCGGGAGTTCCGCACCGAGCTAGGCATTCATCAGCGGTTCACCTCTTTGGGGCATCCCCAAACCAACGGCGCGGCTGAGGTGACCAACCGCATTATTCTTCAAGGACTTAGGGCCCGGCTAGATGACTACAAAGGACGGTGGGTGGAACAGCTCCCCAGTGTGCTGTGGGCCTACCACACAACGCCGTGAGCCCCCACTGGAGAAACTCCTTTCAGCCTAGTTTTCGGGTCCGAAGCTATCATTCCTGTGGAGATAGGTGTCCCGAGCCCCCGGACAGAGTTGTACAGCTGTCATTCCTGCAGGCTGACCTCGACCTAGTGGAAGAACTACGAGATCGAGGGCGGCTCCGGATGGCGGCCTTCCATCAGCAAGCAGCCAAGTACTACAATGCCCGAGTACGTCCCAAGACATTCCACCCCGAAGACCTAGTCCTTCGACAAGCTGAAGTTTCAAAGTCGACGGAAGGAGGCAAGCTAGCGCCAAGATGGGAAGGACCCTATCAAGTCACGGAGGCGCTTCACCACGGAGCATACAAAGTTGAGGGGCTAGACGGGAAGCCTCTCCCCCACACTTGGAACGCAGATAACTTACGTCGATATTATCAATAGTTTGTTAATTTCCTTAGCTTGAACCTGTCTACTAGAGTACTATTCAAAATATTCTCACTGACATGTCTTTGAGTAATCCTGCTTCTCACTCCAAGCCCGACTCCGCGTCGGCACTCCAAGCCCGAGCCTCCCCTCGGCACCTAAGCTTGGCTCTGCGTCGGCACTCCAAGCCCGAGCCTGCCTCGGCACCTAAGCCCGGCTCCGCGTCGGCACTCCAAGCCCGAGCCCTCGGCACCTAAGCCCGGCTCTGCGTCGGCACTCCAAGCCCGAGCCTCCCCTCGGCATCTAAGCCCGGCTCCGCATCGGCACTCCAAGCCCGAGCCTCCCCTCGGCGCTTGAAGTTCGACTTCGCGTCGGCGCTGGAAACCCGACTTCGTGTCGGCACTGGAAGCCCGACTCCACGTCGGCACTCGAAGCCCGACTCCGCGTCGACACTCAAAGCCCGACTCCCGTCGGCGCTGGAAGCCCGACTCCGCATCGGCCCTTGAAGCCCAACTCCGAGTCGGCACTCGAAGCCCAAGCTCGCCTCGGCACACAACCCGCCACCACATCGGCGTCTGAAGTCCGACTCCACGTCGGCGCGGGTTTGACTTTGCATCGGCACCCGTTTGACTCCGCGTCGGCACAAGTTTGACTCCGCATCGGCATAGGTTCAACTCTGCATCGGTACGCAAACCCGATCCCACATCAACTCTCTAGCTGACTTTCTAGCCGTGTCCCTAGACCGAGGTCGTGTTGGAGTTCTCCCTTGGCACCGACTCTGGCATCGTCCTGCGATGTATGGTCGAGTTTTCTAGTCATTGGTATTCGGTTCGTTTCGACTTATTCGCTAGAAAACTTGACTACGGTGCAAGTCATGAGCATTATGGGTCAAAATTCCATTAATAGTAAAAGTTTACAAAATTGCCGATTTAAGTCGGACTTGATACAATGCAGTGGAAGCAAAAGAAACTAGGGTTCAGCCGAAGCTAAGCCGTCATCTTCGGGAACTTCATCCAGCTCCAGCTCTTCAATTCCCTCGAGGCCGTAGAGTCTGCGTATTTTCTCCTTGCAATCTTGGAAGCCACCGTCGTATGCAAATGCAGTTGTCTCGGCCAACTCCTTACTGAAGGCTTTGGACTTTCTAAAATCCTCTATGGCCTTGACGGCTTTCTTCTCGGCCTCGGCGGCCTTCTCTTCGGCCTTGGTGGCCTTCTTCTCAGCCTCGGCGGCCTTCTTCTCAGCCTCGGTCACCGCCGCCCTCAGATGTGCTGCCTTAGTGTCTCTTTGGCGAGCGATTTCCTTGGCATTCTCGGCCCGCTCCTTGGCCACTCCAATCTCAATGGTGGCAGAGTGCAGCCGGTGCTTCAGTAGGTAAATCTCCGCTTCAATGGCTTTCTGCTTCTCTTCCGTCACCCTCTGCTTTTCCTCTGCCACCTAAGCATTATCAAGCTCATTGGTTTCCTGGCGCTGAGCCACTTCCAGCGCCTCCTCCGCCTTCTCAGCCCGGGCCAAGTTACGAAATCGGGCAGCCTCGGCTTCAGCCTTTTGCGCCCGGGCAGTCTCCGCCCGGGCCTCCTTCAAGGCTGCCTCGGCCCTCTCTACTCTAGCCCGGACTTCTCGAATTTCCTCCAGAGATTGGTCGAGAGCGACCTCGGCCTGGGACCAAAGACCCCTCATGGCGGTCATAGAGTTCAACGACTGATCAAATTATTTGGTTTAGATGAAGAAACGGTTCCAAAAGCTTTGACAATGGAATAATACTTACCCATATATGTGCCACGGATGCCTCTAGGAAGAATGTAGATCTCCCTTGATGTCGAAGGAACCTCTGTAGCTCGGGCACGGAAGTCTGGTCCAATATCCGCTCGGCCCAACGGCTATAGCGCATCAAAATTGACTGAAAAGAGGGATCGATGTCATCTCCCTCCGCTGACCTGGGGGCTGAAGGCGAGGGCTCAGCCTCCGACTCTGCTCCCTCTAGCGCCTTTGCTGGTGGGGACGCCTTGGCCACTGCCCCTTCGGGAGATAGGGCAGCTTCTGGAGTCGGCCTTGTAGCCGAGTTGGTCGGTTCCGCTTCGGGAGTTATGTGCTGTGGTGACGGCACTTTAGTGCCTTGCTCCGGAGAAGTGTCGATCATATCAATAGGAGATAGAGGCAGTGCTGGTGAAGGCAACGAGGTAGATCCCTTTCCCCCACCTCGTTCCATCCTGATGCCTCTCCGGCCTCGGCCCTTACCACCTCGCTTCCTAGGGCTTCTTCGGCTTTGGCCCTTTCCGCCTCGCTCCCTCTCGAGGCCTCTCCGACCTAGGCCCTTCCCTCCATCTTGCCCCTTTCAGAGGCCGCCCCGGCCTCGATCCTCCTGGCAATCTTGATGATGGCCCTCCTCTCGGCGGGGGCCCCATCCGCCTTGACCTTTCTTTTCCTTGTGGCAACCTGTCTTATCTCGCGAAGCGATGGTGCCATTCCTATATCAAGGAACATGAAGCGAAGAGTGTAAAAAAAAAGAGAAAAAACATAAAAGATAAAAACATATTATTGCTGCTCACCGTCGTCCGAAATAAAGCCCGCTAGCCGAAGATTCTCCTCGGCTAGCAGCCGATTGCATCGAGGGACGTCGACAGTAATCAACTGCCCGAACGCCTCTTGATCTCTTAGAAGAATTCTGGGGTCTTTGTTGGCCACGGTGTCAGGGATTCCCCACTCGGTCTTCACTCCCTCAATTTGGGCAAAAAAGAACCTACTTTTCCATCCCTTAACGGAAGTAGGAAGATGCAACTTGAGAGTTCTAGTGGGCCTAGGGGCGAAGGACCACCATCCCGATTGTTTCCTAAGGGTATAGAAGCAACGGAAAAGAGAAATCCTAGCCTCTATCCCATGGATGTGGCATAGCACTAGAAAACCTATGAGGGACCGAATGGAATTTGGGACCAATTGAGCCAAGGCCAAGGAATATCTATCTAAAACGTTAAGTATGAAAAGATGAAGGGGAATACGGAGCCCAGCCTTAAAATAATACTTGTCGAGGGCGACCCTACCAGGGTAAGAAGAGGTTACCCTATCATCGGGAAGAAGCCGGTATAGGCGAAGGTCGGTGGGAATCTAATAACAAGCCCTAAGATTGATTATCTCCTGGGCCATCATCACAAAGGCGGTCCCCTCGGGAGACTCCCCTGTATGAGAGGGGCCGACAACGGCCGGACGGCACCGGACAGGGGCCCGTCCGACGACCGGGCGATTCTCAACGGGAAATTGCCCAACCACTCGCCGCTGCCCCGCTGGGACATCCTCCATAGAGGATGACCAGCTGGGCGCTGAAGAAGAAGAGGGTTGTCGAGGAAGATTGGGGAAATAGCCCTCGGAACCAGAAATTGAACATGAAAGGGACGAAGCAGCCATGCGAGCAGAACTAACCTGAAGGAATTGAGGATGAAGAATCAAAGACGAAGGGCTCGGAAGGATGGAAGACGAACAGGCTCGAGTAAAACCAGAATGGGGATGAAAACGAAAGCAGTAAGTAGTACAGCTTGAGCCAAGAACGCCACCCTTTTATAGACTTGTCTTTTCAAAATCGTCCTGCCAAGCTTGCTCCGGCTACGTGCCTGCTTCCCATTGGGGACAGCTACAGCAACCACCCGGAACGCATGGCCCGAAGGCCCCTGCCAACGGAGGGATGCGGTAACCTCAGCGAAATAATGTGCCTGCTCAGCCCTCAGAGGAAATCCTCCACGATCTTAACGGTCAAGGCGGGCAAGATGATGGCATCGCAGCGTCCGATGCACCATTAAGGGGAGGACGGCCCTTGACACGTGTCGCCTGAAGATTAGCCACCGAATGATAAAACGCCCCCTTTCAATGGTAGGTGCACGCTCACCCATCTCGAGGGCGGAGGAGGGCATCTGATATGGCTAATCACCATCAGGCGGTACGATAACATCCCACACGATTTTTAAACAATCCCTGCTAGCTTAGAGCTCGACCCCGGATTCGACTCGGCCTCGGCTCCAGTCCCGCCTCGGCCCCTGATTCAACCCGGCCTCGGGTGCGCCTCGGCCTCGGATTCGGCTAGGCCTCGGCTTCGGTCTCACCTCGGCCCCGGATTCGGCTCCAGTCCCGCCTCGGCCTCAGATTCGGCTCGGCCTTGGCTCCAGTCCCGCCTCGACTTCGAACTCGGTTCGGCCTCGGCTTTGGTCTCGCCTCGGCCCCGGATTCGACTTGGCCTCGGCTCCAGTCCCGCCTCGGCCTCGGATTCAGCTCGGCCTCGGCTCCGGCCTCGCCTTGGCCTCAGATTCGATCCGGCTTCTTGAGACACAAATCACACAGCACGGGCAGCCCACCTGTTAGGCCGGAATCACAGGCAGTTACCAACACACTGTACAGTCGCTGATATTCCCAGCACCCATTTAGCAATGGAGCACCTGCCTGTCGTTCACAAAGCTTATCGTAACAAAAGGGAGACCTAGCGGCTCTAACGACAAGTATAAAAAGGACCCTAGCTTACAAGGCAGGAGGACGAAATCTTTACTCTCTCAAGCACTATTCTCATACGAAATTCCTGTTCTCCAAGCCACTAACTTGAGCGTCGGAGGGTCCCCACCGGTACCATCGGTCCGGGACTTTTTGCAGGCTTTCAGAGGAAGAAGGCGATCTCTCCTCATTCCTGAAGACCCACAGAAATCTTAGCTTGCCCGACGCTCATCACAAGTGATTTGGCAACAACACACTTAATTTTCTATTATGCTCTAGATGCTTTTCCATTCACTCACTCGGTGATAATTTAAATAAAATTAATATGATAATTAAAAGAACTAGCAATAGAAATTCAATTTTCAATTTAATGGCTTAGTCAGCATAAATGCAGTACAAAATGCACATAATTGCAGAAGGTTCAGGAAGAATGGGAAGAGCCGGTGTTGCTTCATGCCAAACGAGTCTTGTTTGTTTGGAGTGTAGCAGGGCTAAGTCACTCCTTTTCATGGGATGAAGCTTGGCTTCTAAGATTGCAGATCATCAATTGTTACAAAATGCAAAAGTATAAAGCAGCCAACAAGGATGCACACTCGTACAAAGGATTACCGTTTCTGCTGGCTGAAGTAAATTTGCAATATTTCTCTTTATCTTTCCTATATCCTCATAAGAAAGGTCCTGGTAGTCCTCTTCTGCAGTTATCTTCCCCTGATGCTTTTCTGCAAATCCAGGATCAACTTCATGACTATCCAACCACGCATCCTGAATCAATAAAAAAGAAAAGGTCATTTCCAATCATCACGATGTGAATGGATGCACAAAAACAATTTGTCATGACGAACACATAAATGACTATAAAATCAAGCACCTTAATTTCATCTTGACTTGCATAGTCAACAAAATTTCCACTGGCATCGAAGTATCCTTCTTCTCTTTCTTGCTTCAAATTAAATGGATCTATTGAAATACCATCATCATCAAAATTAGTATCCTCCTGCGTCAAAATTAATTCCTTTTTATCAGCTAACCCCTGTCCACAAACTGGTTGGACGGAAAGGATAAAAGACTCCCAACTTCAAGCAAAAAATTGTAACTTGGACACAGATTTCTTCAAAGTTATGACCTGATAAAAAATTCAAAGGATAAACAAAAATCTAACGATTATGCTGACCTCATAGTGAACCTCGGCAGAGGAGATGTTCGTGTGGTCCCGGAACAGCTCCTCCTCTCTCAATTCCCATAAAAAATCCCAAAATAGAAAAATAATTCCCAACGGCCGCATAAAAATTCAAAGAAAGTGGCACCGGGAGCCCGATTCATTAAAAACTTCTACAATGCCTAGAGAATCTCGTCCTCCAGAGACCAGAGCCAAGAAACCCCTGATCGCCCAACTCAATCCATCGGATTCGCTCGATCGAAGCCCTAAACCACAGGGAAGCACCGTGATCACCTCCGATCGAATCAAGAACTCACCTTTCGCTGCCTCCCCTGCCGATGATTCCAATCCCCGAGCTTGATTTCCAATCTCTCCGACGGGCATTCCCCTCTCGCTGCTTCCCTAAAATGCGAGCGAGTGTTATTGGAGAAAAATCCCTAATGGAGTCTTGCGTTTGGCCGAAGGCGTCGGAGAGGCGGTGGAGGAGGAGAGAGTAGGTGGCGTCCGAGGGAGCGAACAAGGGCTGGCGGCAAAAAGAGAGAGGGAAGGTTCGGGGTGAAATAAGAACGAACCCCTAACCCGCGACTTATAAATTTAGGCGCCACGGTCAAATAAAAATGGGCACCGAGCAGTGAAAATTCAAGAGCTTTTAAGCTTTATTTATAAATATAAATATATAATATTTAAATATTTTTATAACAAATTTATGAACAAAAAAAAGCCTGGGTTTTAGTGGCTATGACTATGAGTATATTTTTCAAGATTTCAGATTTAAATCTTTCTATCTATCTCTTATAATTTTATTTTATAAAAAAACTTATATAATTTTATTTTATAAAAGAACTAAAACAAGGTTTTTTTGTTTCATCTTTCTATTTTTTCTATTTTTTTCTATTTTTTAATGAAAGATTTTTTTAAAAGAAATATTAATTGAAACAAGATTTTGAATTTATCCTAAGATCTTGAACGATTAGAATTTGATCTAGCGGTTCATATATATATATATATATATATATATAATCATTTGAAAATATATTTAATAGGAGCTTTTTTTAAAGGAAATATTAGTTGGAAGAACTATCAAGATTTTATTAAACATTTAAATCCCTTTATAAATTATTTAAATAATTTGTCAATATATAAAGTCACTATTTTTTATGTTGTTTTAGTTGGAGCATTATCTCATTTACTATTTTACTAAAAAAGAATAAGTTCTTCGTATCTAGACTTCTTATTAAGAGTGATTTTACATGAATTAGTGAAGACTAACAAGGCTTGATGACATTGATTGATAAATTTTAAATTTTGAAGATAACCATCAACACTATATATATATATGTATGTATGTATGTATGTATATACATACGTGTATATATATATACACACACCTGTATATGTGTGTATGTGTGTGTATAAATATATATGTATGTATATGTATGTATAAAAGAAAATCATGTAATGAATGAGCAACTAGACTGTTGATCCAAAGGAGAGATGAGTTATATAACAAATGATCCAAAAGCTATATATATATATAATACTACCCATTTAACATAAACCCAAAACTAAATTTATTTAGCATTACAAAGGTTAGTGGGTGGTTGTTGGTCAAATTTAGGTCTAGTAATCTTGACTTATTAATAGGTCAAGTTGGGTCGTTAGGCTTAAATGAGATTGATCTAACCCAAACAATTGATTGCCTATTTGGTCACTCTTTAACTACGCATAATTTTTCTTATTACATAGCCTGTTGTCCTTTATCTAATTTATGTAATGAAATCAAACCTTTTATCCTATATTACATAAAACCTTAACCTTTGTAATTGCCACCATCTTTAACATGAAGCAAGAGATGAAAATTTTTGAGTTGTTATCCTATAATCTTAAATACTATACAACCTTTGTTATTTTCCACAACCTAGCAAACTGAGTTGACCGTTCATGAAACAACTTAATAGGGTTTATAAAAAAAATCCCTCAAAAAATCCCTCGAAAATTAATTTTACAAGGGATTTCCTGAGGGATTTATTTTTCATTAATGAGTCCTTAGTAAAAATATTTTGATGAAAAATATCCCTCAAAAAATCCCTCGCAAAATTAATTTTGAGGGATTTTTGAGAAATTTTTTGGTGATTTTGTGAGGGATTTTACGAGGAATATTTTTATAATAAATGGCTTATTTGTAAAAAAATTGATAAAAAATCCATCAGAAAATCCCTTAAAAATTAATTATGTGAGGAATTTTTGAGGGATTCATTTTTCATTAATGAGTTATTAATAAAATTTTTTGATGAAAATAATTCCTCAAAAGTCCCTCGCAAAATTACGTTTCGAGGGATTTTTTTGATGATATTGCAAGAGATTTTCTGAGGGGTATTTCTATAATAAATTGCTTATCTATAAAAAAATAATAAAAAAATTTCTAAAAAATCTCTCATAAATTAATTTTGTGAGGGATTTTTTGAGTAATTTGTTTTTCATTAATGAGTTATTAATAAAATTTTGATGAAAAAATTTCTTTGGAAAATCCGTCACAAAATTAATTTTTGAGGAATTTTTTGAGAGATTTTTTTGATGATCTTATGAGGGATATTTCTAAATAAATAGCTTATTTAAAAAAAATTAAGAAAAAAATTACTCACAAAATCCATTGGGAAATTAATTTTTAAGGGATTTTTCAAGGGATTTTTTATTAAAAAATATTAATAACTCATAAAAAACAAATCCCTCAGAAAATCCTTCGTAAAATTAAATTTTTAAGGGATTTTTTTCTATAATAAATGGATTATTTGTAAAAAAAATTGATAAAAAAATCCCTCGAATGGAAATTAATTTTTGAGTGATTTTTTGAGGGATTTTTTTCATCAAAAAATTTTATTAATAACTCGTTAATGAAAAACAAATCCCTCAGATAATCTCTCACAAAATTAATTTTTGAGAGATTTTTTGGGTGAATTTTTTATCATTTTTTTTACAAATAAGCATTTATTATAGAAATATCTCTCCAAATATCCCTCACAAAATCATCAGAAAAATCCATCAAAAAATCCTTTGGAACTTAATTTTGTAAGGGATTTTTTGATTGATTTTTTTCATCAAAAATTTTATTAATAAGTTATTAATAAAAAATAAATCCCTCAAAAAATCCCTCGTAAAATTAATTTCTTAGAAATTTTCTAAGGAATTTTTTATCAATTTTTATTATAAATAAGATAATTATTATAGAAATATCTCTCAAAAAATCCCTCATAAAATCATCATAAAATCCCTCATAAAATCTCTCAGAAATTAATTTTGTGAGGAATTTTTTGAGGGATTTTTTCATTAAAAAATTTTATTAATAACTCATTAAAAAAATAAAATCCCTCTAAAAATCTCTCGTAAAATTAATTTTTGAGGAATTTTTTGAAAGAATTCTTTTATCAATTTTTTTAAAATAAGCCATTTATTATAGAAATATCCCTAGAAAAATCTCTCGCAAAATCATCAAAAATTCACTTGAAAAATCCCTCGTACTTAATTTTGGGAGTGATTTTCCGAGGGTTTTTTTACATTAAAAAATTTTATTAATAACTTATTATGAAAAACAAATCCCTCGCAAAATTAATTTTTGAGGAATTTTCTGAGAAAATATTTTTATCAATTTTTTTTATAAATAAGCCATTTATTATAGAAACATCCCTCAAAAAATCTCACACAAAATCATCAAAAATCAATTGAAAAATCTCTTAGAACTTAATTTTGCGAGGGATTTTCCAAGGGATTTTTTCATCAAAAAATTTTATTAATAACTTATTAATGAAAAACAAATCCCTCGCAAAATTAATTTTCAAAAAAAATTTGAGGGATTTTTTATCAATTTTTTTACAAATAAGCCATTTATTATAGAAATATGCCTCAAAAAATCTCTCACAAAAATCAAAAAATCCCTCACAAAATCCCTTAGAAATTAATTTTATAAAGAATTTTTTGAGGGATTTTTTTAATCAAAAAAATTATTAATACCTCAATAACAAAAATAAATCCCTCGAAAAATTAATTTTTGAGGGATTTTTTTATCAATTTTTTTTTCAAATAAGCCATTTATTATAGAAATATCCCTTGAAAAATTTCTTACAAAAAGATTAAAAAATCCCTTAAAAATCCCTCGGAACAAAATTTTGTGAGGGATTTGTCCGAAGGATTATTTTTATCAAAAAATTTATTAATAACTCATTAATGAAAAATAAATCTCTCAAAAAATCCCTCGCAAAATTATTTTCAAGGAATTTTCTGAGAGATTTTTTTATTATTTTTTTCACAAATAAGCCATTTATTATACAAATATCCCTCAAAAAATTCTCACAAAATCATTAAAATCCCTCAAAAAATCCTCAAAAATTAATTTTGCAAGTGATTTTTTAAGGGATTTTTTTTATTAAAAATTTTATTAATAGCTCATTAATGAAAAAAATTCCTTACAAAATTCCTCGCAAAATTAATTTTTGAGAGATTTTTTGATTCATTTTTTTTACAAATAAGCCATTTATTAATTAAATATCCCTCACAAAATTGTTAAAAAAATCCCTTGCAAAATCCCTCAGAATTTATTTTGCATGGGATTTTCAAAGGAATTTTTTTCATAAAAAAATTGTATTAATAACTCATTAATGAAAAAATAAGTCCCTCAAAAAATCTCTCATAAAATTAATTTTTGAGGGATTTTTTGAGGGATTTTTTTATCAAATTTTTTTTACAAAGAACCCATTTATGTTAGAAATATCCCTCGAAAAATTCCTTGCAAAATTAATTTTGTGATGGATTTTGCAAGAAAATATTTTTTGCTAGAAAATTTTATAATTTATATTTTTTATCAAAAAATTCCTCAGAATTGCGAGGGATTCTTTCCCTCGATAAAATTCCTCGTTAAATCATACTTTTCTAGTAGTGAAAGATTGTATTTTCTAATAGTAAGTCATTCTTTAAAAATTTTAATGACCTTTTCAAATTGATAAACTTTTGAATAGAGTCATTTTTGTTCAACGTCACTTTTAGCTATGAGTGAGTCATTTTATTAAAACTAGGTATGTACCGTCCTTTAGTGAAATCTCTCATTAGATTGTCTATTTTATTTCAAGTGTCCTGGATATACAATTACGCAAATGTGGATATACCTACAACATCAAATTATACAAACTAGATGCCCTATCATGTTGCCAAATCCTAATCTCAATTCATTTACATGGGTCACGCGATCATTGAATGCACCTACACTTAATAGCTCCAAGTATGAAGCCCATTTAGGCCTAGAGAGAGGCATCAACCCTTAAAATAATAAAACAAAGTGAATATGGTGTATTATTGTGCCCTACACTTATTTAGTTATAGTACATCATCCATCTCTCAATTCCTCAAGAGATCCATGGTTAACTCCTATTTAACTTCATATGTCTCCATAATTATTTCCAATCTTATTAGATGGCATAAGCGGTTAGTTGGCAAATAAAACTAAGTGGCATAACTCCAAAGTTATCCTTCTTTCGCCTTAATATTACTTGGATCCAAGTTAATTGATTTCTCAATAATATATCTTTAACTCTTTACCATACGACATAGTCAAAAGTCATATAGAGTACCTTGAGATCCAACTTATCATCTCAGTCACTTTCTAAATGATCGCCATCTCATACAATATGAAATACTGGCTATAACTGAGTTTGTCTATTTCACAAAGTATATATCTTTACTCAAAACATCATATGGGTCTTAGTTAACTACATCTCAAGGACTTAACTTGAGTCTTCATTTGCTCACTCTCAACAATGCAAAATGAAGCTCTCACACTCACTTTATATTGGCTTCATGAATGATAGAGAAACATTCTTCTTAGCTCTGAATTACATAAAAAGGGTTAACAAGGTCTATATCAAGATGACACTTCAAAAATTTGTACTAAGCTAACTCTCATAGAGCTATAGCTCTACTAAGTCTCACCCATGTTTGCTTTATCACCACCAGAGATAATTGCTTATGTGACTAAGACAACCTTAACCAATCAACATACATGCCATGTTGTGCTAAGTTGTAAGTCATACATTATGCCATAGATAAATTGCTTGAGGTGATTTATTCATCAATGTCTATCATAAAGTGTCAGCAAGCAACAGTGATAAGGGAAGATCACTTGTGATGGAAATTCTTTCAAAGTAGCTTTTTAATGGATTGCATTGGGTTGATTCAGGTACTAATGCAAAATTCAAAAACCCAATTCTCAGGCCATGGATCTGATCCTTGGAAGACCTTGGGTGGTTAATGGCCAACCCATTGCTATGTCACAGTGGCAGTCGGAGTTCATCCCATCGGAAAGTTCTCTCCTCCAAGCTCTTCTTTGGGTCAGACGCTGCTTCCCATTGAGTTTTGGACGGAGGACATCCTCGCTTTGATTCTCTATGTGGCCGAGGAATTTCAGTTCTTGATGAATCGACCATGAATCGGAGATGGGTGGTTTCGCTCGTGCTTGTCTCCGGATTGATCTTAGCAAGCCTCTCCGCCCTGGTGTTCGAAATAGAGGGGCTGGTTCTCCTTTCTGGCAGCCATTTGTTTATGAGAATCTAGATGGAATCTGTAGTGGGTGTGGTTCCTTACATTTATCAGGGGACTGCGGAGTGGTGTCAGATTCCCCATCTTCATCTTCGGGTCTTCGGTTTGGGCCATGGATGGCGGCACTGAGGAGAAGGAAGCTGCCCCCTGTGCAACTGTCTAACCCTCTCAGGACCCCTGCTCTAGTTAAGGCAGCCCCTCCCTCCCCTGTTTTAAAGGATGACTGGCAAGTTCCTAAGAAGGTGGCTCGGAGGCAGGGTGGTCGGGGGTCATCCTCTGCTGTTGCTCCACTGAGTCCATCTCCTCCTTTTTAAAGATTGCTCCTATGTCTAGAGAGGCTACGGTCGGTCTGGATCCAGAGAGCTGGAGGTTGATGCTGACCTGTATCTATTAGCTGTGGTGGAACCTGAGAAGTCTATGATTCAGGTCCCAATGCAGCTCGTCTCCTCTGGCCCCTTGAGTTCACTGCTTCAGTCTTTGGGTGCACGTGCTGGTTTGAGGCTTGTGTGCCGGTTGGAGTGGAAGGGGGCCCCCTGGGTTCTGAGACATCCTTAGTCTCTGTCCCTCTGTTCTTTGAGAACTCAGGGACTAATGTCTCTAACCCTTTTGGGTCTGGGGTCCGAGCTTGGGGACCTCTCAATCTCTGGCCCGTGGTAATGGCTTATATGGCCCATCTAAGCGGGCTCAGCCTGTCGAGACTCAGTCGCAGCGGATTACCTCCAAGGCCTCTAAGGCAAAAGGGAAAGGCCCAGCTAGGGGAAAAGCTAAACAAATGGGTCTCTTACCTTCTCGGCATCGTTCGACTCTCCTAGGAATTCGGAGGGCCTAATCGGGCAGAGACTGTAGAAAGCTCGCCGCAGAGATGGTTTGGCACTTGGGTCTGCCTTAGTGTTACCCCAGTCGGCCCCATTGGTTGGTCAGGACCACGAGGTGGTGGTTGCCTTTCTCAAGGAAGCCATTCAGAAAGATGGTTTAGCGAGCCTATGGATTCATCCCAGGTGGATAAGTATAGTGGTCAGGGATCTGAGGGTCCCCTGTTGCTTAAGGATCACCTTGTTGAGCAGGTTACAGGGGGCACTAATGGTCTCCCTCCCTCTCTAAATTCTAAATGAAGATTCTAGCTTGGAATGTACGAGGGGCCCTAGAACCCTCGTTTCGGTCCTCCTTTGGGAGGCTTCAGCAGTTACATGCCTTTGATATCTGTATCCTAATGGAAGCTCACCTTTCTGGGATAGTTTGGCTTGGCTTAAATCTCTAGACTGTGGGACTCTTATGCCATGGAGTTGGTCGTCTCTCAGAAGGTATTTTGGTGTTATGGAGACCGAAAAAGTTAGAGTGGACACCTTCCATGGGTGTGGCCAGCAGGTGGCTTTGGTTGTTTCGGAAGGGGCCTCTGCTCCTTGGCTTCTCTCAGGGATTTATGCCAACACCGACTTTAGAGCTCGTCGTGTGCTTTGGGATGAGATCCTCTCCCTTCTTAGCCAGGGTTTTCCTTCCCTCCTTGTAGGTGATTTCAATTGTATTGTGGGGGCCTACGAGAAGAGGGAATAGATAGTTTGTTAGTTCTCGGATATCGTTGAGTTCAGGAATTTCATCTCCTCGGCCGGTCTTTTGGATTTGGGGTTTGCTGGATCCCAGTTTACCTGGTGCAATAACCTCCAGGGATCTGCTAGAGTTTGGGAAAGACTGGACATGGCCTTGGCTTCTGCCAATTGGTTGCAGCTCTTTCCTTCTACTACTGTCACTCATTTGTCCAGAATTGGCTTTGATCATTGTCCCATCCTCATCTCTACTGATGTGACCCTTCAATGGTCTAAACAGTTTAAATTTGAGAAATTTTGGACTTTTTATTCCTCTGCTAGGCACATCATTTCTTAGTTTGGCGGATGCCGGTCAGGGGGAGTGCCTCTTACATACTTTCTAGATGGCTGCTTCTAGCAAGCCGTAGGCTCTCTAGCTGGTATAGGAGGGAGGTCGGGGACATTATGAGGCAAGTTGAACAGGCGGAGTTTATTATTTCTTCTCTACAAACCAAGGAGGATTAGGAGGGATTTCTTCTCAACTCGGAGTGTCCACCCTCAGATCTACTTTGGCCATCCACCATTCTCTTATGTTACAGCAGGAGACCTATTGGTGGCAAAGGTCTCGTATTCAGTGGATTAAAGAAGGGGACCGCAATACGAGGTTCTTTCATCAGGCTACTTTACGCCGGCAGTCGGCTAATTGCATCAGGTTTAGTTGATGATGAGGGTCACTTGGAGGAAGACCCTCAGGGGATCAAGGATATGTTTTTTAGTTTCTTCCAATCCAAGTGGACCAAGTTGTCTGGAGATGGGGTCCATGTTCCTCCTGTTCTACTTTCCTACAAGATCTCTGATGTGGAGAATGATACTCTAATCAGGCCCTTCTCTACGAAGGATATTCGCCTTGCTTTATGGGACCTGGGGCCCGATAAGGCCCTGGCCCTGATGGTACCCTCCGTTATTTTTTCGTCATTATTGGAGTATTATTGGTCCAGACGTCGTCCAGGCTATTCAGACTGTGTTTCAGTCTAATCATATGCCTTCTGATTGGAAGCGGACTCTTGTTACCCTGGTGCCCAAACGCCCTGACGCTTCCTCTCCCCAGCATTTTCGGCCAATCAATCTGTGCTCCACATTATATAAGATTTGTGCTCGGCTTTTGGTAGGCCGGATGGCTTCGGTGATCCCTCATCTCATTTCCAGGAGCAGGGTGCTTTTCTTAGGGGGCGCAGTATCACGGATAATGCCCTGTTGGCTCAGGAGTTTATGCATGACCTTCAAAGAGCTTATAGAAGTCAGTGCCTCATGGCTATTAAGCTCGATATAGAGAGAGCTTATGACAGACTGAGATGGGACTTTCTGCACCGTACGCTTCAGGAGTTTGGTTTCCATGAAGCTTTTGCTGCTTGGGTGATGGAGTGTATCCAGAGGCGTCTTTTTCTCTTCTTATTAATGGGGGTCAGACGGAGTTCTTTCACTCAAAGGTTGGTCTGAGACAGGGATGTCCTCTTTCTCCATTTTTATTCATCCTCTCTGCTGATGCTTTATCCCAGGATCTTTCCATGGCTATGCAGACTTGGCTCTCCACCCATATTCAGCTAGCCCCCTTGGTCCTTCGTTGTCCCACTTACTTTTCGCTGATGACTGTCTCCTACTGGGAAAGGCTTCTATTGGTAATGCCACTACCTTTGCGGCCATTCTTCACTCCTATTGTTGTGCTTCGGGTTAGAGAGTTAATCTTAGCAAATTTTGATATGCTTTAGCCCGAGGACGTCCCCTACTCTGAAGAGGTCTATTTCTCGTATGATGGGCATTCCTGCTCAGTCTGATCGGTTGTCCTATTTGGGGATTCCAATTATCGGGAGACGGCCATGGTGTTCGGATTTTAGTTTTTTTGTAAGGCGAATCCATGATCGGCTGGATGGTTGGCAGGTTTCTGGACTTTCTATGATGGTGCAGATTACTTTTATCCGCTCTATGTTATCTTTGATGCCCAGGTATCTTTTGGCTAATACTGCTATTCCTCTAGCCTGTTTGCGGCAGATTGAGAGATACTTCCGGGATTTCCTCTGGGCATCGATGCAGGAGGGCCGCGGTGTTCATCTTGTCGATTGGGACACTGTCTGCTTGCCTACGACCGAGGATGGGCTTGGGATCCAATCATTGTCTGTTAGAAGACATGCGTTGACTGCCAAGCATGCCTCTCGGTTCCTGCTCGATCCGCATTGTTTACGGAGTTCCTTCATGTGTGCCAAGTATGGTAGCTGATCCCGTCCATTCCTTTTCAGTATAACCGGGGCATTCCTTTTTCTGGAAAGAGGTCTGTCATTATGCTCCGACTATTCTGCATAGTACCTCATGGATGATTGGTGATGGAACATTGGTGGACGTCAGTCACGACACATGGATTGCTGACTTTTCCTTGTCTTGCTGGCCGACTTTTGTGTCTTCTGACATATCTGAGGGTATGCAGGTCAGTGATTTTATTTTTCCGATCGTTCTGGATGGTCATCCTCTCGGTTGTCCGTTCTTTTGGGAATGATATCTGCCGGCGTATTCTTTCTATCCCTCTCCCTCCGGGTGCTATTATTGATACCAGTGTTTGGAGGAGATCTTACTTGTCCCATGCTCCCATGGGGGACCTACTGCCTATTTACAGACCACACCCTCAGGTACCAATGGAGTTGAATTGGGTTTGGCATCTGCTTGTTCACCCTAGAGTGAAACTTTTTATATGGAAGGTGGCTCGAGATATTCTTCCTACCTGCTCACTTCTATCCGGGAGAGGGATGAGTATTCTGCCAATGTGCCCAGTGTGTGGTATTGAGGAGGAAACGACAAATCATGTTATATTCGACTGTGCTAGGGCGAGTCAGATTTGGCAGATCTCTGGTACCTATCCTTGGCTGTCGGATTCTGGATCTCACCAAAGCTCTTTTTTGAGATTGTTGAAGCAAGGTAGGGGAAGGGGAACCCATCAGCGGGTTCTTTGTGGGCTTATACAACTTATCAGATATGGTTATCTCGGAATTAGATTCTGTTTTCGAACGTGAGACATTCCCCTGGTAGGGTTTTTAGGGCGGCTGTCTCCCTTTATACTTAGTATATTTCCATCATGGGTTTTTTGATTCTGCGAACCCTAGCCACTGGGTCTTCCCTGCTGCTGTGGCAGCGAACCAGCGTACGGTTTATATCTCCTGGGAGCCCCCTCTAGAGTTTGTTAAAATAAACTTTGATGGGAGTGTCCGTGGCAGATGTGCCGATCGGCTTTTGTTATTCGTGATGCGGATGGCATGATGTTGGCAGGGGAAGGGTTTGGTTTGCTTGATGTCACGGTGCCTCTGGCCGAACTGTATGTGGTATGGGTAGGTATTTTCTATGCTGTTCGGATCCTGGGTGCCCGCAGTCTTATTATTGAAGGCGATTCCATCACTGTCATTCGCTGGATCCGGCAGGAGCCCAGTTCCCATATACCGACTATCCCCTTACTGTGCAACATCGATCTATGATTTTGGAAGTTTAATATCCAGATTTATCATGTCTACCACAAAGCCAATGCAGTGGCTGACTAGATTGCTGCCGGATGGCCTCTCATTCGGGTAGCTAGAGTTGGAAACATGGTGACCCTTGTCCTTCGATCCTTTCTCAATTATTGTACTTTGATATATCGGGTATGACCCACTCTAGAGTGTGTAATTACCCTCTGTACTAAAAAAAAAAAATACCACCATTTAGGTCTATTTCAATGCTTAGGCTCAACCAGTGGATTGGTTATGAATAACTGGATCTAATTCAGCTCTTAAGTTCAATAGATGGGCTTAATTATGAGCAATTAGGCTCAATTTTTTAACAAATGCAACATTCTGATCTAGCAACATGACTAAATTGGTAGTATTCAATCACAATTAGGCTTAATTCTCAACAATCAGTACAAATGCAATATTTCAGTCTCGCAACCTGACCCTATTCTAGCATCCAATCTCTAATTGGCCTCTAATTTCCATAAGTTAAGTCAAATCCAACAGTCTGACTCAACCACCTAGCTTGATTGGATCTAGACCCCATGAGTCATGTCAAATTCAATATTTGCCTCAATCATCTGACTTGAGTGGGTCTAATCTCCATGAGCTAGGTCAAATTTAACCCTCTAGCTTGGTTATCCAACCTGATTAGGACCAATTATAGCAAAGCGGATCAAAATTCAATGTGTCATCTTAATCATTTAGCTTGAGTCCAAATGAATAGCCATCAATTGAGCTCAGCTTCTAAGAATTGGCTTAGATCCAGCAATATGACTCAGTTGCCGGACCAATTTTTCAACATTCAAGTGATAATTGAAGTTAATTTTCATGAATTGGTTAAGATTTAGCATTTTGGCTCAATCTTATAACATAACTTGATTTTAATCTTAATAAACCAGATTGAATCTAACTTATTGTCATCCACATGGCTTAATTTTTAAACCCATGTTACATACCAGGTCTAACCCTTATGAGTTTGGGTCAAGTCCAGTAGCATGGTTAAGGCGGTCGGCCTAGTCTCCCTGGAACCTGGCCTAATTATTTCTCATGCTAAATATATTTTAAGCTGGATCAAGTTCAATCTAAGTTGGTTCAATCCAAATCTAGCCTTGGGCTCCTAACTTAGGCCATGCAGCCAAAGAAGGAAGAATAAAGTGCAGACTCGATCTTGTGCACCAAACTCTACACATAACTAGGAGGACCCACACTATCAAGGGCGCTCAAAATGGCAGATATGTCCTATGGTAGTGATCCTATGCCTCAAAAGCCTCCTCCATTTAGCCAGAAGACTCCTCATAGGCCCGAAGACCATGCATTGTGCACACCTTAGTATCTTTACGCACAAAGGTCTGCTTTTCATGCCTACATTTCCCCCTCACCAGCTCAAGCTTCCATAATAGTCTCTCGCAACATGGAAACTCTTCACAAAGAGCCCCATAACATAGAAACCCCTTGGCATTGTGCCCCCACATGGACTCTCATGTGTATCCATCTTCACATGCGTCCAAGTAAGAGAGTAGTCTCCATTCACCTTACCTGATTGCAATTCCTCTTTTAATGGAATAATAACAAGGCTCTCTTGAGATCCCCAACCAGTAACGACATTTCCAAGGATACAGAAAAGGTAGACTCTCTATATTAGGTGCCTAAAAGTACCATTGGCATCTTGGTCTCTTTAGGAACAAAGATGCATCCTAGGCTAGCTTTTCTTCCTTTTTGGAGTCTCACAAGGGCCTTTCTTATCCATTTAAAGTTTTATGACCTGCTGGGTAAGCATAGCTGGACATCTCACATTGCCTAACCATGCATGGATATCACTCATAATGCACCAAATCAAGTGGGCTCCTCCAATGCACATCCATCATGCATTTTGGCGAGAGGGCAGTACTTGTATACCTTCTTTGCTAGAACTCTTCCTTCATTTAGACCCTAGGAAAGTCCTCTCATGACTCCAGCTATTGAGGACCACCTAAAGTGCCCAATAGATGCCTTACACTATCAAGAAAATGATAATGCATGCCTATAATGTGTCCATATCCATTCAACACATGAAGACATTGGCACTTTCTGTATCTACTCTCTTTTCACACCCATTTAGATTAAATCCCAGCCCTCTAAGCCTCCTCAAGCTGTGATTGATGTCTCAACCATTTCTTTTGTCAATTTGGGCCTCCTGAAGCGTGCCCACAAGTCAACCAATTGGTGGACACAAAGTATGTCAGAAATTTTCAGCATAAATGATGCATCTTTCCTTCAAGCATTCAAGTTCTCTAAAAGTATTCAGTGTCATGGGTTGAAATCAAGGGTGTTTAGGGCTTTGAACATGGCACCAGGAGTTTATATAGACCCATGGAGGACTCAATCAAGGGCACTCCATCGAAACACTATCCTAATTCCTAAAGAGATTCAAGCCTCCCTCGCTCTTGAGCAGTGTAGAATCTTCTCATTGTGGTGTCCCTGAGACCCTGGTAGCCGAGGTTTGTTCAGAGGAAGACAATCTCCATCAACCTGTTACGGGATAATTGTCTCCAGGTTTCTTCCTCTGAAAGAACTCCTCCAAACTCAAGCCTGTTGATGACAAGTGGTAGTCCACTACTCATCCACGAACTCAAGCTCTAAAGTAGCCCACAACCCCAGCGACCATGGACTCAAGTTCAAAAGTAGCCTCTAGCAATCCGTGCTGCCGCAAGCCAAGCGACCATGGATCAAACCCTTAAGCACCCCGCATGGTCCAAGGCCTCTTGAGTCTAGAGCCAAATCTTCAAAAATAGCCTTCTAGCCTTGTCTTCACATGCACAAATCTAAAGACTTGAAGTTGTCCATAACAACTCATGCTGCCACGAGTTAGGTGACCATGAACTCAAGCCCTATAGTCTATAGTAGTTGATTCCTCATATGCTCAACCTAGTGCCCAAATCTTCATAATAGGCATCCAAGCCTAGTAATTTGTAAGGAGCATTTCTCCAAGGAAAATCCTTTATACACCACCTCCGGTGCAGCATGGCCTGTACCAGATGCAGTGATTCGCCCGCGCACGGGCCCATGCTGAAAGGGCCACTCGTGGATCCCACACTATAGGCGCATGGGCCTATACACGAGCGAATCACCGCACCTGGTGTAAGCCATGCTACACCAGGGCGATGTACAAAAACTTTTCCTTACTCCAAGGTCCAAAGTAAGCTATAATAACCCAACATCTCCCATAAGCCCAATGCCCAAGTCCTCATAATGGATCCCATACCCGATCCTTCACATGGAGCTAAAGCAGCATACTATGGCCTAATAAAAACCCTCAAACTCAAGGCCTGAGTCTTACAAATGGGCTTTCAAGCAAGTCTATTGCTAAGAGCATTGCTTGTCCTAGTGCCTAAGTCTTCAAAATAGGCATCCAAGCCTAGTAATATGCAAGGAGCATGACTCCAAGGACTAAAGCAAGCTATAGTGACCTAGCATCTCCTATGGGCCCAATGCCCAAGTCGTCACAATGGACCTCCATACCTGGTCCTATACATGGAGCTAAAGCAGCATACTATGGCCTAGGAAAAGTCTTTGTGCATCAGTCTCCAATGCACAAAGCGCGCAATGGGTGCGCAGATTGGCTGCGCATGCGGTGCGCCATGGTCCATTATGCCGCGGCATGCATGGTGACATGGGTGCATAACCAATCCACGCGTTCAGTGCGCGCTTTATAAACCGAAGGCTGGTGCACAAAGTCTTTTCCCTATGGCCTAACAAAAACCCTTAAAACCAAGGTCTAAGGCTTACAAATGGGCTTTTGGGCCAAGTCTATTGCATGGAGCATTGCTCCAAAGGCCTGAAACAGTCTATAGTGGCCCAACACCTCTCAAGCCTAGAGCCTGAGCCTTTAGAATAAGCTTTCAAAAAAAATCTTTGTACATCGCTCTAGTGCAGCATGGCCTAAATCGGGCACGGTGATTCGCCTGCACATGGGCCCGCGCACCTGCGATGTAAGACCCAAGAGCGAATCTTCTGGCATGAGCTCGTGCACGAGCGAATCACCACGCTCGATGCAGGCCATGCTACGTCGGAGGCAGCGTACAAAACTTTTCAAGGCTTCTAATCCTAATATACTATATAAAGCATTGTTCCAATAGGCCCGATTACCACCTTTTAGGTCTATTTCATGGTTTAGGCTCAACCAGTGGACACTACAAGAAAATAGTAAAATAGTGACAAAAATTTTTGTCACTATTCCGTCACAAATTGGGTTTAGTGACGGATTAGTGATGAAAATTTTATCGTCACTATTTTTGCCGTCACTAAATTTAGTGATGGAAAGAGGTCCGTCACAAAATAATAGCGACGGATTTATGATGGAATATTTCGTTAAAAATTTGTGACGAACATATTTTTCGTCACTAAATTGTGACGGATTAGTGACAAACTATTCCGTCAAAAATTTATGACGGAATATATTTTTCGTCACTAAATTGTGATGGATTAGTTACGAACTATCCATCACGCATTATTCGTCACTATTCGTCACAAATATTTCCATCACTATTCCATCACAATTTAGTAACAGATTATTGACGAAAATTTAGTCACTAAAACTTTGTCACTAGTCCGTCACTAATAGTGATGAATTAGTGACGAAAGAATCCATCAGTCATTCGTTATTATTCCATCACTAATCAATCACTAATATTTTCATCACTAATCCATCACTATTATTTCTATCATAAATCCATCACTAATCCATCATTAACCTAATAAAATTTTAACAAATTTTTATTCTTATAAATTTAAAATTATTTTTAAATTATAATATATTTAATGCATTCTAATGAAATTTATAGATGAAAATTTAAATTTAATAATAAAAAATGCATTTCATAAAATAAGATAAATATATGTATACATCAATAATACTAATGTTTTATACATTAGACATCAAATTATTAAGATGTCTTTGGCTGCCTTGGGGACTCTACTCTTGAGAAATATACATATGAAGCAGTCCTTTGAACACCATTTACTGGCTCCCTCTGATGTAGCCTGAAGTGAACAATGCTAGTGTGTGACGTCCACCTGCAGCTACTGAAGCAATCCTCACTTTCCTGTTAAGTATCACTAGACATGTAGGAGCTGAAAGAGTTTCATCACCAGATGTTGGGCTCTCATGTCCAAGCTTAGATGAAGACAATCTTCTGCGCTTTATGCTTCCTCCCCACCTCTACTCTCAGGACCAAATGCATCATTTGAATAAACCAGGTGCAAATCAACATTGCTGATTCTGTTAAGAACATCTACCCAATTATTTTTCACATGAAGGTAGTAGCTTCAAAAGAGGTATATGAAAAGGTCAATAATTTTTATAGGAAGACTCAACCTACCCTAGTCCCACTGCATACAAATTAAGCATAAGAAATTTCACCAGCCCAACATCTCGATCCAATGTGTAGTAAACTTAATAAACAAAGTTAAAAGTCAACATTATCAGCTCAGCCTGTTCACATAAATACCTGCAATTCATATTGGACAATTAGCCATGTAAGTACCTTGACCACCCAATTTTATCAACAAGAAGATTTGGTGACTTAAGATCCCGATGCACAATTGTTGGATGGCTTGTGTGCAAGTAATTCATCCCTTTGGCCTTTAAGAATAAGCCAGATTCAAGTGAAAATCCAAAGTAGGCTACAACAAACCACAAACAATATAGAAGTCAAAGATGTACCACAAACAATATAGAAGTCAAATAATTGTTTAGAAATGCCCTATTTTATTTCCATCACAAGATAACTGCAAATGGATTAACTAATATTGGCAAAGTTGACTACTGTGACTCGGTAACAGCTGGAACAAGATCAAAAAGTCCAGCATTGCTGTTAACACATGATAAAGTAACTCAACATCCAACACCTTCTAACTTACATTGTGGAATGAATCTATGATAGCGTCTGCAAGGTACTCACACCTAGATAGAGACAGTCCAGCCAAAGATATCCTTCCATCCTTGGTCATGTACACGTGCCATTTGTTTGTCATGTGGTCACTCTGACAAGACACAGAAACACATGATATGAGAAAATATACTAGCAATACAACTCTATTCTGATTTGCAGTGACATGAGTATTTATAAACTGAAAATGGTACGGTACTATAGAATGATTTGCAGTAATATGTAAGCTTGATTACTGAAAGGTCCAATATAAGGCTTTCTTCACACACACACACACATGAAAGGAAAAGAAAAAGAAAAGAATTATGTTTCTAGTCATGAGATGAAGTAGATGGTGTTATCTATTGTTTGCTCAAAATATCTTTTAATATTTTTAGTAGCATAGCTAACCCTATTGTATACATAAATTTGGGCCAAATGATTATCAACACTGCAAGGAAAAAAAAGAGTGTCAGCAGAGCTCATAAAATCTCATACTTGAGGCCTCCATGTGGACCAGTTGCTTCAACTTGACTGATGGGATATAAGTTGGCAGTGAAAGCATCTAATGCCTATTATGGTGACAATGCGACATGACCCATAATTGAGTTACTGTTGCAATAAACTACTACTCTTCTCCACAGAAAGTCACCTTCATCATTTAATAAAGAAGTTCTTTGGGCATCGATCTAATAAGACTGAAGCAAGCTTTTTCTTGGTTCCATACTTTAGGGGTGCTTGGATGCTCCAACATGTTACACAATGGCAGCAAATGTTTATTTAACTAGACATCTTATCTGGCAAATTATATGCAATTCAATAGCCAAGTACTTGTGTACAGTCTCTATTACAGAACAAACACATGAGGGGAACAATGTAGTTTGATATTTCAGTATAACACTTTAACTAAGAAATATACCTCATAAATAATATACCTCACCAACATGGTCTAATTCAAAAGCTCAAGAAGTGGGGAAAGACCAAGGATGATGCTAGTGTTATAGCCTCACAAACATGGTCTATAGGAGGAAACTCGCCAAGGAGGACTAGTGCCAGCCTAAAATCACAGTTTTCTCTATGATAAAATATCGCAGCAGCAACTTTTCTCAATGATATGAATCTACTGTTCAAAATTTATACACGGAACTTTATTTAAAAAAAAAAAAAAAAAGAAAAGGTTACGCATCGAACACATGATTGCAGGACTTCAAAGCTATTCCCAAATCGAATTCGTGGTCATGATTGCTCCTATGATTAAAACAGGATCGAACAGGATGAAGATCGGCTTGGAGAAAACCCTACCTGACGCGAGATCCGATCGAAGGAACGCGGAAAAAGCCGAGAATTCGATAGGTTTCAAGGGTGAGGAGAGATGACCGAGGAGCAAAGTCCCAGAGGTCAATGGCGAGAAAGAAAAGGCCAATGGACATTTTTATGTGCCCCAAAACATCGCCCCCTCGTTATTGTTAGTATTATTGCCCGATAAAAAAATCGAAAAAAAAGGAATTTGCTACAAATTTGAATATTTTTTTGCTGGCTCCGCTTCGAGTTGCCGGGATGCGCCTACGTTCGCTCCCATCAACAGAGCAGCAGGCAGACTAATGTAGTGACGAAATTAGGAATTATTATTCCGTCACTAATTAGTGACAGAATAATATTTTGTCACTGAATTAGAAATATCGAAATAATAATTTTATCATAATTTTTTAAAAAAATTAAAGTATAAATTTAGTGACGAACTATCCCATCCGTCACTAAATATTTAGTGACGGACTTCCTAATCCGTCACTAATTTTGTGACGGATTAGTGACGGAAGGGCAATCCATCACTAAATTAGTGATGGATGACCTTGTTCGTCACTATCCATCACTAAATTAGTGATAAATTACTCTTTCGTCACTAATCCGTCACTAAATTAGTGACGGAAGAGCAATCCATCACTAATTTAGTGACGGATTGCTCTTCCGTCACTAATTTTGTGACGGATTAGTGACGGAAGTGCAATCCATCAATAAATTAGTGACGGATTGCCCTATCCGTCACTAATTTGTGATGGATTAGTGACGGAAGATAATCCGTCACTAATTAGTGACGGATTGCTCCATCCATCACTAATTTGTGACGGATTAGTGATGAAAAAAAAATTCGTCACTAGTTTAGTGACGGATTGCTCTTCCATCACTAATTTGTGACGGATTAGTGATGAAAAAAAAATTCGTCACTAATTTAGTGACGGATTGATCTTTCGTCACTAATTTAGTGACGGATTGCTCTTTCATCACTAATTTGTGATGGATTAGTGACGGATTGTCTTATCCGTCACTAATTTAGTGACGGTTTAGTGACGGATAGACTAATCCATCACTAATTTTAATTTTCGTCACTATTTTATTACTAAATCGTCACAATTTAGTGACGAAAATTTTCATCACTAATTTTCGTCACTATTTTGATATTTTCTTGTAGTGGGATTGGTTATCAATAATTGGATCTAATTCAGCTCTTAAGTTCAATAGATGGGCTTAATTACGAACAATTAGGCTTAATTTTTTAACAAATGCAACATTCTGATCTAGCAACATGACTAAATTGGTAGTATTCAATCACAATTAGGCTTAATTCTCAACAATCAGTACAAATGCAATATTTCAGTCTAGCAACCTGACCCTATTCTAGCTTCCAATCTCTAATTGGCCTCTAATTTCCATAAGTTAAGTCAAATCCATCAGTCTGACTCAACCACCTAGCTTGATTGGATCTAGACCCCATGAGTCATGTCAAATTCAATATTTTGCCTCAATCATCTGACTTGAGTGGGTCTAATCTCCATGAGCTAGGTCAAATTTAACCCTCTAGCTTGGTTATCCAGCCTGATTAGGACCAATTATAGCAAAGCAGATCAAAATTCAATGTGTCATCTTAATCATTTAGCTTGAGTCCAAATGAATAGCCATCAATTGAGCTCAGCTTCTAAGAATTGGCTTAGATCCAGTAATATGACTCAGTTGCTGGACCAATTTTTCAACATTCAAGTGATAAATTGAAGTTAATTTTCATGAATTGGGTCAGATTTAGCATTTTGGCTCAATCGTCTAACATAACTGGATTTTAATCTTAATAAACCAGATTGAATCTAACTTCTTGTCAGCCACATGGCTTAATTTTTAAACCCATGTTACATACCAGGTCTAACCCTTATGAGTTTGGGTCAAGGGCGCTCAAAATGGCTGATATGCCCTATGGTAGTGATCCTATGCCTCAAAAGCCTTGATATGCCCTATGGGAGAAGAACTCAATTATCGCCAGGAACATCAACCGCTAGGTGCCTCCAGACGCGATCATTCGGGAGTTCAGGCGCGGTGGAGTTTCCGATGAGGTTGAAGCGGTGTCTCTTGCTCACAGATGCATCATATTTCGTTTCTCAGACCTCACTGCAAAGTCCATGGTGTTGGATCGTCCGTGGGTTGCTAATGGGCAACCCATAGCTACAGAGGTTTGGAGCTCGGAATTTATTCTAGCAGGGAACTCTGTTCCTTTCGCCCTGCTTTGGATCCGCTTGCCCCAACTGCCAATGGAGTTTTGGACAGATGACATCCTCTGATCCATCGTCCTCCCGGCTGGAGAATACCTCTTCTCTGATTCCTCTACTGCAGCAAAGAGTCGGGGTGGATTTGCCAGAGTCTATGCTCGTGTTGATCTCAGCAAGCCGCTCCACCCAGGTGCCAGAATCAGAGGAAGAAGATCTCCATTTTGGCAACAGTTCTCCTATGAGCACTTGGAAGGCATATGTGCACATTGTGGATCGCTGCACTTCTCCGGTCCCTGCTCGCCAGCGCCGATTGCAGCTTCCTCCTCCGTTGGCTCCAAATTCGGGCCATGGATGGCCGCTGTTAGGCACCGAAGACCCCCCTGCTGCTGGCCCTGAGCTAAGGAGGAAGACGATGCAGTCGGGGCCCTCTGCTGGAGCTGGCTCTCAGTCGATGCCGGGGAAGCTGTTGTCTTCTTCTGAAAACCGGACTCCATCGATGGGTGGCTAGCTCCGACTAAGATCACCCGGAGACGATCGCTGAAGTCTGGCTCGCTCGAATTCCCCTCTGATGCTAAGACCGGGCCATTGCCTAGTAACGCTAGCGTGCCGGGAATAGTGGAGTGTGCCGGTTTCACAGGGAATTATCCCGAGAGCTCTCAGACTCAATCTGGTCTGAACTCAAATTTGCAATTAACCAATCCCTTCTCTCTTCTTGGTTCAACCAAGTGGGCTGGGCGCCCCAAAGTCACTCTGGATGCTTGTCCGAGTCCTTCAAAGAGGGCTAGGCCCGAGGCAAGTACAACTCATAGAACTGTATCAAAAAATGCAAAAGGAAAAGCTAAGGCTAATTCAACAACTTCTAAATCAACTCAGGCCATTGTCACCCCTCCAGCATCTACGGACCCACCCCAGGGACCTGCTGCTGTGACAGGAAGGACCATCTTATCTAAGGGTTGCCTTGGGGAGACCTTATCTCGGAACAAGGTAGTGACTTCTGTCCTGACTCAGCCTGTGGGGCATTGCCATGACTTGGCTCTCTATCGGCTCAAAGGAGCCATCCAAGGGCAGGGTAAAGTCTGCCCTGATACGGACTTGCCCCCCCGGGAGATAGACACCATTGAAGCAATGGAGGCTACCTAGGTCTTTGATTGCACTGGACAATCAGCTGTCAGTAAACCTTCTGATGATGATATGACAGAGGACCAGGTTGGGTCCCAATCTCTCCCAACCACTAAATGAAGATCCTCATATGGAATGTTTGATGAGCTCAGAAACCTTCGTTTCGCTCCTCATTTGGGAGACTTATGCAGCAACATAGTTTTGATATCTGCGTATTATTGGAGACCCAATTGTCGGGTGACAGTTTAACCCGGTTTAGGAGATATGTCTCCAGATCCTGGTCCTCATATGCTGTGGAGTCTGTGGGGCTTTCTGGAGGTATTTTGGCCCTATGGCACAACTCTATGATTCAAATTGATGCTTTCCACCAATGCAACCAGCAGGTTGCTCTTGTTATCACTGAGAGATCTTCTGATCCCTGGCTTCTCTTAGCTACATATGCAGTACGGACTTCCGTGAGAGACGTGTGCTCTGGGAAGAGATTCTTGGCCTTCTTCATCAGGGTTACCCATCTCTTGTTGTGGGGGATTTTAACTGTATAGTTGGGGCCCATGAAAAGAGAGGGGGCAGGTATCGAGCCGGGTCGGCAGACATCTCCGATTTAGAACCTTTATTTCTGATGCGGGCTTGATGGATCTGGGGTACTCATGTCCTCAATTCACCTAGTGTAACAATCACCGGGGCTCTGCTAGGATTTCGAAGAGGCTTGACAGGGCCATGGATTTGGGGCTATGGCTTCAGCATTATCCCACTGCCACCGTTACTCATCTTTCGAGGATTGCCTTAGATCACTGCTCTATCATGATCTCTACGGAGACAGAGAATCAACAACGGAAGCTGTTCCGCTTTGAGCAGTTTTGGACCTCCTATCCATCAGCAAGGACTATTCTCTCTCAAGTTTGGTGGATATCGGTCAGAGGCAGTGCCACTTATAAGCTATCCAGACGTCTTCAGCTAGCAAGACGTAGACTCTCCAGATGGAACATAATGGAGGTTGGGGACATTACCAGAAAAGTAGAGCTAGTGGAAGATGACATTGTTACCATTCAGACTATTGAAGACTAGGAAGGCGGTCTTTCTGAGTCTAATCTTATTTCCCTCCGTGCTAAGCTGGCCCTTCATTACTCTCTTCTTCTGCAGTAGGAGATTTTCTGGAGACAAAGGTCTCAGGTCCAGTGGATTAGAGAGGGGGACCGTAACACCAGATTCTTTCATCAAGCTACATTGAAACGCCGTGCAGTGAATAGGATCCGGTGCCTTGCTGATGAGAAAGGGAACTACCATGAGGACATCCAGGTTATCAGGGATCAGCTCCTACATTTCTATCAGTCTAGATGGTCGGAGCGTAATGGGGATGGATTCCCTGTCCACCCGGTTCCGAGCTCCAAGAAACTCACTGCATATGAGAATGATCTTCTTACTAGAGCTATCACAACGGAAGAGATTCAGAAGGCTTTATGGGATCTTGGGCCTGATAAAGCCCTTGGGCCTGATGGATTTTCGCCTTTTTTCTTCTGCTACTATTGGAACATTGTTGGACAGGATGTTCTGCAAGCTATCCGGCTTGCTTTTTAGTCCAAATCTATTCCAGCAGATTGGAATCAGACTTTTATCACTCTGGTGCCGAAGCGATCGGATGCTTCCACTTCGCTTCATTACAATCCTATTAGTCTCTGCACCACTCTGTACGAGGTCTGTGCGCGGATCCTCATCTCTCGTATGCAGATCATCATTCCTCACCTCATCACCCCTGAGCAGGGAGCATTCATTAGAGGGCGATGTATTACTGATAATATCCTTATTGCCCAGGAGTTCATGCATGATCTTCATATATCTTCCCGCAGTCAGGGCCTTATGGCTATCAAACTGGACATGGAGCGAGCTTATGATAGATTGAGTTGGGATTTTCTGTATCGAACTCTTCAGGAATTTGGGTTTGATACTCTCTTTATTGATTGGATCAGGGCTTGTATTCATAGACCGTCATTCTCTCTTCTCATCAATGGAAGTCAAACGTATTTTTTCCACTCTGAAGTGGGTCTGAGGCAGGGATGCCCTTTATCCCCTTTTCTGTTCATCCTGTTGCGAATGATCTGTCTCACTCGCTCTCTCAGGCTCAGCTGGATTTATGTATTATCCCATTCTCTGCGGGCCCCGAAGGGCCAACAGTCTCCCATCTCCTATTTGCTAATGACTGCATTTTTCTTGGGAGAGCTAATGTCCATAATGCAACCTCCTTTACTTCAGTGATTCAGCGCTACTATCAGGCCTCTGGTTAGAAGATCAATTTTTAGAAATCCTCTATCTGCTTCAGCCCGCGGATCTCTGATACTACTAAAACAACCATCATCCGTACCTTGGGCATTACTAAAAAGACTGATCGCTTATTTTATCTGGGAATCCCTTAACTGGTAGACGACCCAGATGTATTGACTACATTGACATTGAGCGCCGGATCCGTGATTGTCTAGATGGATGGCAGGTCACAGGATTATCTATAATGGGTAGAGTTACCCTCTTACGGTCTGTCCTCACCTCTCTTCCTCTTTACCTTCTATCTAACTCCATTGTTCCACTAATGTGTTTGAGGAGGATTGAGAGGAGCTTTAGGGACTTCCTTTGGGTAGCATCCAAACAGGAGGGGCATGGTATCCATTTGATTGATTGGGACACTGTTTATTTGCCGATTTCTGAGGGTGGCCTTGGCTTTCAGTCGCTGATTGTGAGAAGGGAGTGACTGATTGCTAGGCACGCTACGCGGTTCCTTCTCGATCCGTACTCATTATGGAGCTCTTTTATGCGAGCCAGATATAGAGACTGGTCTCCTGCCATGAATTTTCAGTCGGTTCGGGAATATTCTTTCTTTTGGAAGGAGGTTTGCCGTCATGCTCCAACTATTTTGGATAACATCTCCTGGTTGATTGGTGATGGCTCATCGGTAGATGTTGTCCAAGATACATGGATTGCCGATATCCCTCTTTCTCGTTGGCCTACCTTTATCAGTGATGATGTCCCCTGCAGTTTGAGAATCAGTGATTTGATCTCTCATGACCACTCCTCTTGGCACCTACCCACGGTGACCCGATTCTTCGGTATTGAGCTTGCTCGTAGGATCCTCTCTGTCCCTCTCACTCTGGGACCCACTATTGATGCTAGACTCTGGAAAAGATCATGTCTCCCTGGTGCTCCTATGAGGGATCTTCTGAAAATTTACAGGCCACAGGCTCAGCGTAGGATGGATGTGGCATGGATTTGGTGGCTTCCTACCCATCCTAGGATTTAGTTATTCATGTGGAAGCTTGCTTGGGACTGCCTCCCAACCTGCTCTTTGCTCTCTAGAAGGGGGCTATCTATTCAGCCAAGGTGCCCTGTGTGCTGTCAAGAGGAGGAGACTACTGATCATACTATCTTTTCTTGCCCCAGAGCTAGACATATTCGGCAAATTATTGGCTATCAGATTGGGCAGGATAGCACTACTTCTCACTGTGCAACTCTTTTCTGTGATATTCAGAGAGGTACTCAGCAGCAAGCTGCCACCTGGACTTACACAGCTTACCAGATCTGGATATCGTGGAATCATCTTCTTTTTTACTGATGATCATGCATCTTCACATATGACAGCCAGAAAAGCGATCTCCTTATCTACGGAATACACTCACCACTACTCTGCATCGGATTTTAATGGTCCTGGCCACTGGGGTCCCTTTGCTGCTTTGGCAGCGAACCAGCATACGGTTTTCATTGCTTGGGAGCCCCCTCCCCCAGGGTTTGTTAAAATCAATTTTGATGGCAGTATCCGGGGTAGACTTACTGGTTCAGCCTTCATAATATGTGGTTTTGATGGTGCTATGCTAGCGGCTGGGGGCATTGGTCTTCTGGATTGTTCAGTCCCGCTAGCGGAGCTTTACGCAGCTTGGGCGGGTATCTCCTACGCCACTCGGATCCTTCGTGCTCATAGTTTTCTCATCGAGGGAGACTCTCCCAATGTTATCAGATGGCTCCGCCAGGATAACGGTGATCCGGCTGCATCTAACCCTCTGCTACATGATATCCGGGTCACCCTTCAGGAAGCTCACAGAGTCTACATTGATCATGTCTATAGGGAAGCCAATGCGGCGGCTGACTGGATAGCAGGCTTGATGTCTTATCATTCTGGGATTAGGATCTGGAAGCAGGGTGACCCCTGCCCTTTTGTACTTAAACAGATCTTATATTCTGACTTAGCTGGGCTGACTCACACTACACTAGTGTGATCATCCGTTTGTACCAAAAAAAAAAACCACCTCCATTTAGCCGCAAGACTCCTCATAGGCCCGAAGACCATGCATTGTGCACACCTTAGTATCTTTATGCACAAAGGTCTGCTTTTCATGCCCACATTTCCCCTCACCAGCTCAAGCTTCCATAATAGTCTTTCGCAACATGGAAACTCCTCACCACATTTCCCCCTTGGCATTGTGCCCCCACATGGACTCTCATGTGTATCCATCTTCACATGCGTCCAAGTAAGAGAGCAGTCTCCATTCACCTTACTTGATTACAATTCCTCTTTTAATGGAATAATAACACATGAAGACATTGGCACTTTCTGTATCTACTCTCTTTTCACGCCCATTTAGATTAAATCCCAGCCTTTAAGCCTCCTCAAGCTGTGATTGATGTCTCAACCATTTCTTTTGTCAATTTGGGCCACGATTGGTGTCCTGAAGCGTGCCCACAAGTCAACCAATTGGTGGACACAGTATGTTAGAAATTTTCAGCATAAATGATGCATCATTCCTTCAAGCATTCAAGTTCTCTAAAAGTATTCAGTGTCATGAGTTGAAATCAAGGGTGTTTAGGGCTTTGAACATGGCACCAGGAGTTTATATAAACCCATGGAGGACTCAATCAAGGGCACTCCATCGAAACACTATCCTAATTCCTAAAGAGACTCAAGCCTCCCTCGCTCTTCAGCAGTGTAGAATCTTCTCATCGTGGTGTCCCTGAGACCCTGGAAGCCGAGGTATGTTCAGAAGAAGACAATCCCCATCAACCTGCTATGGGATAATTGTCTCCAGGTTTCTTCCTCTGAAAGAGCTCCTCCAAACTCAAGCCTGTTGATGACAAGTGGTAGTCTTGTACTCATCCATGAACTCAAGCTCTAAAGTAGCCCACAACCCCAGCGACCATGGACTCAAGTTCAAAAGTAACCTCTAGCAATCCGTGCTACCGCAAGCCAAGCGACCATGGATCAAACCCTTAAGCACCCCGCAATGGTCCAAGGCCTCTTGAGTCTAGAGCCAAATCTTCAAAAATAGCCTTCTAGGCCTTGTCTTCACATGCACAAATCTAAAGACTTGAAGTTGTCCATAACAACTCATGCTGCCACTAGTTAGGTGACCATGAACTCAAGCCCTATAGTCTATAGTAGTTGATTCCTCATATGCTCAACCTAGTGCCCAAATCTTCATAATAGGCATCCAAGCCTAGTAATTTGTAAGGAGCATTACTCCAAGGAAAAGCCTTTGTACACTGCCTCCAGTGCAGCATTGCCTGCACCGGATGCAGTGATTAACCCGCGCACAGGCCCATGCTGAAAGGCCCGCTCATAGGTCCCACACTATAGGCGCATGGGCCCATGCACAGGTGAATCATCACGCCCGGTGCAGGCCATGCTACACCAGGGCGATGTACAAAGGCTTTTCCTTGCTCCAAGGTCCAAAGTAAGTTACAATAACCCAACATCTCCGATAGGCCCAATGCCCAAGTCCTCATAATGGACCCCCGTACCCAGTCCTTCACATGGAGCTAAAGCAGCATACTATGGCCTAATAAAAACCCTCAAACTCAAGGCCTGAGTCTTACAAATGGGCTTTCAAGCAAGTCTATTGCTAAGAGCATTGCTTGTCCTAGTGCCCAAGTCTTCAAAATAGGCATCCAAGCCTAGTAATATGCAAGGAGCATGACTCTAAGGACTAAAGCAAGCTATAGTGACCCAACATATCCTATAGGCCCAATGCCCAAGTCCTCACAATGGACCTCCATACCCGATCCTACACATGGAGCTAAAGCAGCATACTATGGCCTAGAAAAAGTCTTTGTGCATCGGCTTTCGGTGCACAAAGTGCGCAACGGGTGCGCGGATTAGCTGCGCGTGCGGTGCACCATGGCCCATTAGACTGCGGCATGCATGGTGGCATGGGTGCATGACCAATCCGTGCATCTAATGCGTGCTTTATGCATCGAAGGCCGATGCACAAAGTCTATTCCCTATGGCCTAACAAAAACCCTTAAAACTAAGGTCTAAGGCTTACAAATGGGCTTTTGGGCCAAGTCTATTGCATGGAGCATTGCTCCAAAGGCCTGAAACAGTCTATAGTGGCCCAACACCTCTCAAGCCTATAGCTTGAGCCTTTAGAATAAGCTTCTAAGACAAAGTCTTTGTACATTGCTCTGGTGCAGCATGGCCTACACCGGGCATGGTGATTCGTCCACACGTGGGCCCGTGCACCTGCGATGTAAGACCCATGAGTGAATCTTCTGGCGTGAGATCATACATGGGTGAATCACCACGCTCGATGCAAGCCATGTGCTACATCGAAGACAGCGTACAAAAACTTTTCCAGGCTTCTAATCCTAGTATACTACGTAAAGCATTGTTCCAAAGGCACTTGAATAACCTATGGCAGCCCAAATCTTCTCAAGCCCTATACCCAAGTAATAAATTTTCAAAAGTGTTGCTTCTTCCATTACTGAAGACCTAAAGCATTACTCTATTGCTACATTAAGGTCAAAGATAGAGAGCACTACTACATTGCTACCTTGAGGCTGAAGACCTGAAGCATTGCTTCATAACTTCTTCAAGGCTGAAGACCTGAAGCATTATTCCTTCATTATGGAAGTACTGCTTTCCCAAAGTTATAGCCCTAGAGCATTGCTCCATGATCTTTGCTAGGAGCATTGCTCCTTCAAGATATTGAAGATCTAGAACATTACTTTATTTCCTTGCCAAGAGCCTTGCTTCTTCATTATGAAAGCATTGCTTCCTTCAAAGATGATTCATTCGAATCTTATCAATGACAATTCACTTAATTCAAATGATGATCCAAACAAGACTAGCACTTCAAAGTGCATATGGGAGTGCCATGATGCTACTAAAGAATCAAAACCTCAAACATTATTCCATAATTAAAGGAGCATTGATTCTCAATTATGGGAGTATTATCTAGCTGATTTGTTTAGAGCATCAAATAAGCATTACTCTGATAACCACTCAAGTCATTTCTATCTTTAGGTGTCATGAATAAAAAAAAGAAGCATACTCAGATAATGTAAGGGGGCTCATAACTTTATCTCAAAGAAAAGGCCAATATGGGGATAAAACTTAAACTCTGACAAAATAATTTCACTTGTACCACAAAAATAAATATAAATGATAGTAAAAAAATTCATCTAAATTAACATGCTAATAAGGACTATGATCTCCCTTCTATGATGTAGGGTGTGGACACTGCACATGGCTCACAATAAGAGTTTGATATAGAACTATTAGTTTCCTTGTTAAACACAATTTGCCATATTCAAACCTATGAACATATCCAGATTCATCCACACATTGTCATTGAATTACAAACTTTTATCTATGTGTCTACATATTACCATCTTTTGTACTTCATGAGTATGCTATGAGTTGCTTGTTAATCCATTAGTTATAGAAAAATGTGATTTAAAATGATACTTATAGCACTGCATTTATGAGACAGTTTTTTGCCAATCAATATAAAACATGAAATCTTTATCGATGATCTCTTTGAAGCATGATCAATTAGCAACTTTTGGAATTAGTGTAGAATAAAAGAGGTGGTTTGGTTTAGTTCTCAAATAATCCAAATAAAACAAATTATAGCTATAGCATTTCATATTTTTTTATTCAAATTGTTTAACTACTAATGGACCACAAAAGATAAAGGAATCAACCTAACTCAAGCAAATGAAACAAACGAACCTCTAGAGCTAAGAAGGTTTATTTTTACTTGATTTTTCAGTACATTGTTGATTAATAGGTATTTTTAAATAGTGGCATTAAAGATGGCTTGGAATCTACAACTTGAAGCAACTATGGAATCTAGTGAAATACCTTAACCTGCACAAGATCATTGTAGCATAGTTAAAAAAGAACTATAGGAAAAACTAGCAACAAGGATATTACTAAAAGCAAATATAAAAACTACAACTAGAGATAAAATTAAGAGAAAAAATATAAATAATTAAAAAATAGATAACTTCTAAAGATAGAGATCACTAGAAGTTTTCATACCTCTCCTTTATAATAATCTTTCGGCCTCATATCTCCAATCTTGCAGGACCGAGATAGAACAATCTCTACCTCATGATCCTCTTTTGAAATATGGTCTTATACCAAAAATTTCAAAGTACATGATACAAGAACCTAAGAAGAATATCAAAATAACAATTCTATTAATCTCAATGATAACAAAGAGTATAGTGAGAAGTATTTATGGGTTTTAGGTTCTTAAATTGAATGATGTTATTGTATCATAAAAGTTATCGATATTTTCTTTAATTTTTAAATTAATCTTTTAAAAATATTATTTTTAATAAAATATGGAAGAGAATTTTTTTTACATATGAAACACATTTTCTAGAGATCAAACAAGAAAAATGAAAACTATGTTTGGAAATTAAAAATAAAAAATATTTTTAAAAATCAAACGCAGCCAACTCCTCTATATTTTGAATTGCATCTTGACATTATAGGGTCATTTTAAAGTCCATGTCTAGTGTTCATATTTGCATACACTATTTACTAACATAAACATAGTTCTCACTTTTGGGGAGGACATAAACCAGCATGGTGTCTTTGTGAAACAATTTTGACTTTTTGGAACAGAGGGTCTATTTTTTCTTAACCCATGTTCTATTCATTAGTTCTAATTTTTCTAAAAAACTTCACAATGACTGCTATTTTAGAGAGATGTGAAAGTGCAAGCCTATGGGTCTAGCTGGATGGAGGTTAATGTAGGAGAGAAGAGGGCAAGGGAGGGGAATAATCTTAAAGATCCTTGTTTGGAAGGAGGAAGAGAATGGAGTTACTTATTTTCCTTCATTCCTCAAATGGTTAAATTTGTTTACCCTCTAAATTAGAGGGTAAGGAGGGAAAGAGGAATGAGTTTATAATTTTTCCCCATCTTTTTAGTTTTATCCCTATAAATTAATTTGGATTTCTTTCATAGTAAAGGATATATTTGTGATTGCATAAACACAATATGGAAATCCATTTTGTGTACTCTCAACTAGAGTCAATCTTCCTTGGTAGAACAACTAAATCTGTTAAAAAAAAGATATCAACCCATTTAAAACATGGCCAGGGTGAGGTTTTCTTTTATGGATACCTCTTAGTTCTCATTGCTTATAGGTATTCGGATTCAAAGTGGGCCAAGTTGGGTTAGGCTATGCTCTAGCCCGGGCCTAATCTAAACATTTTAGGGTGCTGAACTTTTTAGAAGCTAGGTCTAAGCCTAACCTTGGCTAAGGCCCAAGTCCAATCCAAATCTAATCGGGCTAACGCATAACAACCTATTTGGACCAAAACTGGGCCAATAAAGCAATTTTCAGTTTTTAATGCTTACACAAAAACTAAATAACATTTAAAATAATTGCATATAATCACTTGAGAATATTTGTTATGACATGAAAAGCTAATCTAACACAGTTAAGAGGAAATTGGATATAAAATTTATAAGGCTCACCATGTTGTAAGGTTTGGAGATTGAATTTGAGCCAAATTCAAACTTGATTAAAAGCCTTTGTTTGGGCCTTCCTTGTGTTCAGTTTGGGCCCGGCTAAGTAACAACCTGAGTTAGGACTGAAATTTTTTTGATCTCTAAATTTCATGCTGCCATGAGTTAGGTGACCATGAACTCAAGCTCTAAATTTTAGTCTTTGTGCACCGGCCTTCGGTGCACAAAGCATGCACCGGCCTTCGATGCACAAAGTGCGCACCGGCTGCACGGATTGGTCATCCGCGCGTCCGGTGCACAAAGACTTTTCTTTGTTACAAAGGCATTGGAGTAACCTATGGCAGGCCAAATCTTCTCAAGCCCAATACCCAAGAAATAAATTTTCAAGAGCATTGCTTCTTCCATTGCTGAAGACCTAAAGCATTGCTCCATTGCTACCTTAAGGTTGAAGGTGTAGAGCATTACTACATTGCTACCTTAAGGCTAAAGACCGGGAGCATTCTCCATTATTGCCTCATAGTTGAAGATTAGGAGCATTGTTGCTTCATCATGGAAGTACTACTTCCCTAAAGTTAAAGCCCTAGAGCATTGCTCCATAATATTTGCTAGGAGCATTGCTCCTTCAAGATATTGAAGCTCTAGAACATTGCTTTATTTCCTTGCAAGAGCATTGCTTCTTCACAATGAAAGCATTTCTTCCTTTAAAGATGATTCATTCGAGTCTTACCAATGGTAGTTCACCTAATACAAATGATGATCCAAACAAGACTAGCACTTCAAAGTGCATACTGGGAGTGCTATGACACTACCAAAGAACCAAAACCTTGAACATTGTTCCATAATTAAAGGAGCATCAATTCTAATTTATCGGAGTATTACTCTCTAGATGATTTGTTTAGGGCATCAAATGAACATTGCTCGATGCTGGTAACCACTCAAGGCATTTCTATCCTTGGGTGTCATGAATAAAAAAAGAAACATGCTCAGATAATGTAAGAGGGGCTTATAATTTTATCTCAAAGAAAATACAAATATAGGCAATTAAACTTAAACTTTGACAATATAATTTCACTTTGTACCACAAAAAATAAATATAAATAATAAAAAAATTCATCTGCATTAACATGCTAATAAGGATTGTGATCTCCCTTCTATGATGTAGGTTGTGGACATTGCACATGGCTTACAATTGGAGATATAGAACAACTAGTTTCTTTATTAAACACAACTATGTCATATTCAAACCTGTGAACATATCAATATTCATTGCTGCCTTCACATTGAATTCCAAATTTTTATCCATGTTTTTACATAGTGGTCCTTTGTACTTCATAAGCAAGCTGTGAATTGCTTGTTTAACCCATTAGCTATAGAAAAACGTGATTCAAAATGATACTTAAAGTACATTTTTTTATTGAGACAGTTTTTTGCCAAACAATATAAAAGATGAAATCTTTATCTAAGACCTCTGTGAAGCACAATCAATTAGCAACTTTTGGAATTGGCAAAGAATAAAGGAGGTGGTTTGGCTTAGTTCTCAAATAATCCAAATAAAGCAAATAATAGCTATAGCATTTCAATATTTTTTATTCAATTGTTTAACTATTAATGGACCACAAAAGATAAAGGAATCAACCTAACTCAAGCAAGTGAAACAAATGGATCTCTAGAGCTAAGAAGCTTTATTTTTACTTGATTTCTTGGTACATTGATTATTAATAAGTATTTCTTTAAATAGTGGAATTAAAGATGGTTTGGAATCTACAACTAATACAACTATGGAATCTAGTGAAATAGCTCAACCTAAACAAGATCATAGTAGCATAGTGAAAAAAAGAATTATAGAAAAAACTAGCAACAAGGATATTACTAAAAGCAAATCAAAACTAGAACTAGAGGTTAAATTAATAGAAAAAAGATAAATAATTAAAAATAGATAAATTCTGAAGATAGAGATCACTAGAAGTTCCCATACCTTCCCTCCATAGCAATCTTTCAACCTTATATCTCCAATCTTGTAGGACCTAGATAGAACGGTCTCGACCTCATGATAGTATCCTCTCTTAAACTACAGTCTTGTACCAAAAATTTTAAAGTACATGATACAAGAATCTAAGAAGAATATCAAAATAACACTTCTATTAATCTTAATGATAACGAAGAGTACAACCAGAAGTATTTATGGGTTTTAGGTCCTTAAATTGAATGAAACTCATGTGGATGGGTTAAAACTTGACAAAAACTAGAAATATCTAAATCCTAATATACTCAAACAAATAAGGATCTAAAAGGTGATTTTCTTTGGAGGGTAAGAATTACACCACCACAAGCCTTTAGATGATAGTTATGTTGCCATCAAATTAGTCTATGTCTAATTTCTACTAGAATCAAGGAAAACCAATTGGGAGGGCATGGTGGCTTGACCATGGAATGCAACTAACACTTGTTGTTCCATCATTGGATTATTTTGATGGTTATTGGCTGAATTTTAATGGTCATTGGTTTTATTTGATTGTTCTTTATTCTTCATAGGCTCAAATAGAAGTGATGGCTCTACTAGGATAGCTTCTAAATTCCAATTAATAGCTAGAGATGACAATTTTTCTTGTTTAGCCATTTACCCGGCCAGTATCATTTTTAACGGGTCAGAAAATCCTTGGTCTATACAGCTTAATGGATAACAAAAATTTTTCATTAACGGCTAAACGGGTAAATGGCCCGAGGATGGTATTCTCCACCCCATCCCTGTTTACCCATCCCCATCCCTGTTAACTTTATTATAATATATTTAAAATTTAAATATATATATATATATTAAAAATTAAAAATTAAAAATAAATAAAATATATATAATCCTGACTCTTGCTTTTCCTTATTTCACGTAGCCGTCTCTTACTCCTCCTTCTTTCATGCAACTGATCTAAAGTTCTGAACCAAGATGAGAACCTAGCTCCATTAGTCCATCGTCTATTTTCGCCCTCCAACATCTTTTTCTTTTTTTGGTATAAAGATATCTCTTTATTTATTTCTTTGAAATTTGAATGTATTTTTTTTGTATGGTTGTTGTGTTGGAAATCTTTATTTTTTGATTTTTTTTCCTTGTTAGTTGTTTTCTTTCTTACTTTTCATTCTCTTCTTCCTTAGCTCAGAGTCGAAGAATCTCTTATATATATCAATATCATCATCTGATTAGTCTCCATCTTATCTAAACAGATAAATAAGTCTCAGTGGGTACCCGTTTACCCGGCCGGGTATCCCCATCCCCGCTCCATTAATTATAACGGCTTAACAGGGTAGGGAACGGGGACGTTTTTTCTAACGGGAACGGGGATTGGTATAGATCGCCCTGGACCATTCTTGGACCCTTGCCATCCCTATTAATAGCAGCTAACTTTTTTGATCTCTTGATGCACTTAGGGTTGGCTTCAATTAGTAGGGATATTTGTAATGGGTAAAAATGTAAGCACATAAGTGTTTGACAAGCAATGGTCTATAGATTGGAGAGGCTCATGCATCAAATTTGTGCTCCAAAAATTTCATTGTTTTATATTGTTCCAACTAGATAGAGCTTAAATCATTTGATATTTTAAAATGCTTGAGTTTTAAGAAGCTAGGTTACCTTTATCAAAATGTGATATGCAGTTGGGTTGATTGTTTCAAGGGGTTTTATAATGCAAAGGATATCATTCATTCAATATCCTAGATCAAATATTTATTTCAATAATGTTTGTAACATGTATTTGTGTTCAAAAAAATTGTGTATAAATTTCTATTATCATATACATGGAAATGCATATAGTGTTTGGAAATTGCTTTTATTTTAAATCTGTGAGACCCAGCCTTTTAGGTTAGCTTACTTTAGATGAATACACAGTTTGACTAGATTGAGTTTGTCATGTCTTGAACCCAAGATCTGACCTTGAAGCCATGACAACTGCCATATATTTAAAAGGAGTTCCTTGCAAATTTGCAAGGCATCTCACATGATATAATAAATCAGTAATATAAAGTTTTAATCATAAGTTTAAATAGTTTCTAAAGTAAATAAAGATAAACGTTGGCTACAAAGCCACTATTTTGAAAAAAAAAATTACTAAGTCTCAATAACTAATAATAAAAATTATTTTCACACAGCTATCATGAGCAGAATTTGAGAAAGAAAAGTAAAATATAATGAGCTTCATAGCCCATTAAGCAATGATTAGAGTTATAGAATATATCGTAATAATAGTAACATATTTGATTTATCAATTGATGCATATAATTTGTATTTATCGCATTCTTAGTTTTTCATTATGTCATGCCATCTAATCCTACTATGTTGAACATCATATCGCTAGTATTTCAGCCCCATTGATAGAGTATCAACCAAGGTATAGCCCCCAAGGTCAAGGGTATCACTATTGTTTAATCTCTACAAATAGGGTATCAACAGAGTATATCCCCCAAGGTCATACATTTTACCAACATATAACCCCCATTGGTATGGAGCCAAGTCATCAAGCATAAAAAGGTTTAGATTCTTTAACTTTGGTTTCATAATTTCTAATTAAATCTTTTTCATGAATCATTCCAAATCTTTGTCAATTCATTATGAGTAATAAATAAACAATATCAATGTATAAATAGAGTAATCATGGTCGATATGCAAGCATAAAATATTCATAAATCAATCAAGACAAAGGTGATAAATATTTATTATTCAAAAACAAGATAAAATCTAGAAGTGGTCAATCATTACTTACATGACAGATATAGATAAATCAACTATCTCAACTTAGTGTTCTTCTTCTAGACCTAAAACATAATTTAGGGTAGATCAATACATTTCCAAATTTATTCTTATTAAATTAAATTCCTCCCATTAATTTATGAATTTTATTCCACTAGGCCCTAAGGTCTCCTCTCTAGGTTTGAAATAGAAATATTCATTATCTACTAATTCTATGCATGTTTCATTTGCTTAGATTAGGATTTATTAGTGAATTAGTTAGTTAATTCATCTTAACCTTGATTTATATGTCATCCTTCTTGAATTTGATTCTAAATAAACTATCTCGTCATTTATCCCTGAAATAGTTATTCTAGATTTATTCCTAACTTTAAATCAGACACGCATGTCATTTAATTAGGGACAAGAGCATCATTTGTTAAATTGTTTAAAAGGACTTACACTCCATTTAATGAAAAGAAGATTAGGAGTGACATTTTATTGAATTAAAAGGGCAAAAGGGTCATTTAAAAGCTAAGGGGCATGTACATCTTTTCTAGATTTCCAGTTTTAGAGGGACACATGAGTCTTTTGGACTTATCAGAGGGGTAATTGAGTCTTTTTCCATATGAGGACTCATGCATAATTAACTTTTAATTTTTGAAACTAAGGACACGCATGTCAATTAATCCTTTAGAAGGGCATTATGGTCTCTTATGGTATTTAGGACATACACGGGATTACTTTTAATGGATCAAATTAGAGGATTTGATTCCTTTGATTCTCATCACCTAAACTCCTTCTTCAACCACCTCTCACAATACTTATACTATGAAATAAGAATTTATGTAGTCATTTTCTAAATGGTCATCAAATTCATGCAGTATAAAATGCATGCTACTATAGGTTTCTCTATTTCATAAAGTACATGTCCTTACTTAGAACATATTATATGGATCTTAGCTCAACCATGTTTCAAGCACCTAACCTAACCTTCATTTGCTCACTCTCATTAGTGCACATGAAGCTCTCACATGACTTTATATTGGCTTCATGAATAGTGGATAAACATTCATGTTGGCTCGTAATTACATTGATCAAAAACCTCAACTTAGTCTGCACTAAGGTGAAATTTCAAAATTTGAACTAAGTTAAATCTCCTAAATCTATAGATCAAGCGTGCCTCATCTATGCTTGCTTTATCAACATCAAAGACAAATGGTTGTGTGAGAGAGACAATCTTAACCAATCGATATAAATATCAAGTTGTGTTGCTTGTAACTCATGCATCTTGCCATAGTCATACTCAACTCAACTCATCTAAACCTTTTCCCAACTATATGGGGTTGGCTACATGAATCTGCTTCCTCTACTCTGCTCTTTTTAGGATCAAATTGATATTCAAATTATAAATAGTTATATTTTTTAAATTATTTTTATCCATATTAGTTTAGGTCTAGCTCTACCTCTATATTTACCATGGATTATTAAAAGATCACTCTTTCTAACTGAAATATTTAAAGGTCTACGATGTATATGTCCAAACCATCACAATCAATTTTCTCTCATTTTATCTTCAATTGGGACTACTCCTATCATTTCTTTTATATGTTTATTTCTAATTCTATCTTTTAAAATTTTACCATATATCCATCTTAACATACGCATTTCTATTACACTTAATTTATTAATATGTTATTTCAATATTATCTAACACTCTGTTCCATATAGTATGGCTAGCCTAATAGTGGTTTTATACAATTTTTTTAAATTTTAATGGGATGTACAAATCATACAATACTCTCAAAGTACTCTTCCACTTAATCCATCCTGCTTTAACTTTATGATTCACATCTTCACCTATTTCACCTTCTTACTGGATAATTGATCCCAAATACCTAAATTTTTTACTCCTTGATATCTATTGGCTTGCAATCTTCACTATTTTTTTATTTGTATTTCTACTCCCATTAAAATTATATTTTATGTATTCAATTTTAGTTTTACTAATCTTAAAACCTTTAGATTCTAAAGCCTCTCTCGAAATCTCTAGCTTAGCATTTACTCTATATTTAGTTTCATAAATTAACACTATATCATTTATAAATAACATACACCATGGGATATTATTTTGAATATGTTTGGTTAATTTATCCATAACTAATACAAAAAAATATGGACTTAAGGCAGATCCTTGATGTAAACCTACAGTACTTAAAAACTCACTAGTTTCTCCTATTGTTATTTTAACAATAGTTATTACTCTATCAAACATATTTTTTATCAATTCTATATACTTTTTGGTAACTCCTTTTTTCTCTAAAACTCAACATATTATTTTTCTAGATACTTTATCATATGCTTTCTCTAAATCAATAAAGATTACATGAAGGTCTTTTTTCTTTTTCCTATACCTCTTCATCAATCTTCTTAATAAATAAATAGCCTCCATGATCGATCTTTCATGCATATATCCAAATTAATTATTTGACAATAAAGTTTTAGTTCTTATTCGATTTTCTATATATTACTCTCTTTCATAATTTTATTATATGACTCATTAGCTTAATCCCTCTATAATTTGCACATCTTGCCATAGACATACATATTGAACTATTTTTTAGTCTAATGTAATTGAATTATTAGTGAAATATATAATTATTAGTCTAATATAATTAAATTAAATTATCTTATTAGTTATAGCATATAATTCTCAACAATGTATGATCACATAATTGGTTGATTGGACAAAAACAATCACATTCTTTGTGGTCCTAAAGATTTGATATGTATCAAATACAAATCTTAGCAATGGGTTTGGTGACTGGATCTAGAACCATTTAACTCATAGAAATTACTTTAAAACTACTTCTTTCCATCCACAATTGTCTCCTTTACTCACATTCACCGTTGAGGTCAGTTTGTGGATGAAGTCTGGATTAATAGTATGGACATAGAAATAGTAAATTTGGTGAGTTTTGAACTTTATTAAAGGCAAATTCTTTTTGTGGTGTTTGAATTTTTAGTTGGTGTAAGCTCACACTATTAATTGCATTTACCTCAATTGCTAGAAAACTCATGATTAAGGGATCATAAATAAATGTTAACCTATGAGTTGCATATGTATAAATATAAAAGGGCAAATGATTTTATTTATTTTTTATTTTTAATAAATATAGAGGAACAAGTGTAATGTTGTTTGCTCATGGTACAATATTTAATCCCCAAGTTGAATCTCCCCTATCATATCTCCTAGCTTGTGGAGTATTGCTCCATTATATTTGAAGAACGTTGCTCTTGAACATGGAAGTATTGCTTCCCTACAAAAGAGTATTATACCTCTTCTCCTCCTAGGTATGCATGGGATAATAGACCTGAGGCCTAGATCCCTCAAAATAAGAGTGTATGAGACTCCAGATGTTTAGATCCTTCATATCAAGAGTCTAATTTGGTATCTAGAGCATAATTCAAGAACCCAAGTTGGCTAAGTGATCAAACACAAAGTGTTGTACCTTAAGTGTCTTCCTAGCCTGTTATTAACTACAAAATTGGATGTCCAATCAAATCTTGGTTCTTCAAGACATGAATTATTGCCTCAAAGCTAAAGGATCGTTGCTCCTTAATTATGGGAGCATTTTTTTCTCTTAACAGTCCCATAAGGGATCCTCGTCTCAGGAGGTCGTATGAGCATTCATCTCCTCTAACAATCCTTTAAGGGATTGTTACATCAAAAGTTCATCATACTCATGTAACTTGAGGGAATTGATGAGATGCAAGAGCATTGGTGTGATACATAAAATAATAAATAATTCATGATTTTCCGTATTAGCATTACGTTGGCTAGGGATATGGTGTCATCAACAGGGCCCACAAGTTGGCTAGCCTATAGCCTAGGATAAAAAAGTCTTTGTATACTGCCTCTAGTGCAGCAAGTCCTATGTGGACTGCACCATCCTTTCTTATTGGTCGATACCCATTAAAAAATGTTAAGACACCTTTACAACATTTCGAGAGAAAAAATTATGATACCCCTGTTTTAAACTTATGACACCATAGTTATAAAGTTAAAATACCTATTTAGAAAGCAAAAAAAAATTACAATACCCTAGTTTTAAACTTACGATACCGTAGTTATAAAATTAAGACATCCGTTCAGAAAACAAAAAAAAAATTATGACATCCTAGTTTTAAACTTATGATACCCTAGTTTTAAACTTACGACATCCTAGTTTTAAACTTAAGATGCCCGTTCAGAAAAGGTGTCTGTACACAAATTCCAAAAAAAAAAAAGCTGTCTGACGTGCATTAATACCCGTTCAGCTTTTTTTGGAATTTATATATAGGCACGAATTCTGAATGGATGTCATAATTTTATAACTACGGTGTCATATGTTTAAATCTGGGTGTCGTAAGTTTTTTTGCTTTCTTAATAGTGTCTTAATTTTATAATTACATACGGTATCATAAGTTTAAAACTAGGATGCCGTAAGTTTTTTTTGCTTTCTTAATGGGTGTCTTAATTTTGATGTGACATGCATTAATACCTGTTCACCTTTTTTTTTAAAAAAAAATTTATGTACTGACATGTTTTTTAAAGGGGTATCGTAATTTTATAAAGTTTACACTAGAATATCGTAATTTTTTTTTGCTTTCTAAATGGGTGTCTTAATTTTATAACTATGGTGTCGTAAGCTTAAAACTGGGGTATCGTAAATTTTTTCCTTGGAATGTCATAAAGCTGTCTTAACATTTTTTAATGGGTATCGTATGTATATGGACTAATAAAAAGGGATGGTGAATAGAACGCCAGCTCCCCCGGCCAGCTCCTCTCCGAGGGAACCCGACCCGAAGAGACCCCACCAAGTACTGTCGCTACCATCGGGAGCACGGCCACGATACTGAAGAATACTGGCAGCTGAAAAATGAAATTGAAAGGCTGATCCAGCGAGGATGGCTGAATCAGTTCAGGAGGGTGCCCGAGCCAGGACAAGGAGGTGACCGCTAGCCCGAACCTCAACAACCTCCTCCTCCACCAAATCCGCCCATGATCGGCCGCATCAACATGATCGAAGAGGCCGGCGGATCGAGCCCCAGGAACGATGATGAAGGATCGCATGTAGGACTTGCTGTGCCGGATGCGGTGTACAAAGTCTTTTCTAGCCTAGGACATATTGGAACGAGTTTTAGTCAACAAAAAAACACCTAAATAAATTTTGTACTAGGCTCAGACGGGATGCTTGGCATGGCCCAGTTTAAATTCAAAGCCAAACTCCAACTTTAGGCTTGAGGCCCAAGTTGGAATCTTAGCCTGATCTGGCCTAAATTTATTAATAGAGGACTTTTTGTTAACAATGTTTTGGGTTGCCAATTCTTTTCAATTGTAAGTTAAAGCATCGGATGTAACACTATTAAAACATTGTTTGTTTGGACTTTCGCATTCTTCTCGCACAATTTGCTTGCCAAATATAACTCTCAAAAGCGATTTGTATAAATTGGACATCAAATTCTCTTTCTAAGATAAATAGGCATTTAATACTAATTTTTTTGATAGATGCGGGCAAAGTACCCATTTTTTTTTCGAATTGATGACTTCCTTAATGGTTCTAAAATAGATGGCAAATATAATCTTTATTTTTTTTCTGTATACATTGAATCAATGATATGTATTTCCAATTTAATTAAAGATTAAAATAGTAGAATATATTAAAATTGCAATCACATTTTAACTTTAAAAGATCATAAAAGTTAGTCCTAAAATTATAAAAAATATTTTATCTAGTTTATAACCATATTTAGAAGGCGAATAAACACATCAAAATCCCTACACAATATTACATCTAACCAATATTTAATATGCGAATCAAAAAGATAGTGTAATATCTTAACAAGATTGTGCTTGTGTAGATCTACCTATAATTAAGTTTTAAAAGATTATGCACCATAAATTTTAGCAAGCTAGAGATTGGACATGTCAAAGCCAAAAATTATTTTTGATCTAGGCTTCGATGCAATGCTTTTCACGAAATTATTCAAATCCAGATCTTGACCTTTGGCCCAAGGCCCAAGTCAGAAACTTAGCTTGATTTGACCTCTATTTATTAATAGGACCTTTTGTTAGTAGTCTTTCGGGTTGCCAATTCTTTCTAGTTGTAAATTGAAATATGAAACCTGAGTTATTACAAATTATTTCTTTGGACCACCATAATCTTCTTTGTTGCGAAATAAAACTCTCAAATCAATTTTTACAAATTAGATCTTAAGTCCTCTTTTATGAGAAAAAAGGATAATTAGCACTAATTATTTCTTTTTTTGTAGCCATTATTATAAAATTTTAATGACACTCTTAATGCTTTTATAATAAATGTCAAATATAATCTTGTTTTTTTCTTTTAGCTATATAGACTATATTAATGATATGTGTCTTATTAAAGGTTAAAATTGGAGAGTATATTATTGTTGTAATCACTACTTACCTTTAAGGGATTAAGAAAATTACTCCTCAATTGAATGTGGAGGATTATTTTGTCCCATTTATAAATAAATTAGGTCCTAAATTTTTGGAACAAAAAAGGGACTGGATTATAATTAGTTAAGAAAGAGGATAAAAATATCACAATCCCAACTCAATATTGTGGAAAAAAAGGATATTATTAGAAATTAAATAAGATTATGCCTGTCTAGATTTGCCCATAAATTTCATAAGATTATGCCTTATTGATAGAATTCAAACAAAATAGCTTTCCTTAGTGTCACTATATTCCTTCTTTTTTTCTCTTTTGGTGGTCCTCACCCTTTCCTCACAAATAATAACAAGTTATGTTTCTCTCTATATGTGCGTTTGTGTGCATGTTTGATTGGGGTGCTTGTATGCACTTATAGTTAAAGGTAATGCTATCACATTGTTAAATAAGGTCATTGAATGTTTCTCTATATTATTTGTGTTATTTATGACCTACAAAGTTGTTTTTTCTATTAATTGATAAAAAACTAAACTAAGCTAAGGAAACACTTTGAATTTGATGAAAGCAAGAAATTAAATATGTCAGCATGATATATGATAATAGTACTATTGCATAGGACCGAGTCATGTTGGACAAATAGTTTTTTTTTCCTAGTACATCAACTATGATTTAGATAAACACAAGGGCATCTCTCCTAACTATTGTACACCTATTCAGGAATAATCATTTTAAGAAGAACAATTCAGCATTTCTATAAAATTCTTCTATTATCAAGTATGGTTGGTTACCATTACCATTTCACTATGCCTCAATTTTTTGGTTTATATTGGACATTCAATAACTTATTTTCAACATGTTACAACAACAGAGGACGTTCAATTCAAATGCAACTTTTTTGAAGTAAACAATTGCAATACTACTTTTTGTAGAACTTTTTGCAAGGAAAAAAGGTTTAACAGTTTGGGTTGCTTCAGTCTTCTTTCTGGGACGGAGTACTGCTATTATTACCGAGGAGCTTGCCTTTGAAGATTGTTGTGTGGCCTCCTAGTATGAAAAATAAAATAAAAGAATATTTGGAATTGTTACAAAATAAAGGAGAAATATTTGGAAAATGATAGCATGACATTTTAAAAAGTCTCTGCTTTTCTCTCTATGTTTGTTTTTTCTTTGGAGTGCTTGAATAGAACTTCAAAGTCTATATTTGAGTATAATAATAGAACAATTAGCAATCAAGTATTCTTAGTAACGAATAAAGAGTTGCATCCTAGGTGGCAAGTTCCCCAAGAGGGAATGTTTTCTTTAAGAAAGTGGCATTTGAAAATGAAATTTTTATATAATTTTGTAATCATAGCATCATTGTTGTGTCTCATTTCAAAATTACTATAAAAAACTTTCATGTGGCTCCTATTATATATTTATAAGGGGCAAGTATATATATCATTCGAATAAAAAATAGAAGATGAAGTATACGTACTAACCAAACAGCATCATCCTGATGCTATCAATATTGTTATGCCCTTTTTAAGCTAAGATGACTCTGATGAGTAATAAGTATCTCCTAAATTATAGGCTAAGAGTTATTAATTGAATCTTTAAATCTTGATAAATTATTGTCAACATTTGTCCAGCATTTTCATTGTGGTAGCATCATGAAATCATGCTCTTGGATGGCATGTAACCATACCCCTAGAGGAAGGTATATTAACATTTAATAAATTATATTAATAATCAATGCACATTTGTCCATCTACTAATACTTAATTGCTCTGGTGAAATATGTATAATAAGCTATTGTTAGATGGCGATGTATAGAATTATACAAATACCAAGACATTGGAATACAAATCTTGTTCCCTAATACCAAATCATTCCTTAAAAAATCTAATGGCCTTGTGACTATGTATAGAATTATGTAGAAACCATGATACAATGGAATAGAGATAATATTTTCTAATAGAAAATCGTTCTTTAAAAATTTTAATGGCCTTTTCAAATTGATGAACTTTTGAATAGAGTCATTTTCATTCAATATCACTTCTAACTATCAATGAGTCATTTTATTAAAATTAGGCATATGCCCTCCTTTAGTGGAGTCTCTTATTAGATTATCTATTTTATTGCAAGTGTCATAGATACACAATTATGCAGATTTGGGTATATCCTCAGCATCAAATTATAGAAATTAAATGACCTATCATGTTGCCAAATCCTAATCTCAATTCATATTAAATAGGTCATGCAATTAGTGAATCCGCTACACTTGAGAGTTGCAAGCAAGAAGCCCAATTGGGCCTAGAGGCATCAACCCTTAAGTGAATATGGTATATTATTGTACCCTATACTTAGTTATAGTGCATCATCCATCTCTCAATTCCTCAAGAGATTCATAGTTAACCCCTATTTAACTTCATATGTATCCATCATTATTTTCAATCTCAATAGATGACGTAAACAGTTAATTATTTAGACACCATTCAGAAATCCTTCATATGTGTAACCCCCGGTAATTTATTATTGGGATTGTAACTCCTAGTATTTATTTTGAGGACACGTGGCATCTTGACTTCCTTCTGATGTTTAGGTCCCTTCCTTCTGACGTTTAGGTTCCGATGCGACGTCTGGTTTCTTGGGTCTTCGCGTGTCGGATGGGTTCCTATTTTCTTTGATCCGAGGCGTCGCATGGGAGAATAAAAGGAGTTGGAGGATGACCCCTTTCTTCAGGCTGCGCGCTTCATCCATCAGGTAATCCCCTGCCTCTCAGAGAGCGGGAGAGAGAGAGAGAGCGGGAGAGAGAGAGAGAGAGAGCGGGAGAGAGAGAGACAGAGAGCGGGAGACAGACAGAGAGAGTACGGGAGGCAGAGAGATGAATCAACCCGGTCGACCCCTTGGTTCAGGCCCGGCGGCGTGCTCGCCGCCTCGCCGGGCCTGAGATCTGGCCGACGACTCTGCCGGTGCCGAAGGAGGCATCCGGCGGGGTGTTGGTGGAGAGAGAGAGGAGAGAGAGGGCCAATTGGCCCTCCTCTCGCGTGGTGGCGGAAGCCTAACGGCTTCCGCCGGTTGGTTCGGGTCCGGCGGCGTGCTCGCCGCCTCGCCGGGCCCGAGCTTTGGCCTGTCGCCTCCACCGGCGCCGGGCGTGCGTCCGGTGGAGGTCCGGCAAGCCAAGGTGGCCGGCCATGCCACCGGCACAACATCGTGCCGCGCGGACGTGTAAGTGGAAGAGGGAGAAATTGAGGGAGAGAAAGGAGGTTTGGCGGCCGGCTCTGGCCCGACCACCGGCGGCCGGGCCGCCCTCAATTTGGCCGGCGGTGGCCCCAGCCGCCGGCCATGTTCCCATCCCCTGTTCGGTGAAACAGGGGATCGGGTGGCTTTGATTTGAACCGGGCCGGCTGGGCCGGCCGGTTCAGGCCTTTTGGGCCATGCAGCATTGAGAGTTTGGGCTGGTTTTTGGGCTCCGTAACAGGCCAGGATTAGAAAAATAATTATATGGCTAGAATCTGAGTAAATTCTAGTTTCTTGGGTATTTTTACTTCCCCAATCGGGTATGTGTAGTGGGAGATATTCGAGCCCAAAGTAGGGCCCGTGAACTAGTTTGGGTAGAAATTCTAAGGGTCATTTTAATATTTTTTGCTAATAAATTAATTGTGTAAAATGATCCTGTAGGTGCTCAGACATCTGACTAGCTGCATATATACCTGTTGGATAGCGTACTGAGTTAAGTAAGCCAGTTATCAGTATTTAATAATTGATTCATGAATGTTTAAATTGTGAATTGTGATGTGAAGAATTATCATTGGCTAACTTGTAAGTAGATGTATATTATGAATACATGGATGTTTATGTGCTATGATTTCATATGTGAATGCTATGCATGAGAGACGCAGTTATCATGACATTGATGTGATATATTACATGCAATTGTTCAGTAGGTATAATCCACTGTTTATGCAATATTGAGTTGTTATTGATATGATGAGTGCATGTGATGTGAGGTACTGTTATGTGTCACCGCGGTTCTCCTTTATCATGTCATACCACACACACGTCTAGAGGACGTGTTCTGCTTGTTTATGCCACCTACACATCTAGAGGATGTGTTCTGGTTCTATGATGTGGCATCACACATATATAGTATGTGTTCTGATGGATTTTGACATGGCGTGACCCTGGTATTTTGACCCTTTCAGTAGGGGGGATGCTTGTTGGTACACCCTGGTATTTTGACCCTTTCAGTAGGGGGATACTTGTTGGTACACCCTGGTATTTCGACCCTTTCAGTAGGGGGGATACTTGTTGGTACACTATGGTATTTCGACCCTTTCAGTAGGGGGGATGCTTGTTGGTACACTATGGCATTTCGACCCTTTCAGTAGGGGGATGCTTGTTGGTACATTATTGAGATATTGCAGGACTGTGGGTCACATTTACAGTTACCATTGAGAGTATAAATAGTGGGTTTACTTACATTGCATGTTTGAGTACTTGTGGAATGTTTAAGCATGCAGATCATTTATATGCTTATTGATTGCTATGCTATGATTTGACTGTATAACGTGGCTTACTTACTGAGTGTAAGCTCACAAAAATCTTACAATGTTTTTGTCAGAGCCACGAGGTTGAAGATGGATTGGTGGGGTGATGGATCTTCTATTAAATAAATCAAGACCATTATTTTGTTGTAACCCCAGTATTGCTTATGTGTAGGGCTTGATGCCCAAACTTTATTATTGTGGTGTGTAAGGGTTTGTAACCCAAAACTTTTAGTATTCAGTGATGATTTGGCTTGATTATATATATAACTGTGTTATGTGTGAAAAATTTTGTGACGCCTTGCGTGCCCGGCACGCGGCGGGTTGTCACCCTAGCCCGATATGTGGGCCCGGGGCGTGACAATATGTCGGTTCAAATCATCAGTATCATTATTATTGCTCTGATATAAATCTCTTTCATTTATTTCACCCCTCTGACAAATAAAATCAATCAAAAGCATCTGGAGCAGAAATCAAGTACTATAATGATCATAATGTGATAACCTTTTCAGGATGCATACTGCAATACAGAGCTTCTTTAATCTGTGCTGTTCCCTACAAAATATGCCCAAATCTCAAGAATCTTGGGAACTTGACCCTGCTCTCGCATGTATCGCACAATGGTTTATTCAATTGATTTTTCTTTAATATTCCTTTTTTTTTTTCAGTATGGCGAAACAACAATAACAAACTTGGAGCAGCTACATTCCAATTGTATGTTACATTATTGTTCCTTGCCTGCTGGAAGATTTCAATGACCTGATAGTTCGAAGGCACTTTACAGGCCCTGCAACATATAACCATGCGTGCCGAGCTCCATTTGAAAGAACCAAAGAATATAACACGCATGCGCGCGCGCACAGAGAGAGATAGGAACGAGGCCTCCCCGTGTGGACCCATGAAGCCCTCCAACGAATGGACGGGGGCCCTTCTGCAGTCTCGATAAAAGAGAGTGATCTGCTCCCGACGAAGGTGATAAAAGAGAAGCTTGGGTTGAAAAAAAAAAAAAAAAAATCTGATGATGTTCTAGCTTTCTCATTCCACAAGTGTAGGGCACACCACAAATATTGATGTTTGCATCATCATTTCTCAAATCGGACTGCAAATATTATTTTTCATAATAAAATCCTTTCGGAGAGCTATATATACCATGCTGCTCCAAAGCAAGGAAGAACCTATGCATGCACGGGAGCAGAAACAGGTGCCAGCGTAACTATTTACGATTTTGACACATTACGTGTAATCAATTTTATTCGATACATGGAAATCCCACAGGAAATAAATGGCAATAAATTACTTGTCACTCCAAAGTCTGCTGTAGCGTTCTCGAATTCAGTCTTCCTCTTCAGCTTCCTCAAGCCAGTTGACAAATGGCTCTCGAGCCTTGACAAAATGTTTGCCTGCAACATCACATGGTTGCCGAAAAAAAAAGAAAAAGAAAAAAAGAAAAAAAAAGGAGTAATAAATCAACCAACACAATAAGCAGACCCAACTATGAGAGCATACAGAAACCAAGGCTTCAATCAGATAAATGAGGCTAATTTAAACCAACCACCAGGAGTAGGGGTAGTCTCTGAGGCATTCCAACTGAACAAAAAAGCCAGATGGATCTATATATGACATAGGAATGTTGATGCAACGAGTCTTTTCCCTGGTTGTTATATCTGCTTGAACGGTACAATAAAAATGATATTATTTTTCCTGTTGAGTTGGAGATGAATTTTCTACCCCATGAATACATTCATGATTTAAGAGATGATTCTTTATGTTCTAGGTTCCTTATATGCTTCTCGAACCTTTGACTACTGTACTGAATATTTTGTCTCGGTTTTTATAAAGAATAGTGGTCGTTTGGATCCATTATCAAATTACAAAACAAAATTTTTCTGAAAGAATCATAATGGAATTTATACATCCAAATTAAATATGGATAATATGTTGTTATTTTAGTTAATTGATTAATATTTGTGATACTGAAGTTTTGGTTTCTACCATACTTCTTCAGACCTCTTCTGTTATCACAGTGAAAATTTACGTATGTCATTTATCTTTAAAAAAAATGCTGGTAGAACCTTCTGGGTAGTATAGTAATCCTGTGATATTGACAAATGATACTGATAAAGTAATCATGCAGTGTTAATAAATGTATGTTATTAAATAGGCGGTTGCACGGCTTTGATACGTCGTTTCAAGTTAACTTATCACAACGGCCTCATCGGAGCGATGCCTTATCTCCAACCGCAGGATCGAACGAGCGCCTTATCACCAACGGTCCTATTGACCAATCAATCGATGGGTGTGAGCTATTGGATCACGATCGCGATCATAATTTGATCACCGCATCTTGACCCTTCATCCGATTGATCAGCGATCAGTCTGATCCTGATTCGATGATCAACGGTCAATTGATCTCAGCCCTTTATCATAATTTGATTAGTCTCCACCATTGGATCCTCATGATCAAAAAAAATTTAAAAGGCCCTCAAGCTCCTCGCAATGATGCGCGATGATCAACGGTCAATTGATCTCAGCCCTTTATCTTAATTCGATCAATCTCCATCGTCGGATCCTCATGATCAAGAATGCGCACGTGTGAAGTGCAAAGTGCGCCTACAAAGCACCCATTGCACCCTTTGCGCGTGCGCGTGCCTGTGCGCGGGGGTGATGCTATGCATCACCCTCAAGCTCTCCACTCATGGTAAGCATAAGAAACTTTAGCTTCAAGGAAGAGGTTTCCATATAAGTGAACTTTTCTTTCTTATTTTTTTAATGTGGGATTAAATGTCCTCATAATTTCTTATTCACACACAAAGAGGAGGTAATGAGCTTTCAAGGCCCATTAGGGTATTCAGGCCTATTAGCCCATTTACCCAATAATTCTCCATATGAATGAAAATTGGACTTAGATAAAAGATCATCAAAGGCGAACCCCTCGCATAAAAGGATTTTAATGCAAATAAATATGCAGACACTAAAGAGAGTATAATGGAATGAAGTTGTATTAGGATAGGTAGCTTGTGGCTTTGAACCTTCCTTAGTGAGTTGTTATCGAGTTTACTTGTTAAAAAGTGAACATGATGTCTTGAACTTTTCAGCGTTTTATGTAAACTAAGACAATAACAATCACGCAACTTCTTCCCGAGCATTCTTTTGGTTCTCATGGTTGTGTTCATTTTGGTCCCGAACATCTCCTGGTTTCATGAGTGCTTCAGAGAATTAAACCTTAAAATTCTCATAGAATTGGCCCAGTTCACACTCACATAGGTGATTCTTATTAAGAGTATCCGCTATACCCTATATGAATATTCATGTCATAAGAATCATTAAAAGCAATGCTTATCCTAGTACCTTTAGCAAGTAGCACCAATTATCATAGGAATAAGTAGGATTAGACATCCTTAGTGCTATGCAAGTCTCTTCATAATTTAGTTGTCCCTTTTGAACCTAGATCTTGGGATCTCCAGTCAGCTAGGTTGGGAATCCACTATGAAGATTTTTAGTTATAGGTTTTAAACCCATTCCCCTCGATAAACAGTTTACTTGATCTCTTGGTAACCCCTTTGTTAATGGATCCGCTAGGTTTTTCTTTGACTAAATATAGTCAATAGAAATTACACCAATTTTAAGGAAATGCTTAATGGTATTATGTCTACGATGTATATGTCTAGACTTACCATTATACATCTTATTCTATGCTCTGCAAATTGCCGATTGACTATCACAATATATGCATATTACAGACACAGGGTTTGGTCAACATGGAATATCTTCTAAAAGGTTTTGAAGCCATTATGCTTCTTCAGCAGCCTTTTTTAAAGCACTTAGAAGATTTCAATGACACAACACCTCCTTCTAAGGTGAATACATATCCACTTATGGATTTTGTATCTTCTATGTTAGATATCCAATTTGCATCACTGTATCCTTCTAGTACAGCTGGATATCTTGAATAATATAATCCATAACTTAGGGTATAATACAGATATCTTAATACCTTATTAGAGCTGTCCAATGATTTGGACCTAGATTACTTGTGAATATGCTCAACTTATTAATAGCATATGATGTGTCATGGATTACTTATGAATCTACTCAACTTATTAACAGCATATGCTGTGTCAGGACAAGTGCAATTCATGACATACATTAAACTGCCAATTACACATGAATATTCCAATTGAGATATGGGTTCTAGTATACTTATGTAGATTAACATCTACAGGTATTTTCACCGGGCTAGTATCATACTTTTTAAATTTATTTAATAGTTTCTCAATATAATGAGATTGAGATAATATTATTTCTTTAGATATTCTAGTGATTCAAATTCCTAGTATAACATCTGCAACACTCATATTTTTTATGTCAATTGTTTGATCAACATTTTTTTTATCTGTTTAATCATTTCAGTATTACTACCAATAATTAATAGGTCATCTACATATAAGCAGATTATCACTTACCCTTCAGGCAGAGTTTTGGCATATATACATTTATCACATTCATTTATTTTGAATCCATTTGATTACATGACATTATCAAATTTTATATGCCATTGCTTAGATGCTTGCTTTAATCCATATAAGGATTTAACAAATCTACACATCTTCTTTTCTTGTCCTAGAATAATAAATCCCTCAAGCTGTTCCATGTATATTTTTTCATCTAATTCACTATTCAGAAAAGTAGTTTTAACATCCATTTGATGAATTTCAAGATTGTTAATGGCTGCAAAAGTGATTAACATTCTTATAGATGTTATTCTACTTACTGGTGAATAGGTATAAAAGACATCTATACCTTCTTTTTGTTTGAAGCCCTTAGCCACTAATCTGGCTTTATACTTATCAATTGATTTATTAGCCTTTAGCTTTTTCTTAAAAATCCACTTGCACCCTAGAGGTTTCATACCAGATGGTAAGTCTACTAACTCCCAGGTATGATTGTGCATAATGGACTCAATTTCATTATTAACAGCTTCTTTCCAAAAGGGTGCTTCTAGATTAGACATTGCCTTCTTGAATGCCTGAGGTTCATCTTGTAACATATAAGTTATATAATCAGGACCAAAGGACTTTGCAACTTTTGATCTCTTACTGCGTCTGGGTTCATCTTCAGGATATTTTTCCTAATGATACTACTAGCAGTATTATCATAAGTTCTTTTATTTGAACTTATTTCTAATTTTCTTTTGCTTGGAAATATATCTTCAAAGAATGTTGCATTCCTTGATTCCATGATTGTATTTTTTGTATATCAATTATATTTGATTTATGCATAAGAAAGCGATATACACTACTATTATGTGTATAACCGATAAATATACAATCAACAGTTTTAGGTCCTATTTTGACCTTTTTGGGGTCCAAAATAGCTACTTTAGCTAGACACCCCTACACTCTTAAGTAATTGTAAGAAGGCTTCTTTTCTTTCCATAACTCATATGAAGTAACATCCTTCTTCTTAAGAGGTATCTTATTAAGAATATGATTTGCTCAGAGAATTGCTTCTCCCATAAATTCTGTGGTGTACCAAAATTTATTAACATAGCATTCATCATTTCTTTTAAAGTATGGTTTTTGCGTTCCGTAATTCCATTAGATTCAGACAAATAAGGAGCCATAGTTTGATGAATAATACCATGCTTTTAACAGAATTCATCAAAAGGTGCATCGTATTCACCACCTCTATCACTCCTTATGGCCTTAATCTTTTTACCAAGTTGATTTTCAACTTTATTCTTATAACATTTAAACATTTCTAAAGCCTCATCCTTAGACTTTAGTAGATACACATGCAGTATCTAGTTGAATCATCAATAAATGTTATAAAATAGTTTTTACCTCCTTGTTGCCCAGATGTAGCAACCCAAGAGAGGGGTGAATTGGGTTATTAAAAATTAATTACTAGCACAGATATGTGCTTTAACCCTAATTTAAATTTACTTGGCAGCGGTGTAGTGAAGTGCACAGAATAATAACACAAACAATCAAGTAACCACAAACACAAGAGAGTTTATAGTGGTTCAGTGCCAAACTCAGCACCTACGTCCACTCCCTAAAAATCATTGGGAATTTTACTCTAATCGTATCACAACGATTACAACCTCTAGCCTTCCTCGGTTAACCCTCTTGTTTATACGACACAAGGCAGCCAAACCACTAGACTTCCCTGGCTAGTCCTCTTGTTTAACGGCACAAGAAAGCCAACAAGAACCAAGGGTTAACTCTAACCCTATTACAAAGGTTTAGAATAAATAAGAACAAGTAGCTCCTACAATGAGCAAATATTCAAGATATACTTTACAAGTTTTGTAGCAAGTCCTTAGCAATAAATGAAGAAGCTATGAGGTAGCTGAAGCTTTGAATGCTTGAAGGCTTTAATGGATTTGGATGACTTTGAGCAATAAATGATCTTTCAACTTCAATGCACAACAACTTCCTTTTCAACACTCCAAAAAATATGCAATAGAAGCTCTTTTTCTTGGATTTCTTTCTCTTTTTTCTCTTTTAGATTCATCATTTTGTTCTTTGAATCCCAGCTATTTAAAGCAATCCAACAACAAAAATATCCATTAGATACATTTGAAACAAATGAAGAGTAAAATGGAAAGAAAAGATAACCGTTGAGATTATTTCCCTTAAGCATTGAATGTAGTGAATCCATTTGAGGAAGGAAGATCTCTACCAAAATCTAAGAGATCAACAGTTAGTATAGCTGAAAATAAAAATCAATTGAAGAGGAGAGAGTAAGAGAGAAAGAGCACGCCCAAATAACAAAGAGGCAGCTGACTGGAGTTAATTCCAGGTAGCTAGTAACTTGAAGAAGCTCGGGCAAGATGAAGTGCAAAGCCCACAAGCTAGCTAACCAGCTAACTAGTTTGAAATCTCACGGCAAAAAGGCATCAGTATCAAAGGATAGTAGTTAGCTCTCCAGCTAACTATCCACAAAGATCACACGGCCTGAAGATCATCTCAGTGAAGAGTAGTTAGCTCTTAAGCTGGCTAAGGAAAAAGCTAGTTAGCTCTCTAGCTAACTAACCGCAAAAGCAAACGACCAGGAGTCCATTTCAAAAATCATTAGTTAGCTCTCTAGCTAACTAAGAAAAACATAGTTAGCTCTTCAACTAACATAGCAAGCATCCAACGTTCATGAATATAGAAGCCATAACAAGATAGTTAGCTCTCCAGCTAACTAGAAAAAATAAGCTCTCGGCTTGGAGGTGGAAACGGCCATCAGAAAAAGAAGAGTTAGTTCTTTAGCTAACTGAGCAAGAAGTAGTTAGCTCCCCAGCTAACTAAGCTAAAAAAATAATGGCAAGAGGAAGACGTCCGTCCAGGGCAGCTAGCTCCTTAGCTAGCTAAGAAAAGCGTCCACTCGGCCAGGAGAGGAGTAGTTAGCTCTCCAGCTAACTAAGCCACAAGATAGTCAAATCTTCAGCTAACTAGAGAATGAATCCACACGGCTTGGTAAGTGGTAGTTAGCTCTCCAGCTAACTAGGAAATGCAACCGCTCGGCTTGGAGAAACCTATGAAAAATAGTTAGCTAATACAAAAAAGCAGTTAGCTTCCAAGGCAAAGCAGTTAACTAACATGGTATGCTAGCTAGCTAAGAGAAGCATCAGCTAGCTCACCAGTTAGCTAAATAAAAGTGACTTTCGGCCAAGCAAAGTATCAGGGAAAGATAGTTAACTAAAAAAATGAAGCCAGCTAGCTAAGAGGAAGGATGAGTTAGCTAGTCAGCTAACTAATTCCCAAAGCATTTGGCCAGCACAGAGAATATTCAAAAAGTAGTTAACTAAAATAGAATTCCAACTAGCTTAGAAGGAGGCCAAGCTAGCTAATCAGCTAGCTAAAAATAAGCATGGCTCGGCTAGCAAAGGTAACAGGAAACTTAGTTAGCTAAAGTAGAACACCAGCTAGCCAAGGAAGAGACCAGCTAGCTATCTAGCTAACCAAAATGGAGATTCATTCGGCCAGGCCAGGGAGATAACATATCAGTTAGCTAACAGATGTATCATCTAGCTAGACAGAAGGAAAAGCTAGCTAACTAGCTAACTCTCAAAGCAATTTAAACGGCCAAGGCAACAAGGAATCAATTAGACAACATTCAAATAAAAATGAAATAGACTCCCTTAAGATTTTTGCTTGATAACACTCAATTGAATAACATCTGTACTTTCCTACATCAAGCTTAACAAATAGAATTAGTCTTTGCTTAATTTTTTGTAAGCATCAAAATCAATCTGGGGTCAACACTCCTCGAGTTTGAACTGACTTTAAGTCATATAGATCACTGTGAATTAAGTTAAGAGGTTCAGTATTTCTTTCTACTGATGGAAATGGTGTTTTTGCTAACTTAGCTTCAACACACACTTCACACTTGTAATGTGGATCAATTTCATGATTAGGTAATAATTCTAATTTCATTAATTTTCGTAATGAATTAAAATTCACATGTCCTAATCTATCATGCTATAAACAAAAGAGTCAATCATATAAGCAGAAGAAGAAGCTTTATTTATTTCAAGATTTATGTGTACAATCATTACATTAACCTTGAATAATCCATTATTCAAGTAATCCCTTCAAATAAATATCCTTCCCTTAGTAAGTACAAATTTATTAGACTCAAAGACCATCCTAAAGCCATGTTTTCTTAGGAGGGAGCTTGATATAAGATTCTTCCGGATGTTAGGGACATGTAGCACATCATTAAGTAGAAGCTCCTTGTCAGATGTCATTTTCAAAACAATGCAGCCAAATTCTTCTATCTTGGATGTAGCGGAGTTACCCATGACCAAATTTCTACCATTGATAGGAGTGTATGATGAGAACATACTCTTATCAGAGCAGACATATTTGGTAGCTCCAGTATGATGTACCACTCATTTGCTTTGTCAACCATGTTTGCTTCAAACACAACAGCTGACAACATCATCTTGGATACCTCTTGGGATAGGGTTTCAGTAATGTTGACTTCTTTCTTTTCTTTATCCTTGAAATGACAGTCATTGGATTTGTGTCCTTGCTTTCAACAGACAAAGCACTTTCCCTTGAACTTATATTTCTTTGGATTGCCCTTCTTCTGTTTAAAGCCTTCATCTAGAAACTTGAGTTTCTTTCTTCCTTCTATGAGGTTCGCCTTTGGCTTAGTAGGTTATCCTCCTATCTTCTTGTCTTGGCTCTTATTGTCCTCCTCGATTCTCAGGCAAACAATTAGGTCTTCAAGTCCCATCTCCTTCCGCTTATGCTTCAGGTAGTTCTTGAAGTCCTTCCATAATGGTGGTAGCTTCTCTATGATGGCAACTACCTAGAATGACTCATTGAGAGATATTCTCTCTGCATGTATCTTATGCAGGTTGATCTGGAGCTCTTGGACTTGCTCCATAATAGTTTTGTGGTCGACCATTTTGTAGTCTAAGAACCTTCCAACCATAAACTTCTTATGTCCTGCATCCTCTGTCTTATACTTTTTATTCAGGGATGCCCATAACTCCTTGGCAGTAGCAATACTGTTGTACATATTATACAGGGTATTGTCCAAACCATTAAGGATGTAGTTCTTGCAAAGAAAGTCTGAATGCTTCCATGCCTCCACTACAACAATCACTTGCTTGTCGGTCTTCCCTTCTTTCAGGATAGATGGATCTTCATTCAATACTCTGACCATATTCAAAGTTATGAGGTAGAACAGCATCTTCTGTTGCTACCTCTTAAAGTCTGTGCCAGAGAATTTCTTCGATCTCTTGACTTGAACGGATGTCGTCATAGTAGCCATCTGCAACAGCACTTCCGTGGTAGCATGGAAATTATCTTAAGATTATTGGGAGCAGATGGTGGCTACCTAATAGATAAGACTGAGTCTAGAGTTATACTCTATGTTCTTAAGATAATTTCGTCCTACAACGGTGCTTACGGTCAGTATGACGATTGTCTCCTACGATACAACAGTCTTCTTTTGATAAAAGCAGCATTATAATTCACCAAAAATATCGAACCAAGAATACTTCTCTTTTTTTAATGCACTATTGCTATACTACCCTTAAGAAAGTATGCAAATGCCTAAAAGAGGAAAAGACTAGGATTGATTTGGATTGAATCAGGATTGAATGAAAATGCAATGGTTTAGAGTCCTATTTATAGGTTTTAGGTGTCTTTTGGAAGCAACCCTTCGGAATTGATTTGCACCATTAGATCTGATCGGATCCGATCAACGGTCTAATCAATAAGCCTTTACATGATGTGATAAGCTGATCCACAACTGTGATCTAAAGATCAGTCGATCAGATAAGCCAATCCATGTTCCGATATGCCTTTTTATCATTGTTTTCTGATGATCATGCTATCAGATAGGCGGTTGCATGGCTTTGATACACTGTTTCAAGTTGACTTATCACAACGACCTGATCAGAGCGATGCCTTATCTCCAACCGTAGGATCGGACGGGCGCCTTATCACCAATGGTCCTGTTGATCAGTCAACCGAGGAGTGTGAGCCGTTGGATCGTGATCGCGATCGTGATTTGATCACCGAATCTTGACCCTTCATCTGATTGATCAGCGATCAGTCTGATCCTGATCCGATGATCAACGATCAATTGATCTCAGCCCTTTATCTTAATCCAATCAGTCTCCACCGTCGGATCCTTATGATCAAGGAAAAATTTAAAAGCCCCACGTGCGAAGTGCAAAGTGTGCCTACAAAGCACCCATTGCGCCCTTCGCAGCATCACCCTCAAGCTCTCCATTCATGATGAGCCTAAAAAACTTAAACTTCAAAGAAGAGGTTTTCATATAAGTAAACCTTCCTTTCTTGTTTTTTCCAATGTGAAACTAAATGTTCTCACAATTTCTCATTCACACACAAAGAGGAGGTAATGGACTTTCAAGGCCCATTAGGGTATTCAGGCCTATTAGTCCATTTACCCAACACATACAACCTTTTAAATTTTTGATGGAGGTTTCCAATGCTACCCAGTCCAATACCATGCTAATTCCATACCAATTGGCTAGACAAAAGCACATTTACTTCCTCTCTCCTTTACTTCCTCTTTGCCAATTTAGTATTTCATAGAAAAATTCTACTAGTCATAATGGTTACATAGGATTAAGAGAAAAAGAATTGCATACCTGTCCTTTGGGTTAGAACCTTTACGGAAACAGTAAAGAATAGTTCTTCAGCAAGCACATCTAGATCATATAGGGACCTTATGATTTCAGAGAATTACTTCATCAGTTTAGCATCCTTATAGCATTGGATCTGGACTTTGTACATGAGTTCAGGTTCCAACTTCCCATTAGTACAGAAAGCATTCAAAAGTTTAGCCCACGTTTTGACCTGCAAAAATAGCACAGGTAAGCCGTAAGCAATTGTGATTACTTAAAGATTGAATGAGCCACATAACAAATTTCTCTTCATTTAAAATTAATCCATCATTAACAGGAAAGAGCAGTGCAAATATAAAAGTTTATGTTATCCTTATTGGTTTGTAAAGTTCAAACATAAATTCCATGAACTTGAGAAGTAGATAACACACTAGGAATGTATGTATGCAAAAAAGTCCATTAACAATATCCATTTGCAATTTTATACAAATTATATGTAAACCAATTATGAATGAGATGCAGAATATGCATTAAGCTATAGTTCGTAGGTAGTTGTACCATCGTTCCTGCCCACAACTTAAAAAAAAGGAGGTTCAGCACCACAGAAATGGATTGATCGTGTTATAGATTGAAGTTAGATGGATGAGATGGGAAAAATGCAAGAAAGAAAAGAACCACAGGACTGGATCACTGATTACGCTAGGGATTGTAGATTTATGGATGAGAGAGGAGGAAAGTAGGAAGATAGAATAACAGGTTAATGGCCAATTCAAAAGCAAAATTAAGTGAGCAAGGTGCTAAGTTGACAAGAAGCACCAGAATGAAGTTCAATAGTACATGGCCGAAGATATTAAAACAGCATCACAAACACAAGAATTTACTGACAAAGGTAACGGAGTTGAAGCAATGTAGAATGAGGCTAAGCTACTTTCCATTGAATTAACATGGAAAAATGGAGCGCAATATGCATAACTACTCTAGAAACCTCAAGATCTAGTTCGTACAGGCAAGAAAATCCTCTATGTGATTTGTTGTCGCCGGAATCCATCCTCCGACTCGGGAACAGTCGATCTCCTGGGGCGGACCTGCACACAAATCCTCACGCGAGAGGCGTTGGGGTTGGCCCTCCGCGGAAGACCCTCCGACGCTCAAGTCAGTAGGGAAAAATCGGCGATCAATCAGAAAATGGGGAGGTGGATCTCTCCGGGGAGTCTCTCCAGGGGCAACCGATCGGGAGCTCACAAAAAAGGGGGAGCACCGACGAGCAGCAGGGAGAGTGGGAGAGTCAGTGTGAGAGTGAGCGCATACCTGAGGGAATCTGGGAGTGTCATATTTATAGGTTGTCACCTGTATCTTGAGCGCCTTCTGGAAGGTTCGAGGGTTGTTAGGATACGGAGACGGATCGAATCAGGCCGTTGTGGGGCCGTTGGGATTCGTATCTTGTTTGTTAAGGGATCGACGGCTAGGAGAGCTCCTTGACGGCTTGAGATATGGTAGGCGCGTAGATCCTAGGTGGCCGTATTAGGTTCTAGACCACTTCTCAACATGATTCTTTGCCTGAGATACTGTTATGATAGGCCTAGGCTCTCCTGCATCAGGTTCCGCGGGGGTGAGTATCAGATCATGGATTGCTCAGGGAAGACGAGCTATGGAGAAAGACCGAGCTATAGAAACTCGGAGAGAATCGAGCTATGGAAGCTCGGGAAAGCCGAGCTATGAGAGCTCGGGGGAGTCGAACTACGGGGAGTCGAGCTACGGGAAGCTCGGAAGAGACGAGCTATGGGAGCTCGGGAAAGCTGAGCTACGGGAAGCTCAGGAGAGACGAGCTATGGGAGCTCGGGGGAGTCGAACTACGGGAAGCTCGAGGGAGACGAGCTACGAGGGCTCGGGGGAGTCGAGCTACGGGAAGCTCGGGGGAGCCGAGCTACGGGAAGCTCGGGGGAGCCGAGCTAGGGGAGCTCGGGAGAGACGAGCTACGGGAGCTTGGGGGAGCCGAGCTACGGGGAGCTCGGGAGAGCCGAGCTATGGGTGCTCGGGGGCGCCGAGTTATAGGAACTCAGGGAAAACGAGCTACGGGAAGCTCGGGAGCATCATGGCGGGCAGAGGGATGGGGTCGGCCTTAGCCTCCTCACACGAATATTAATGCAATAACAATTTTACCCCCCAATACATGCCCTCCACTCCCTAGTTCGAAGCGTAGGTTCGGGCATAGGGAGTATAGGCCTAGGCAGCGTGACCTGTATTTGGGTGCGCGTACTTGACTGCCTACGCAATGATGCCTTAATTAATGCGGTGAGGTCATCACGCCTTTGTGGGTAAGGCTCCTCCCGGGGTGACGATTGGGGAAATGCCACGTAGTAAATCCTGATTAATGCGGCGTTTGTCAAGGCGGTTCCGGACGCCTCGGGCGAGGTGCCTCGTCTTCTCAAGATGGCTTCCTTAGGGGGGAAGCAAAGCGATAGTAGTGCTATATATATTTGCAATATTCTCTCATTTGTTTCTTGAAGAGTTCTATCCTCTGCAACGTTTGCCACTTCGCCTGTGCTTTTTCCGGCTAAGATGACGATGAGCCCCGACGATGTAGCTTCGGAGATCGTTGCCGAGGATGTGGGAAAGATTCGCCAGAGGTACGGCATACCCCCAGATGTTATCCTACGATTGCCGGGGCCTGAGCACAGGATCTCGCGAGATCTGGACCATGGGGTCTTCATCTATGAAGACAGTTTGAAGGTAGGCCTCCGTCTTCCTCTTCATCCCTTGGTGAAGGAAATCATGACACACTACAACATTTGTCCGGCGATGGTGGCCCCGAACAGTTGGCAGAGTATTATCAAATTTATCTCGATGTGCCATCAGATTCAGATCGTCGCCACTCTCCATCTTTTCCATGCTTGTTATCATCTAATACCTGGAAGGAAATCGGAGTGGCCTTACATTGGACCTCGAAGGTCCTTCAACACGATTGTGGATAAGCCGTCCTCCATAAAGGGATGGAAGAGTCGTTTTATCATTGCCAAGGGGAACATTGGTTCTGGCTTCCCCCGGGGATGGGGAAATTTTGTTCGGGATGCGGAAACGCATCCAGTTTTGTCCGAGCGGGAGGAGAAAGATTTGGATATCCTTCACAATGGCTAGGTGTTCTCGGCCAATGACTTGCTATCAGAGGGGGCCCTTTTCGCGGCCGGGCTTAGTCCTCTGGACCCGCAAGGTGAGTCCTTCCTTTTGTCTTCTTCACTATTTCTTATCCGGGCGGACGTGTTAGGGTTTAATTGCATACTTTCTGCTCTCGCAGCCAAGAGGTCGGCATTGTCAAGTCTCGTTAAGAGGAAGAGGGGCAAGCGCCCAGGGGAGAGCAGCGGCGTGGAGAGAGGTAGGCCTGAGAAAAGGGCTCATACTTCTGTAAGAAGCTCGTCGGACGCCGGAGTGACCACGATAGGAGCATCAGGAGCGAGGGAGGATTTGAGGCGGGCAGCTGATATCCCTTGTCCTCCCATTGTGGAGCTATCAGATAGCTCGGATGAGATTCCAGTGGCTCCTCCGGCCGCCTCCCCTTTGAAAGATGAGCCGATGACGGATTCAGTGGACGTTGTTGTTTCTGGGGGGCCTTTCACCACCGCGGGTTTACTCCCGACTCTAGCAGGAGAGCAAGAGAGAGTGGCCGCTGGTGGAGAGGTTCGGGAGGAGCCCCCTCTTGGGCCTCTTGCGGGAGAGTCTAGGGGTAGCGACGTTGGACCGCCCGCAGTGGTTCAAGAAGCAAGCTGGACAGAGGTCTCGGCGAAGCCTGCAGAGGAGACGCGGGTGGTTGTGACCAAAGGAGACAGGTCGCAGGGATATAGGAGTCCCGCAACGGAGACTCCTCCGAAAAAGATTTTGGGGAGGTTGGCGCTTGGGTTGGACAAATTGTCCGAAGAAGCCCAAGCCAGGGTTCTGATAGAAGAGGCTGGGAAGTTGAAGGCCTCTCAGCCGGAGGTCGCCCGAGCTGGTTCCTCGGGTGGAGATGGCCAGCCTAGTGGCTCGAACGTGGGTGTTGAGGAAGCGTTTTCTGCTTTAATGAGGTCGGCCTTGTACCCGGAAGTGGATCCTTCGGCGGACAAGTTTGCGGACATGGAGTTGGTTGATGCCACGTTCGGGCAGCAGGGTGTGGCCGAAAGTGTCCATCTTCTCCCCGAAATAGACAATCCAACCCTTATGAAGATGACACGGGCCTACGCCTCTCGGGTGAGTCACCGTTCTTGGGCGGAAAGTACTTCCCAGTCGACTTGATTGCATATTCTTACTCATTTGTTTTATCCTGTAGAGTGTTTTGCTTTCTCAAGCGATGTGCTGGCGCTTGAGTTTGGTGACAGGGGCCAGCATTCAGGCCAGAAGAGCCAGCGCCGAACTTTGGTCGCGAGCAGAGGCGTCTGAGAAGTTCGAGGAGCTCCTGGTCGCCAGCAACAAAAGCTTGGCGGGGATGAAGGCGTCGTATCAGGCCGCTCTAGCCGAAGCGTCTAAGCAAAAATGCAAAGTGGAGGAGTTGTAGGGGCTCCTGGCGAAGAATGACGACGCGTGCTTGGAGCTGGCTCGAGTTAAGTCAAAGCATTCCGAGGAGGTGGCAGCGATGCAGCGGGAACATAATGAGAGTTTGGGCCGGCTGGGAAAGGAGGCTGCCGACGAGAGAAAGCGCCTGGCCATAATGCTCAATGAAGTAGAGGAGAAGCTGCAACGGCGCGATGGCGATGTCGCTGACTTGAGAGTCAGTGCTAAATGGCATGAAGGGATGATAGCTCGGCTGAGTGACGAGCTATCCCAAGTCCGGGGAGAGGTCGAAGACAAGCAGTCTTGAATTAACGCTCTCCAGGAGAGGGTCGAGTTGGTTAGAGCCGATAAAGCAAAGGCCAGGGGCGAGGCCGAGGAGCTGACCAAAAGGTTGGACCGACGAGAGGAGGAGGTACGATCTTATTCCCCCCCCACTTTTTTAGCTTCCTTTGTTGGTTTCTTGTGATGCCGACTAATTTGGTTTCGCAAATGGCAAAGTTGAGGTTGGACAATCGGGCCTTGCAAGGTGAGCTCGCGTCTAGCCGAAGTAGGAGTTCAGAACTCGAGGCGCGGGCCGACGAGTTCGAGGAGCAAACTGTTATTCTGTGGGCTCAAGTTGCGGAAACTGAGAGGCAAGTTGCCTTATTGCAGAGCCAAATGGCCGAGGCTGAGGTGCAACTCGCTATGCTCAAGGGCGAGCAGGACGTAATTGGCGCTGACGCCTTCCAACTCGAAGTGGAAGAGTGCAAAGACAAGATATCCAGCGAGCATCCGGAATGGGATCTCTCTTTCCTTGATGCCGAAGCTCTTGACGTCGGCGACTCTAGGGGCGAAGAGGAGGATGAGTACATTGACGCCTCGGATACCGATCTTGGTGCCACCCCGGGTCCCAGTGAGGCCGCAGCTTCTGGAGGACATTCGCAGACCGTCGCCAAGGAGGCGAAGATACTCGAGAAGGGCGAATCAAGTCATGCCCCTGCAGATGTAACTGGGGGTTCCCTTGGAACTGGCATGGTTCCCGATCTTTAAAAGTCATTTCTAAGTTTTGTTTTCCGGGTTGTAGCTCTGCTTGACGTCTTTTAATGAATGAACTTTCTACTTCTATTTGAGTGTTTTTTCTTGGACGGTCCTTCGCTCCAAATTTTGCCTCAATCGTGAGTGACTTATGGCTTGTTGACGCCATTTGGTCATCTTTATTTCGGGATCGAGGGAACGCATTGGCTTGGCCCAAGGCGGGGCGATAGCCTTGACTGGTGAGCCGAGAGACGATCTGGTTCGGTTCACATTTGTGCGATGCAACAGATTAATAAAAAATTTGGGGAATGAAATTAGTCGGTTAAGACCGACGGATAGGGTAGGTCGGCTAGGGCCAACAGACGAGATAAGTCGGCTAGGGCCGATGGGTGAGGTAGGTCTAATGGGGCCGACGGCAAAGTAGGTCGGTTATGGTCGACGGGCAAAGTGGGTCGGCTAAGGCCGATGGCAAAGTAGGTCGGCTATGGCCGACGGCAAAGTAGGTCGGCTAGGGCCGACGGCAAAGTAGATCGACTATGGCAGATGTATGAGAGTGGTTACCGAAGTATTTTGCGTTTCCTTTTGTCACTTTCTTTTTCGGTGAATGAAAGAATGGTTTCCGTAGCCTTCACGCTCATTTTTGTTTTGAGGTGCTCAATTTTGTTGCACAAGTTCTTCAAGCGATTAACTTCGTTGGGGAGCAATCGATGAACAGTCGGTTTTCGTGCTTTTTGCTATCCTGCCAGCGCCCTGCCGTTCTGCAGGTAACTCAGTTTTCATTTCACCGAAATTGATGATACGGCACTGTGGGGAACACAAAGCTGTTCTGGTGCTTTCCGGAAGGTTTTTAGGGCATTGGTCTTTTCCCATGCAGGTCGTTTTGACGTACGGCGCACGCACCCGTTTACCATTGGAGGATATTACTTTCGTAGGACGATCTCCTGAACCTGCCAGTCTCCGTAAGGTCAGTGGGCGATTCTCTACATTTAATGACTGCGATTCGGGATCAAGAGGAAATCTTTGCATGCGTCATAGTTCAGGCGGTGGGCTTGGCGCGCAATGGGGCGCTGCATCCATCCTAGGAGGCCACGTGGAGGCATGGGCCAGGTGTTTGAATCTCGGGGCTTCCGGCCTTGATGGCTATCCCCGGTTCATTTTTGCCTATAAAAAGGAGGAAGAGGGGTCGTGTTAGGCCATTCTCAAAGTTTCCTTCCCCTTTGGCATTTCTATGATGCTTATTTCCTTGACGCTGGGAGGATCAAGCTTTCCTCTCATAAGCCCTTTGCCTCCGGACAGTTGGGGCGACGAAGGAGCCGCTGGAGAGTGGTTCGCCCTTAGGGGTGAGTCCTGGAGATCATATGGAGAGCGCACAGGGAGGGCGCAGATATCACACGGAGAGCGCACATATGCGCTTCCAGTGTGACCTTTGTGGTTCCCCTTTAGGGAGGTACGGTAGGAAGTGTACGCGGGCTCCCCATGGGTTATGTGAATTTTGCCTCCTCCCCTGGTTTGGATTCCTGGGCTCACCCGCCTGGGGAATCTTTCGCCACATGGGGAGGGGGTGACAGCGCACCGCCCGCAGGTACCTTGCCTTTGAGTTTGGGCAAGTTGGGGTGGTGCACACTCGGTTTGGGAGAGCGTTCCGATGCCAAGGCCCGTGGGCTTCCTACCTACTCGCCGGGGGGCCTCTTGGTTGGGTGGTCTGGGGCAATATCCCATCCACCCTTTCCGATTGCCCTGATATCTCGGTTGGGTCACCGAGATATCATTATTTACTGAAGCTGGCCGCAACTATTGGTCCATGTCGCCCGCCCATTATCGGCGTGAGCTGACTGTTTGCGGCTTATCTAGCTTGTCAGTCCAGATGCCGGAGCATCACAGTTGCCCAGGTCTGCTTTGGAGCAATTGCCCGAGTTTTGTACTTTGTCTTTGTTTTATGCATTTCAATGCTCTTGTAACGCCTCTCAGGCATTTGTAATTGGTTCTGATGGCAATGAAATAAAGAGAGTTCTGTTCTGTTTCTCAATCTCCATTTCTTTCGTGCCGAGTTTGTTGTTGTTGGTCGTGGGGTGCAAAAACGTCCCGTTCGTTCTTAGGCGAGGATCCCGCGCTATCTGAACTAGTCGGGGTTTGCAAACTGCCCTGGCCCAAACGGCGGTTTGGAGATTGTTCGGCAGAATACGCTCTTTATCTTGGTCCGAAGCTCAGAGATTTATGCCTCGTCCCTATTGGAGCCTGAATGTTTATGGCTCAGCCTTGCCGAGGTTTGGAGAATTTACCACTCGATCCGGTCGAGTTTCGGAGAATTTGTTACTTGGCCTGCCAAGGTTTGGCAAATATGTCGCTCGGGCCAGCCGAGGTTCAGAGGATTTGTTACTTGGCCTTGCCAAGGTTCGGAGAATCTGTGGCTCAGCCCAGCTGAGGTTTGGAGGATTTGTTACTTAGCCTTGCCAAGGTTCGGAGAATCTGTGGCTCGGCCCAGCCGAGGTTTGGAGGACTTGTTACTTGGCCCTGCCAAGGTTCGGAGAATCTGTCGCTCGGCCCAGCCGAGGTTCGGAGGATTTGTTACTTGGCCCTGCCAAGGTTCGAAGAATCTGTAACTTGGCCTAACCGAGGTTTGGAGGACTTGTTACTTGGCCCTGCCAAGGTTCGAAGAATTGGGGCTCGGAGAAGTGACTTAGTCGCCACCATGAGTCATAATGGTAGGTCCCTGCGGCGTTTGGTGAGGGGCGTCAAGGCAGAATGGATGGTGCATGGTCACGTTCTCCATTTATGACGTTACCCCTCCCGAGGGGACGAATTACTGCCAGGCGCTGAAATTCTTTCTTTTTTGCGTTTCCCGAAAGGTGGCCAGCTTAAAAGAGCTTGGGGAAGTGTCAGGAGCATTTATTACGGGGGGCCGACAGATTGGGAGATACTCTGTTCAGGGGGGTTCCCGAATAGTTCGCCCGCATTACCGATTTCACTCGGGATGGGGCACGACCCTTCGGATTCTACAGGCGCTAATTAAAGCGATGATACGTGATGAGTTCTCATAGGTCGGTGGTTACGGCCTGAGTGATCAAAATACTTGCCTGACAAGTATAAATATGACCGGGGGGTGCTGGTCTTCGCCACCCTTTTGATTCAGTCTCGAAATAGTTTTTGTCATGGCCTCTCAAGGAGGAGAGTGATCGTCTGACGAGCTAAGGGCGTCAATCAATGGCCTGTTGCATCCGGCGAGGGGCCGCCCCACGATTACCGTCGACGGGCTAGGCCTGGCGTCGACCCTCGCGAGCCACCAACGGCTCGAGAGGGTTGTGGAAGAATATGTTGATGTTACTACGAGGGAGGTGGAGGCCCTTCGCCGGGTGGTGGACTGGCAGAAGGAGGAGATAACGTCACTCCGCCAGCAAGTTGCCGATCTCACCGAACGCCTGGAGGACCTGCTGGCTTCTGGGAGTGACAGTGAGCCCTAGCGAGGGCTTCTTCTCCTCTTTTCTTTTTCTTTTTCTTTTTGTTTCTTCTGCTTCTCTTTTTGTATTTCCTTTTATAATCAATGAAAAAGGACTTTTTGACAACCTCTTATTTTGAGATTTCGGAGAAGGACCATTCGCATCTGATTGAATAGTCGGAGAGCCTGGGTGGCTCCATTGGTTCATGCGCTGAGTCATGGCTTCGTTTGAGACGGGCGTTTTGTTCGGCAGGTTATAGGGCGTTGCCCAGAAATTTTAGCAGCAAAAAAGGGGGAATTTCCCGGCTTTGCCTGGGGTTCGTGGCCGGTCATGTAGGGCTTGTTAAACCCTTTAGGGGTTTGCCGGAGGCGCATTCTTTGTGTGTGTTGACGGTTTTTGCTCAGTGTGCCTTTTTTCAAACTGGCCAAAGTTCTGGGGACTATTTGGAAGTCCTTCGGCTTTAATCGGGGCCTGCGTACTTTGGTTTTCTGCCGGGACTTTAGTTCGAAGAATTATTGCTTGGCCCAGCCGAGGTTCGGATATTAGTTGCTCGGCCCAGCCGAGGTTCGAAGATTTTTTACTTGGCCCTGCCAAGGTTCGGGGAATTTGTTGCTCGACCCAGCCGAGGTTCGGAGAATTTTTACTTGGCCCTGCCAATGTTTGGAGAATTTGTTACTCGGCCCAGCCGAGGTTCGGAGAATTTTTACTTGGCCCTGCCAAGGTTCGAAGAATTTGTTGCTCGGCCCAGCCGAGGTTCGGAGAATTTTTACTTGGCCCTGCCAAGGTTCGAGAATTTGTTGCTCAGCCCAGCCGAGGCTCGGAAAATTTTTACTTGGCCCTGCCAAGGTTTGAAGAATTTTTACTTGACCCTGCCAAGGTTCGAAGAATTTGTTGCTCGGCCCAGCCGAGGTTCGGAGATTTATTGCTCGGCCTTGCTGAGGTTCGGAGATTTGTTGCTCGGCATTGCCGAGGTTCAGAGATTAATTGCTCGGCCCTGCCAAGGTTCGGGGAATTTGTTGCTCGACCCAGCCGAGGTTCGGAGAATTTTTACTTGGCCCTGTCAAGGTTTGGAGAATTTGTTACTCGGCCCAACCGAGGTTCGGAGAATTTTTACTTGGCCCTGCCAAGGTTCGAAGATTTTTTACTTGGCCCTGCCAAGGTTCGGAGAATCTGTTGCTCGGCCCAGCCGAGGCTCGGAGATTAATTACTCGGCCCTGTCGAGGTTCGGAGATTTGTTGCTCGGCCTTGCCGAGGTTCGGAGATTAATTGCTCGGCCCTGCCGAGGTTCGGAGATTTTCTGCTCAAATAGGTGACTCGGTCGTGCCGAGAATTGGTGAGCAGCACCTGTTTCTTTCTGTAAACTTTTGGCAATATAAACCGTTGCGATTCATGTTGCGAATCATGAAAACATGTGCTGACAGGAAGGTATAGTGAAGTATATCGAAATGGGCTTATATAAGACATACCCTATTGATAATACTTACGGAGATTGTCCGAGTTCCATGTCCGGGGGAAGGACTTCCCGTTCAAATCTTGCAACTTGTAGGTTCCCGGTCCGATGACCTCGTCACTTGATATGGGCCTTCCCAGTTTGGTGCCAGTTTTCCTTGTTCCAGCGGTTTTGAGACAGAGGCTTTCCGGAGGACAAGATCATCGGGCAGGAAGGCTTTCCCTTTGACTCTGGAGGCATGGTAGCGGGCCACTCTTTGTTGATATGCAGCCACTCTAATCTGGGCCTTCTCTCTGATCTCCTCTATCAGGTCGAGGTTGGTGCGGAGCTGTTCATCGCTAGCTTCCTCTGAGTAGCTTTCCACTCGCAGAGAAGGGAGGCCTACCTCTACGGGGATAACGGCCTCCATGCCAAAGGCCATCCGGAATGGGGTTTCGCCTGTCGGGACTCTTGGGGTGGTGCGGTAGGCCCACAGAACATGGTGCAGCTCCTCCGCCCACCTGCCTCGGGCTCTGGAGAGGCGAGCTTTGATCCCCTGAAGGAGGGTCCTGTTGGTCACTCCGCTGTTCCATTGGCTTGTGGATGCCCGACCGAGGTGAGGTGGTGGCGGATTCCGTGCTTCTCACAGAACTGGCAGAACTTAGAGTTGTCGAATTGCTTGCCGTTATCGGTGATTATGGTATGCGGGAGGCCGAATCAGCAGATGACGGACCTCCATATAAAATCTCTGGCCCATGCCTCGGTTATTTACGCAACCGCCTCCGCCTCGACCCATTTAGTGAAGTAGTCGATGACGATGAATAGAAATTTCCGCTGCCCCGCGGCAAGCGGGAACGGGCCGAGGATGTCCATCCTCCACTTGGCAAAGGGCCAAGCAGAGGATATAGGAACTAGGCTGGCGGAGGGGAGTCTTTGAACGCTTGAGTGCCTCTGGCATGGGTCGCAAGCTCGGACAAGATCGTCTGCATCCTTCTGCATAGTCGGCCAGTAGTAGCCTTGTCGTAGCAACTTGTGGCATAGGGACCGGCCTCCCAGATGGTTGCCGCAAATCCCTTCGTGCACTTCACGGAGAGCATAATCTGCTTCGGATGGATGGAGGCATCTGAGCAGTGGCATGGAGAAGGATCGTTTGTAGAGCTGATCGTCGATCAGCACCTAGTGGGTGGCCTGCAACTTTAGCTTTCTAGCTTCTCTCTGGTCAGGTGGGAGCGACCCTTCTTTGAGATACTTCAAGATGGGATCGAACCATGATGGTTCGACTTCGACTTGCATTATTCGGTCGGCTTCTGCGATGCTAGGTTTCTCTAGGGTCTCCAGGTGGAACTTTTGTTCAGTGTCCATTGACTCCGCGGTTGCCAATCGGGATAGTAAGTCGGCACGGGCGTTCTCGGATCTGGGAATCTGAGTGATATCAAACTCGGAAAAATGGGGGAGTAGGCTCCGCACCTCTTGAAGATATCGAACCATGTTCGGCTCCCGAGCCTCAAATTCTCCTCCTACATGGCCAGCCACCAGCTGAGAGTCGGTGAAGGCGTTAAGCTTCTCCACCTTTAGGTTGCGGGCGATTCAGAGACTGGCCAGCAGGGCCTTGTACTCAGCTTCATTGTTAGAGGCTGGGTAAGAGAATCGGATGCCATACTCAAAGGTTGCCCCCTCTGGACTGGTGAGAACCAGGCCCGCACCAGAACGATGAGCGTTGGATGATCCATCGACATGGAGGAGCCACCGGGCTCCATATTTTGGTTCCTCTGGGGAGTCCGGGGTGGAACCGTCCTCTGGGATGGTACATTCGAGGAGAAAGTCGGCCAGCACCTGAGCTTTGATGGCCGGGCGAGGCTGAAAATGGATGTCATGCTCGCTCAACTCGACGGCCCACTTGGTCATTCTTCCTGATGTCTCAAGGCGATGGATCACCGCCTTGATGGGTTGGTCAGTCAAGACTATCACAGAATGTGCCTGGAAGTATGGCCGCAGCTTCCGCACTGAGGTGATCAAGGCCAACACCATTTTCTCAATCCTGCTATATCTTGTCTCCGCATCGCGGAGCAGCCTGCTGACGTAGTAAATCGGCTTTTGGACCTTGCCTTCCTCTCTGACTAGCACCGAACAGATGGCACCTTCTAAAACAGCTAGGTACAAGAACAGGGTCTTGCCTGGGCCTGGACTGCTGAGGAGTGGGGGCGAGCTGAGGTATTTCTTGAGGTCTTGAAATGATTTTTGGCATTCAGGGGTCCATCGAAAGTTCTTTGCCGACCGGAGGGTTTTGAAAAAGGGGAGGCATCTTTCGGCCGAACGTGCCACGAAGCGGTTGAGGGCCACTATCCTCCCAGTCAGGCGCTGGACCTCTTTAATAGATGTCGGGGGCGCCATTTGTTGGAGAGCTTGAATCTTCTGGGGGTTGGCTTCGATACCTCACTGGGAGACCATGAAGCCGAGAAACTTCCCAGAGTTAACGCCGAAGGCGCATTTGGTCGGATTGAGCTTCATCCCATACCTGCGGAGTGTTGCGAAGCTTTCTGAGAGGTCCTCGACATGCCGTGATGCCTCTTTGCTCTTGACCAGCATGTCGTCCATGTACACCTCCATATTCCGGCCGATTTGCTCCTTGAATACTTTGTTAACCAGCCTTTGGTAGATGGCACCTGTATTTTTAAGACCAAAGGGCATGACGCGGTAGCAGTAAGTACCTCGGTCGGTTATGAAGGCGATCTTTTCTTCATCCTCAGGGGCCATCTGGATCTGATTGTAGCCTGAATAAGTATCCATAAATGACAGCATTTGGTGACCCGAGGTGGTGTCCACGAGCTGGTCGATCCGGGGGAGAGGGAAGCTGTCCTTCGGGCAGGCTTTGTTGAGGTCGGTGAAGTCGATGCAAATCCTCCACTTGCCATTCGACTTCTTCACCATGACGATGTTCGATAGCCAGCTTGGATAATTTACCTCCCGGACGAAGTTTGCCTTGATGAGTTTATCTACTTCTTCTTCAATGGCTTTCTGTCGTTCCGGGGCAAAGCTCCTCTTCTTCTGCTTGACGGGCCTGTGCATCTCGTCCATGTTGAGACGATGGAGCAGAACCTCGGGGCTGATTCCCGGCATGTTAGAGGCGGACCAGGCGAAGACGTCAGTGTTGCTTCGGAGAAACATGATCAATCTGTGCCGAGGTTGGCCCTTGAGCAGCGATCCAATTTTTATAGTTCAGTCGGGGCAAGCCTCATCCAACGGCACCTCCTCTAGCTCCTCTGCTGGTTCTCCTCGCTGTTCGGTGAAGTCCTCGCGAGCGTCTAGCCCGTCAACCTCTGGCACTTTGGACTGAAGGCTGGTAACGAAGCATTGCCGAGCCATGGCTTGATTTCCTCGAATAACTCCAACTCCCTGTTCGGTGGGGAACTTCATGGACAAGTGTGGGATGGAGACAACTGCCTCGAGGGACATTAGGCCGGGCCTGCCGAATATTGCATTGTACGGGGATACGGGTTTGGTCACAAGGAAGTCCATGTGGACGATGGCCACAAGGGGCAAAGCTCCTGAGCAGACCGTCAGGGTGACAACCCCTTCCGGGATGACGACATCGCCTGTGAATCCCATTAGGGTGGAATCCACAGCTCGAAGGTTCTCCATGAGTAGTTTCATCTTGGCAAACACATCGAGATACAGAACGTTCACCGAACTTCCACTATCAACAAGGATTCGGCTTACATCATAGTTATTTAAATTGAGGGATACAACTAATACGTCATCATGGGGGAACTGTATCCCTTGGAGATCATCGTCGGAGAAAGAGAGCTCGCCCGTCCGTGCCTTCTTTGGCGCTGATCCCTCACTGTCGTTCCTGGGGCTCGACCCGCCAGCCTCTTCGATCATGTTAATGCAGCCGATCACGGGCGGATTTGGTGGAGGAGGAGGTTGTTGAGGTTCAGGTTGGCGGTCACCTCCTTGTCCTGGCTCGGACGCCCTACTGAACTGATTCAAATGCCCCCGCTGGATCAGCCTCTCGATCTCATTTTTCAGCTGCCAGCATTCTTTAGTGTCGTGGCCGTGCTCCCGGTGGTAGCGGCAGTACTAAGTGGGGTCTCTTCGGGTTGGGTTCCCTCGAAGAGGAGCTGGTCGGGGGAGTTGGCATTCTATCTCCATGAGAATCTGTGCTCGGGGCACGGTCAGTGGAGTGTAGCGATCGAACCGCCTAGGTGGGCTCCGAGAGCGATTCCTCGGCGGCAGTGGGGGAGCTCTTTGGCGGCGAGGTGGACTCGGCCTTTGGGCTCCTTCTTCTTTGCTAGCTCGGCGCGGGCAACTCTCCGTAATTCTTCGATACTAGCGTATTTGTCCGCCAGGGCCATCATATCAGAGAGGCTAGGGGGGTAGCTGACTTCCATCGCCATGTAGAAGTCGTTTTCCTTTGAGACTCCCCCGCCAAGGCAGACATAGCCACCTCATGATTAAGGTGGTTCACCTCCAGCAAGGCCTTATTAAAACGGCCGAGATAACTTCTCAAGGACTTCCCCTCTCTCTTCTTCACTTCGGAGAGGGAGTCAGATCTTTGTCGGTGGCGGCGGCTGCTGACGAACTGACCGATAAAAAGATGGCTCAACTCGTCAAATGAATCAATGGAACCTGGCTTCAAGGCGTTGAACCAGGTTCGGGAAGATCCTCTGAGAGTGGAAGGGAAAGCGCGGCAGAGGATCACGTCGGATGCTCCATAGAACATCATTATTGACCGGAAACTGCTGAGATGGTTGTCCGGATCAGAAGAGCCGTGGTAGGATTCGACGGCTGGTAGCTTAACATGGGAGGGAATCACTTCCTCCATGATCCCTTTGGAGAAGTGGATGCCCTGCTCCGCCTTGGGCTGAGGCGGATGGGCCTGCTTGGCAGCGTCCAGCTCCCGACGCATCTCTAGGATCTGCCGACGGATCTCCTCTTCGGCAGTCATAGGAGGAGCTGGGCGAGGGGAACGCAGGGACGGCGTTGAATCATGGTGGGAGGATACTGGGGAGGGAGTCCAGGCCCATCGAGATCTGGATGGATCCCTATCGTAACCGCCTCGCGGGACTGGTTTGTCCCCTCTAGGTCGATGTGGGGGGTCTGCGGCTTCATGCGGATCATAGGAGGAAGTCACCGGCGAAGAGGGAACCGCGGCCTCCTTATGAAGGTGAGGAGCGGGAGGAGCTGCGAAACGCTCCTGGACCAGGTGGGTCAGGGCTTGGACCTGCTGGACCAGCGAGGCAAACTGGTCCTGGGTCACCGGGATGGCTGGCGGTGATGGGGTTTCAATTGGTGGAGGCTGTGGTGCTACACTGCTCATCGGATCAGGTCTCTGGGAAGCTGCCTGGTCTTAGGCTTCAGAGGTTGCTCTTCTCCGATTGGCCATTAGAGAGGTTCTACTCCAGATCGAGATCCTTATCTCCTTTCTTCAAGTTTTAATGGGACTTGAGACCCTTCCTCTAGCGCCAATCTGTTGTCGCCAAAATCCGTCCTCTAACTCGGGCACAGTCGATCTGGGCGGACCTGCACACAAGTCCTCACGCGAGAGGCGTTAGGGGTGGCCCTCCGTGGAAGACCCTCCGACGCTCAAGTCAGTGGGGGAAAATCGGCGATCAATCAGAAAACGGGGAGGTGGATCTCTCCGGAGAGTCTCTCCAGGGGCGGCCGATCGGGAGCTCACAAAAAAGGGGGGAGCACCGAGGAGCAGCAGGGGAGAGTGGGAGAGTCAGTGTGAGAGTGAGTGCATACCTGAGGGAATCTGGGAGTGTCATATTTATAGGTTGTCACCTGTATCTTGAGCACCTTCTGGAAGGTTCGAGGGTTGTTAGGATATGGAGACGGATCGAATCATGCTGTTGTGGAGCCGTTGGGATTCGTATCTTGTTTGTTAAAGTATCGACGGCTAGGAGAGCTCCTTGACGGCTTGAGATCTGGTAGGCGCGTAGATCCTAGGTGGCCGTATTAGGTTCTAGACCACTTCTCAACATGATTCTTTGCCTGAGATGCTGTTATGATAGGCCTAGGCTCTCCTGCGTCAGGTTTTGCGCGGGTGAGTATCAGATCATGGATTGCTCGGGGAAGTCGAGCTATGGAGAAAGACCGAGCTATGGAAACTCAGAGAGAATCGAGCTATGGAAGCTCGGGAAAGCCGAGCTATGAGAGCTCGGGGGAGTCGAACTACGGGGAGTCGAGCTACGGGAAGCTCGGGAGAGACGAGCTATGAGAGCTCAGGAAAGCTGAGCTATGGGAAGCTCGGGGGAGCCGAGCTACGGGGAGCTCGGGAGAGACGAGCTATGGGAGCTCGAGAGAGCCGAGCTACGGGGAGCTCGGGGGAGCCGAGCTATGGGTGCTCGGGGGTGCCGAGTTATAGGAACTCAGGGAAAATGAGCTACGGGAAGCTTGGGAGCATCATGGCGGGCGGAGGGACGGGGTCGGCCTTAGCCTCCTCGCACGAATATTGATGCAATGACGATTTTACCCCCCAACATGATTTAAGCACAATGAAATACCAATAAAACTTGTGCAGTTATATTGATTTTAAAGGTCAACTTGTACCAGCGCAAACATAAATACATATAAACGCACATATATACATACATATAGATGTACAACCTGTTATGTATATAGATACAGATGAGTGCAGATATATATTATACTTTATCTTCAAAGAATTGTTAAATGTCAGAAGGTACCAAGATTCCAGAAAATTACAACTTAGGGAAAAAAATTACCCAGCGAAGAGCAGCATTTGCATTTTGCTGCTGGTTTTTCCTAGGCCATTGAACAGAGTCCATTGATACGTCCCACAACATGTGTACAACATCAAACAATTGTGTATAAATTTCTATTATCATATTCATGGAAATGTATACGGTTCTTGGAAATTGCTTTTATTTTAAATCTATGAAATCCAGTCTTTTAGGCTAGGTTACTTTAGATCAAGATGCAATTTAACTAAATTGAGTTTGTCACATCCTGAACCTAAGATCCGAGCTAGAAGCCACAACAACTACCATATGCTTATAAGGAGTTCCTTGCAAATATGCAAGGCATCTCACATGATATCATAAATTAGTAATATAAAGTTCTAATCATAAGTTTAAAAAGTTTCTCAAGTAAATAAAGATAAACATTGACTACAAAATCATTATTTTAAAAAAGAAAACACCAAATCTTAACAATTAATAATAAAAATTTCTTTATTCTCCTTACAAATCTAGGCACTCTCTCAGAAGTATTTCTGCACAGCTATTGAGTATAATTTAGGAAAGAAAAGGTAAAATATAATGAGCTTCATAGCTCAGTAAGCAATTATTAGACTTTTAAAATATAACATAATAATAGTAACAAATATAATTTGTCAGTTGAAGCATATAATCTTTATTTATCATATTTTAAGTTTTTCATTATGTTGTATCATCTTCTCTTGCTATGTTAAACATCATATCGCTAGTATTTCAATCCCAGTGTTAGGGTATCAATACAAGGTATAGCCTCCAAGATTAAAAGTATCACTAGTATCTAATCCCCACAGGCACAATATCAACCGTATATTCCCCATGGTCATTGATGTGGCTGATCGGGCCATGTTAGGGTTGACGGGAGAAGCAACTGACGAAACCCCAACCTTGGACTCCGAGACCCCCTCGGCCTCGAACTTCGGGTCCCCTTGGCCTTGGTTTCCGGGTCCCCTTGGCCTCGGTCTCTGGGTCCCCTTTGCCTCGGACTCTGGGTCCCTTCGGCCTCGAACTCCAGGTCTCCTCGGCCTCGGACTCCAGGTCCCCTCAGCCTTGAGCCACCTGACACTACCACGTGGCCCACTAACTACCTGCAACCGCCATGTGGTCCACTAACCATTTGCAATCGCGCGTAGCCACTACCCGTTACGGTGCACGCCTGACACGGCTAGGCCATCTGCCACCCATGGCACCGCACCTGGCAGAGGGCTAGCAGGGCGGGATACCTCTGGCATGCTCAGTGTTTGTTGCGACCCGTCTCTATCAGTCTTTCCGCCTATCCGCTACTAGATAAAAACGTCTCAGAATCAACCACCTTCCAAAAGCGGATAAGAGGGATCTCCGGAGAGGTATAAGAACCTTCGCTCACAACGAGGGAAGGGATCTGAACTCAAACTCTCTAGCTAATTCCTTTATCTCTTTCTTCACTGTTCTTGAGTTGCTTACTTGAGCGTCGGAGGGTCCCCACCAGTGTAACTGGTCCCCAAAAACTTTCTTGCAGGAACTCCGTTGAGGAGGAGGCTCTCCGTTACTTGACGTTCGAGGAACATGATTTGGCGGCAACAGATTGGTGCGCCAAGATGAAGAAGAAGAGGTAGAAAGCTTTGAACCAAACAGCTCACTACAAGAAAGTATGGTATTTGTGGCGAACGTATTGTGGCGAAATGTTTTCGTCGTTATAGGTTTATTTATAACGGCGAAATAAAAATTAAATTCGTCGTAACAATTATTTATTACGGCGAAATAATTTTTTGCCGTAATAAATAGAAGTATTACGATGAATTTTATAATTCATCGTAATAGGTCCAGATTGTTTTTTACGATTTTAGTTTTTTTTATTTTTCTTTCTTTTTATTATGGCGAAATAATTTTTCACCGTAATTAAAGGACTTATTACGACAACTTTTATAATTCGTCGTAATAGGTCCAGATTATTTTTTACGATTTTAGTTTTTTTTATTTTTCTTTCTTTTTATTACGGTGAAATAATTTTTCACCGTAATTAAAGGACTTATTACAATGACTTTTATAAGTCATCGTCATAAGTCCACATTGTTTTTTATGATTTTAGTTTTTTTTATTTTTCTTTCTTTTTATTACGGCGAAATAATTTTTCATCGTAATTAAAGGACTTATTACGACAACTTTTATAAGTCGTCGTCATAAGTCCACATTGTTTTTTACGATTTTAGTTTTTTTTATTTTTCTTTCTTTTTATTACGGTGAAATAATTTTTCACCGTAATTAAAGGACTTATTACGATGACTTTTCTAAGTTGTCGTCATAAGTCCATATTGTTTTTTACGATTTTAGTTTTTTTTATTTTTCTTTCTTTTTATTACGGTGAAAATTTTTTTGCCGTAAATAAAGTACTTATTACGATGACTTTTATAAGTCATCGTCATAAGTCCACATTATTTTTTACGATTTTAGTTTTTTTTATTTTTCTTTCTTTTATTACGGTGAAATAATTTTTCGCTGTAATAAATAGAAGTATTACGATGAATTTTATAATTCATCGTAATAAGTCCACATTGTTTTTTATGATTTTAATTTTTTTAATTTTTCTTTTTTTTATTACGGCGAAATACTTTTTCATCATAATTAAAGGACTTATTACGATGACTTTTATAAGTCGTCGTAATAAGTCCACATTTTATTTTATGATTTTAGTTTTTTTTTATTTTTCTTTCTTTTTATTACGGCGAAATAATTTTTCACCGTAATTAAAAGACTTATTACGTGACTTTTATAAGTCATCGTAATAAGTCCACATTGTATTTTATGATTTTAGTTTTTTTTTATTTTTTTTCTTTTTATTATGGTGAAATAATTTTTACCGTAATTAAAAGACTTATTACGATGACTTTTATAAGTCGTCGTAATAAGTCCACACTGTATTTTATGATTTTAGTTTTTTTTATTTTTCTTTCTTTTTATTACGGTGAAATAATTTTTTTGCCATAATTAAAAGACTTATTACGATGACTTTTATAAGTCATCGTAATAAGTCCACACTGTATTTTACGATTGTAATTTTTTTTATTTTTCTTTCTTTTTATTACGGCAAAAATTTATTTTTGCCGTAATAAATATACGTATTACGATGAAATTAAAAATTCATCGTAATATAGTGAAAAAATCTTTCGTACGGGACCTTATTACGACGAAAGTTAATTTCGCCGTAATAAGGTCCCCTTAATACCTATGAAACCCTCACGCGATTTTTTTTCTGTGAAACCCTCCTCCCGCCGTCTTCCCCCCGAGCTCATCTCCGCCGTCTTCCCCCCGAGCTCGTCTCCGCCGTCAGCCCCCGGACGTCGTCAGCCCCCGAGCTCCTCTCCGCCTGTGGATGCCGAGCTCCTCTCTGTCAGCCCTCGGACAAGGTGAGAAGAAGGGCTTTATAAAACCCTCTTGCTCGCGATTCTTGTTTCACTTGGATTTTTTTTTTTGATTTCTCTTGTTTTTTGATGATTTGGGGGGTTTATAAGGTTCAATTGAAAGTTATTACTGGTAATTTTTGATGAAACTCTTTTTTTCATGAGTTGCTGGAAGGGGGAGGCAACCGCTGATTTGGTGATTTACTTGTTTTGATTAGTTGGCAGATGTTATATGTGGTTATCTTTCCGACGTATTAATCTGAGCCTTAAATTTGTTTCTTATTTTCCTCCTCCTCTCTTATCTTTTGCCATTCGAAGTTAATTCATTTAGTGATCATTTATTCTTATTTTCTTGCCAAAAAAGTGTTATGCACTCAGAATTCAAATACAATAATGCTTGTGGTAATCAAGACTGATTCGATAGAGGCAGTATATTTCCATTGTAATTTTCTGTTTTCTTTCAACAATTTATTAATTTGACATAGCTGCCAAGACATTAACACGTACAATAGTATTTAAAGGTAAATTTGGCAACCTGGCTGGCATTAGCTGGTCTACCAGTCATTAGTGAGGTTGTGAGTTTGATAATTGATTCAATTAGATTACTGTTTGTTTTATCAATATTTTTCCCTCTTTTGATAGGATATTATTATGAAGCAATGACCTTTTCTTCCCCTCTGGAGGTCGGATTGAATCAAGAATTGTCATCATGGACCTGAGGAATATTTTGTTATTGTTAGGCTTACATAAGAACGGGTCTTTTAAGAGCTGGCAGAATGCACTCTAAATACGATTTCCTGATTTATGAATTTTTCTTTGTGCTTATATTAAATATTACCGGTTACATGTATATCTTAATGCCATTGTTAGCTTTTTTTTTTTTTTACGTATTATAATCTTTACCTGCCGAGGCTAAGATAATGTGGTTGAGGTCCAACATCAGGCTTTGATGAACTCTCCTTTGCGTCTTTCAATGTCATAACTCCTCCAAATCACTCTAGGCTGAGCTGCGGAAACGTCCTGATTCCTTGGCCTAAATTCTGCATTCTCCCTTATCCCATTCTACAAGATATCATTACATTCAATATCTGAAATGAACTAGGCTGTTAGCTTTCTCTGACTACACCTCAATCTGCACAATCCATCAGTTGACTACATCAAATTTGTGTTAGCTCAGCACCCTAATCTCAGCTCGCTACCAATACCGGTGGAGGCATGTCAAATCCTAAAGAATTCCTCATTTCCTGCCATTTGTGTTTCGACCATTGTAAAAATCATGAAATTGGCGCTCAAGCCATTGTCACTGTCTCAAATGATGATACCAAGTAAATTTCAGACCTCCATAAGATAGATGAGAATTCATTAGCCTCCTACACAAACATTAGGAATGGCCCATCTTTTTCTATTACAAAAAATTAAAAAAGGTACTTGATACTTTACCTCCTGATAAGCATCTAGTTCCACAAACAAGTATGCATAAGAACAACCTTCCCTACCATTAAAGGGTCTCTTGAACCTTCTATAACAGCACATGCATCCAAAGGGCCATAGAAACACAAAAGTCTTATTGGCCTACATGACCAGATGTTCAGATAAGCATTACCCACGAAAGACCAATCTATCATAGTCCCACAACAAACTCATTCAAAAAAATGTGCTAGTGATAGTTGAAGGGATAAAAACTAGATGTCATTAATGTAAAGGGACCAGCAGCTGGTAGCTCAGTTAGTTGGCACCTACCTCTCCAGGCTTCAGTACAAACCCGAGTGGTGGTGAATAACCACAATATTCTCAATACATAGACCATATAAGTGCCAAAAGAATATATAATCCAGATGGACTGTTGGAAATTTAAATCTCAGGCTTAAACAGAATATCAATTCCAACAATATTATAAGGATGTATCGACTGCCAACTATGAGTTAGTCCTGTCCCAGGCCAAAAATGGACAGCAGTCTGCACCATTACTAAGCAAAGTATTAAAAATACAATGCAGTTAAAATGCCATACACACAACTCATAGTGAGAATGAGGTCTGAACACTCATTCACCAGAACCACCATTGAAAAATGTTCAAGCGTCCTGAAACAATATGAGGAGGTCACCTCATAGTGAGAATGAGGCTTTGATGAACTCTCCTCAGCGGTGTTCCCGCAGCATCTATACAACTACCCATTCTTTTGATGAACTCTTCAACCTTATCCATTACCATATCTTCCTTCTTCACCATGCTTCCATTCTAAAACATAATGTTATGCTGACATGGTATATAACGACAATACAGTGAATAAAAAGAAGGGAAATGTTATCACTAGCATGTCCTTGCTTTTTAACATCTCCAACCTTATGCAACTTCTGCCATGCACCAGTTTACACATCCTCGCATAGTTCAGTGAGTAGCTTTCAAAATTTTAAATAGGTACAAACACAACAGCTTATAGTACTTCAAGGTATGTTAGCTCTTGAGTTTTTTTGAAGGTGTTCTATTCTCCATTGCAAGATTGTTACTGATTGTGATGGAGTTTCTTTTAACTTGTGAAATCATTATTTTACCAGTTTTTGGATTCATATGTTGAAAAAGTCCTTTTACTACCAATCATTTCCTTAATTTTGACATGTTATAGTACGATAATTTACTGAATAAAAAAAGGGAAATTTTATCACTAACATATCCTTGCAACAAACAGCTCTTGTACGTCACCAACGATGCCGATTGATAAGAGTTGGATACATAAGAAACGAAATTGTCCAGAATATGATGCCGGTATTAAGAAGTTCATAGAAAAGGCAAGGCTTCATGTTAATGAAGAAGGGAAGATACGTTGTCCTTGTGTGCGGTGTTATAATGGCAAATGGCATAAGCCTGATTTAGTTAAATTACACTGTATGTTAAAGGGTTTCTCGAAGACGTATCAGACGTGGTATTTTTATGGAGAACAGTTTGGAAGCAATGTCTCAGATGAAAATGAGAATGAAGATGATGACCCAGAAAGGGAACAAGATGAGATGGTCGAAGCATTGCAGGACATTGCTGGCCCAAGTGGTGCTCACACTGAGGTTGGCAATGATGATGACAATCCGATGATGTCTGACCATGGAAGGACCGATCACAGTAAGAAATTGGATGATCTTTTCAATGAGGTGGAATCCGAGCTTTATCCTGGATGTGAAAAGTTTTCTTCTTTGACATTCTTAGTGAAGTTAATGCACATTAAGGTCCTCAATCGGTGGACAAATAAGTCTTTCAATATGTTGCTTGAACTATTAAAAGAGGCATTTCGAATGGTACTAGAATACCATCTTCGCACTATGAGGCCAAAAAGAAGATGAATGAGTTGGGTTTAGGCTACGAGAACATACATGTATGCAAGCATGATTGTGCTATCTTTTGGAAGGAGAATGCCTATTTAGAAAAATGTCCGGTATGCAACGAGCCTAGGTACCAAGTGGTTAAAGACAAAGGTAAGAAGATACCTTATAAAGTTATGCGGTATTTTCCACTCACACCTCGTTTGAAACGTCTATATGCCTCAAGATATACAGCTGAAGATATGAGGTGGCACTATGATAAGCGACCGATCACAGATGGGGTGTTACGGCATCCAGCAGATGGAGAAGCATGGAAAGATTTTGATCAAAAGTATCCTAATTTTGCCAGTGAACCAAGAAATGTAAGGTTAGGTCTTGCTTCAGACGGATTCAATCCATTTGGGAACATGAGTAATGCATACAGTTTGTGGCCCATCATTTTAGTACCTTATAACTTGCCTCCATGGAAATATATGAAAGAGACATTCTTTATGATGTCGTTGCTTATCCCCGGTCCTAAATCTCCAGGAAGGGATATGGATATATTTTTAAGGCCAATAGTGGATGAACTTAAACATTTATGGACCGAAGGTGTTGATGTATATGATGCATCTACCAAAGAGAGTTTTTCGGATGCACGTAGCTGTTTTATGGACTATAAATGATTTTCCAGCATACTCGTTATTATCTGGTTGGAGCACAAAGGGTTATAAGGCATGTCCAGTTTGTAATGAGCAAACCTCATCCAAAAAGCTGAAAGACAAGATTTGCTATATGGGACATCGCCGTTACTTGCCTATTTATCACAAGTGGCGAAATAGTAGACTCCATGATGGAAGTAGAGAGCATGGAGTCAAACCAAAAATGTTGACCGGAGAAGAAATTTTAATGCAATTAGAACACATAGCTGCTGAACAGTCCGAAAGCATCCAAACAATAAACATCGAAAGCGAAAGCGTGCACCAAATGAGTTGAATTGGTATAAGAAGAGCATTTTCTTCGAGTTGGAGTATTGGTCATCATTAAAATTGAGACATAACTTAGATGTAATGCATATTGAGAAGAATATTTGTGACAATGTCGTGGGAACTTTATTAAGCATCGAAGGTAAGACAAAAGACACATATAAAGCAAGAGAGGACCTGGCTTCAATGGGGATCCGAAGGGAGTTGTGGTTACAAACTCAAGGTAATAGAGTTTATAAGCCTCCTGCATCTTACACCTTAACATTAGATGAAAGAAGACAATTCTGTAAGTGGCTAAAATCTGTGAAGGTGCCCGATGGATATTCTTCCAATATTTCAAGGTGCGTAAATGAAGGTGATGGAAAGATATCCGGCTTGAAGACACATGATTGTCATGTACTACTTCAAAGATTGTTACCTATTGGCATTCAACCATTCTTGCAGAAACATGAGAGTAGTACTTTAATTGAGCTTTCTAATTTCTTCCAACAACTTTGTTCAAGGACATTGTATGTTAGGGATTTGGAGTTGTTACAAGAGCAGATTGTGGTGATCTTATGTAAGCTTGAACGAATTTTTCCACCAGCATTTTTTGACGTTATGGTGCACTTATCAATTCATTTGCCTTACGAGGCCTTACTTGCCGGACCTGTTCAAAGTAGATGGATGTATCCTTTTGAAAGGGCACTTGGTACGTATAAACAATACGTACGTAATAAGGCTCGTCCGGAAGGTTCAATTGCAGAAGCTTATGTTGTCAACGAGTCTCTAACATTTTGTTCAATGTATCTTCGAGGCATAGAAACAAAATTCAATCGTCCGGAACGAAATTTTGATTCGGATAGCCATTTGGACAAGCAATTAAATATATTTGCAACTCGTTGGCGGCCTCTTGGAAAAGGAAGAATGGTGCATTTAGATGATAAAACTTTAAAACAAGTACATTGGTACCTCATCAATAATTGTCCAGAGGTGCAACCATTTCTCAAGTAAGTATACTTGTAAAATTATTTCTTCATATCATGCAATTTTCTATAGTGCTCATTAGCGTAATGTTCTCTATAGCCAACACATTGATCAGCTAAATCCAACTAGACCGGAACAACTGGACCAATTACAAAAGGAAAGATTTTTGGAGTGGTTTAAAAATGAAGTAAGCCCGTACATTCATTTATATTGTCAATTAATATATCATATGTCTTTATTTCAAATGACGTTGATGTTTGGTTTATCCAGATGTTAAATAAGCATTTTGCTGGGGCATCTGAAGCTACTGATGAGCTTTATTCATTGGCTATTGGTCCCGACAGTCGTGTGTTCTCGTATACTGGCTGTGTGGTGAACGGCGTTAAATTTATCACTGTTACTCGGGATGTCGGCCATAAAACACAGAATAGTGGCATTTGTGTTCCCTCTACTCATCTAGGAGAAGAAATTAACTTTTATGGTATATTATTAGAGGTCCTTGAATTTCATTTTGTTAAAGGTTGTAAGGCGATAATGTTCAAGTGCAAATGGTTTGAAACTGAACCAAAGCACAGGAGAATGCAACAACATTATAATATTACAAGTATAAATATTAGTTCAGAATGGTACAAACATGAGCCATTCATTTTAGCATCACAAGCTGAAAAGGTTTTCTACTTGGATGATTTGAAGAACAATGCTAATTGGAAAGTGGTATACAAGGTTAGTCATCGTCATTTGTGGGATATTCCAAAAAAGGATGATGATGTTCAGGAAGAAGTATATCAAGAAGATGATTCAGCAGCCCTTCGATTCACATGTGAGCAACCTAACATGGACTTAATAACATCTCGGCGTACGGACACTGATGCTGAAATAGTTGCAATTCAAGAAAACATTAGAGGTCAAAGTGATGTCGGTCAAGATGACTTTATATGCGAAGATGTTGAGGAGGACGACACACTAGCTGATTATGACAGTGAGGGATCTATACATAGTTCTGATATGGAGGATGATGAAGAAAATGAGCATATTAGTGATGACAGTGATTAATTTGGTAGCATTCATTTTTTTAAAACTTATTATAACTATATGTTCTTATACTTTCTTATTTGTTAATTCTAGTTTGTATGTTTGTTTGCAGATGTCTTCGAGAGATACTCCTGCTAGATCGAGGCGAGATGATTATCCTAACATTCCAGCTCTGACAGAGGGGTCATCTGTCGGCGCATCATGTCATAACTCTACTTTAAACTTATATTATTTGGCTATATTTCTTTATGTTATTTTGCACTAATTTAGTTCATTATGTTTTGCAGCTACATCATCGAAGAAGAAGGGCCGAGGTCCTGCTCGCGGTTACAAGTCCGCACATCTGATTGATACGCGTCGTGGACAGAAGTTGCCTATTCTTCTGCCACCTGAGGTTGGACGACCATTAGGAGAGTTTCGCTCTGAGTTTCTGACCGAGATAGGAGTGGTTGTACGTGACATGGCACCACTTGCGGTCAGAAAGTGGAGTGAGATCACTGATGCACAGAAAGCATCTATGATCGATCGACTTCAGGTCAGTATAATTGTATTAGATTACTTTAGATTACGTTTAATACTTAATATACCTTATAACTATATATATATATATATATATATATATATATATATATACTTGCAGGAGAAGTTCGATCTTGATATGAATTTAGATCATATTAAAAAAGGTATTGAGTTTCAAATGAATAAAGTTTATCGAGAATTTAGATATCGGCTTCATATCCACTTCATTAGTCACGGTGGGGACACAAGTGTGAGCTTAGCAAAACAAAATAAGCCATCTCGTGTCTCGCAGAGTGACTGGGACTTTCTATGTGATTACTTTTATTCAGATGAGTATAAGGTAAATACATCCATACAAATATTTTAATAGTTTATATTTTTTATAAACTCATGTAACCATTTTCATTAATTCTTTGATGTAGAAAAAATCAAAACAAATAAATCTAATCGGGAATTGCAGCCATATGCTGCTCTCACTGGATCGAAGTCTATACCGGCTCACTCTTATGATATGGTAAGGAATACTGTGAACCTAGTGCTTTTATATTTATGTATTTTTGGTCTGATATTGTTGTAGTGTTATAAATCTAGTGTAGTCATATTTATGAAAGATTTGATCCAGCATCTATGTTGAGTGCTAGATTTGGTGATTGGGAATTGGGATCTGAACCCAGACGGGGATCATTTGTAGGGGGTTGGTGGCCAAACTATATCGATACCAAACTAGAAGTACACCCAGGTTTTCAAAAGCTTTACGCTTTCAATTGTGAGAAAAAGGCTCTGTATGGTTGTTCCAATAACAAATTCAAGGCAGAAGACAGCCTTGCAATGTTGACCCACTTTATTTTTACAAGTTGGCGGGGACCTCTAATGCAATGGATTTAGAAATCCAATATTGCAGTGATATCTTATAAAGAAAACCAAAATAAGTTATTTCATTGATCCTGCTAATGAGCAATGACATTCCATTGCACTTCAACACATTGTTTTAGTTTTTAAAGCATTTCATTGATCCTGCTTATTATCGGTGGTTTTAGTTTCGATCAGTGATGAATGTCTTAGGATAGTATCAGATTACAAGGTGAACAATACTGGTATCAAATTTTGTTGTTCCATGGTTTTAAGCCATTGTTCCTTATGTATGGCCATTATAACAAAATAGTAAAATATTCAGGAATTTGGTATCTGAAATTTTAGAAAGGTGATGATCAATAGAGATGGCCTAATAATTTGATATGGATTATTCTATTATTGCCATCACAGGGATGGTATATTTGTAATCTTAAGAAATGATGGTTAGGTGAGATTGGTGGGCAAAATGCAAGGGGATGTATATACGAGTGTGCTGGAATATCTATGACGAAAACAAGGGAAAGGCTGAGAATGATGATCAACCATACAGGTTTCAAGATGAGCAGGCTTCCCCACATAGCTCAGCAGGGTCATCTGGGTTTAGCAACTATCATCACTATGGGAGTTTAGATGAGGTGGAGGATATGGTCAAAGATTCTGATGAGTCCAATTCGGAAATGGTGTTGGTTAGCGTGGATGGACATATCCTCACAGCACCGATCTCTTCGAATGAAGAGAATACAGACAATGTGCAGTTGAGTACCCCACAGTTCCATCTAGGACCTGGGGGAGAAGGCTCGGGTGAAGATTTTGGCACAAGTGGAGTTGTGTGGGAAGCTGGTTTGTTTGATGATCTAGATGCACCTACAACAAAGGATGCAGATGTTTCTGGTAATAAATTGGAAGTCCCTAAAGATTGTAGAGAGGTTTTAGTCCATGTTGAAGAGGCTCACTGTTCTGGTAACCACGAAATTGAACCTGAGGATATAGGCGCAGGTTTGACTAAATATGATACGTTCAAGAGTTGTTTAGATTTAATGGCCCAGGCTGAGGGTGATATGCAAGATGAGGGTTCTTCAGCCATGGAATTGAACCCAAAAATTATCTCTGAACATTCATTGGAAATTACTTCTTTAAGCAGCATTGCTGGGGGCAAAATGACAGTAAGCACTGAACCCAACTTTAGAGATGATGCATCACAGCATGTAAATGTAGAAACAGAAAAATCACAAGATGATGTGTCTGTTGACCTTAATCAGAAAGATGAGGAGGGTGGTGCACCTATATTCCTTCAAAATTCCAATCAATCTATCTGTCAGAAGACACTGAGTGAAAGCACGGATAATGAATCTCCTGAAAAGAAGAATGCGAATATTGAAAATGTGACATCTGGGGATTTGGGTGATCTTTCAGTCCATTCAGTAAGCAATAATAACGAACATCCCCTTGCATTTTGCATCACATAAAAATAATTGTATTACATTGATGAATTGATACATTGTATTAGATTATTACATTGATGCATTGATACATTGTATTAGATTATTACATTGATACATTGATACATTGATAATTGTATTACATTGATGAATTGATACATTGTATTAGATTATTACATTGATGCATTGATACATTGTATTAGATTATTACATTGATACATTGATACATTGTATTAGATTATTACATTAATACATTGTATTAGATTATTCCATTGATACATTGATAATTGTATTAGATTATTATCTTAAATTATTATTTTAAATTATTATTATTTCTTTTCAGAGAGATCCTGTTACGGGAGAGGAGCCATCAAGACTTCATCTGTGGAATACTCTTCATTTTGATAAAAAGAAGAATCAATGGATAAATGAAAAAGCTGAAGAAACCCATGTAAGTTTTATCAATTAAAAATACAATATTATTGATGTAATGTTTTATACTAAACATATTGAATTTGTTTTCTTTTCATTGCAGGCACAGTTAATAGAGCGACTTTCCTCACAGGACTCTACAGTAGAACCAATCAATGAGGATGTCATTTTAGAGGAGGTTTTAGGCTCTATATCTGGTTATAAAAGAGGATGGGGTCCATTACCGAAGGGTACATCGAGAATTAGAGGTAGTTCTTCATCTTCTGAAAACTCACAATTAAAGGGTGAATTACATGAGTGCCGAGAGCTCATCGCTCAGCAAGAGAATAAGCTTGCTCAACAAGAAGATAAGCTCGCTCAGCAAGAGGATAAACTCACTCAGCAAGAGGATAAACTCACTCAGCAAGAGAAGACTATCCAGGATCTAAAGGCGACGACTGCTGAGCTCACTGCTTTCATGCGACAGTTAGTGCCTGGATATCATCCTAGCGGATCCCAGCAGACTTCACCTCCATAGGACATGTATTTTTTTTAAATTATGTATTTTTTGAAACATTGTATATGATGATTTTATTGAAATGAATGAAAAATTTTATTAATTTTTTTTGTGAAACTTTTATATTAGAAAATTATTTCTAGTATCGTTGCTTTAATATTATATTATTGTAACTGATGCAATACAAAAAAATATTAAAATAAAATTTTAATATTTTAAAATTTAATTAAAATCTTATTACGGTGACTTATTTTTGCCGTAATATCAACCTATTACGGCGAAAATAGGTCACCGTAATAGGTTTTTATTTAAATTTTAAAAATATTAAAATTTTATTACGGCGACTTATTTTCACCGTAACATCAACCTATTACGGCGAAAATAAGTCGCCGTAATAGGTTTTTATTTAAATTTTAAAAATATTAAAATTTTATTACGGTGACTTATTTTTGCCGTAATATCAACCTATTACGGCGAAAATAAGTCGTCGTAATAGATTTTTAATTAAATTTTAATATTAAATTAAAAAATATTACGGTGACTTATTTTTACCGTAATAGGTTGATGTTACGGTGAAAATAAGTCGTTGTAATTAAATTTTAATATTTTTAAAATTTAAATAAAAACCTATTACGGTGACCTATTTTCGCCGTAATAGGTTGATATTATGGCGAAAATAAGTCGCCGTAATAGGTTATTACGACAACATATTACTACGACGATTTGTAATGTATTACGATGAATTTTTTATCATCGTAATAAGTTATTACGACGACTTTTGTACCTTTTGCGACGAATTAATTCGCCATAATAAGTCATTTTTTTTGTAGTGGCTACAGACCCATTTTTTTCCCTAAACAAGCGAGATGATGGTGGTAACGTGCGCACAGTAGGTTTCCACCAGCTGCACTGGAGGCATCTCCAGGGAGCTGAGCAATTGGAGACCAGTCCCCTCGCTCCCCAGGCCGGTGTTCCTTCATAGCCACTGCCACCATACCAAGATGATCGAATCATCGCCTTAACCATGCAAGTCCAATCACTTGTGATGGCGGTTTAGGTGCTGTAACATCCAGTGACAGCTGAGCCACCTGATGGCCCCGTGACCCTTTGCTCAATGGAGGATAGACATCCTGGGACCATTTTCGCAGCCTCTGGCCAGCGTAGGTTCCTACTAGTCATCATCGACCACTTCACCAAATGGTTTGAGGCCGAGGCGTTGGAAAAGATCACCGAGAGCAAGGTGAGGTCCTTCTTCTGGAAGTCCATAATCTACTGATTCGGATTGCCACATACCCTCATCACCGATAATGGCCGATAATTTGACAACGACCCTTTCAGAGGATTTTGCACTGAGCTGGGCATCCATCAGCGGTTTACCTCCATTGGTCATCCTCAAACCAATGGGTGGCAGAGGTGATGAATCACACCATCCTATAGGGGCTCAGGGCGTGGCTAGATGACTTCAAAGGAAGATGGGTGGAGAAACTCCCCAGCATACTATGGGCCTATCACACGACGCTGCGGTCTCCCACCAGGGAGATTCCTTTCAGCCTTATGTTCGGATCTGAGGCTATTATCCATGTGGAGATTGGTATCCCGAGTCCTCGGATGGAGTAATATGATGAGGAGGGTAACTTGAGCCGGCTGCAAGCTAACCTTGACCTCGTGGAGGAGGTGCACGATCGGGCGCAGCTCAGGATGACTGCCTACCGCCAGTGAACCGCCAAGTACTACAACACTCATGTTCGCCCCAGGGCATTCCTACCGAGGGACCTGGTCCTTAGGCGGGCCGAGGTCTCAAAGCCAATGGAAGGAGATAAGTTGTCACCAAACTGGGAAGGACCCTACCGGATCACCAAGGCCCTCTACCACGGAGCATATCGAATTGAGGGACTTGATGGGAAGCCGCTCCCCCAAACCTAGAATTCTGACAACCTCCATCGGTACTATCAATAATGTACATCAACATTTGATTATAGATTTAAATATTTCATTCTTTCGTGAACTTGAAATAACTCACCCTTTTTGGCTAATAAAGATATGTTCGAGTATCTCACCTTTGCAGCCCAAAGCCCGACTCCGATCGGCACTGAAAGCCGAGGCCAACTCAGCAACAAAGCCCAACTCCGGTTAGCACTGATACAATATTTAATCCCTATGTTCAATCTCCCCTATCACATCTCCTAGCACTTAGAGCATTGCTCCATTATATTTTAAGAACATTATTCTTCTAGATGAAAGCATTACTTCCTGACGAAGGAGTATTATACCTTTCTCCTAGGTCTACATAGGACAAGAGACCTCATGACTAGATCCCTCAAAATAAGGGTGCATGGGACTCCAATTCCGATGTCGAAATCCCTTGGATGAGGAGTCTAATTCGGTATCTGGAGCATAATTCAAGAACCTAGGTTGGCTAAGTCATCAAACACATAAAGTATTGTACCTTGAGTGTTCTTCCTAGCCTATTGTTAATTACAAAATCAGATGTCTAGTCAAATCTTGGTTCTTCAAGATATGAACAATTGCCTCAAAACTAAAGGAATATTGCTCTTTAATTATGCAAGCATTTTTCTCTTTTAACAACCCTATAAGGGATTTTTACATCAAAAGTTCCTCATACTCATGTGGCTTATGGGAATTGTGAGATGCATGGTCATTGGTGGGGTACACAAGATAATAAATAATTCACAATTTTCCATATTAGCATTACCTTGGCAAGGGATCTAGTGTCATCAATAGGGCCCACAAGTTGGCTAGCCTAAAGCCTAGGACATTTGGAATCGAGCTTTGATAGCACCTAAATAAAATTTAAACTAGCTAGGGTCAGACAAGATGCTTGGCATGGTCTAGTCTAAATTCAAAGTCAAATTCTAACCTTAGGCCTAAGGCCCAAGTTGGAATCTTAGCCTGATTTGGCCTAAACTTATTAATATAAGATTTTTTGTTAGTAGTGTTTTGGATTGCCAATTCTTTTTAATTGTAAGATAAAGCATATGAGTACCACTATTTAGAATTATTTATTTGGATTTTTGCAATATTTTGGTACAATTTGCTTGCCAAATATAACCCTCAAAAGATATTTTTATAAATCAGACATCAAATCCTCTTTTCTAAGATAAATATGCATTTAATATGATTTTTTTAATAAATAGTACAAAGTACCATTATTATCGAATTGATGAGTTAATGGTTTTATATTAGATGACAAATATAATCATGATTTTTTTCTATAAAAACTGAATCAATGATTTGTATGTCCACTTTAATTAAAATTAAAGTAGTAGAATATAGTAAAATTGTAATCACAATATAGCTTTTAAAGAATCATAAACATTAGTCTTAAATTAAATTGAAAAAAAAATATTTTATCTAGTTTATAAATATATTAGGTTAAGAAAGAGGATATACACATCAAAATCAGACTACATTATAATTGGGTTAAGAAAAAGGATACGCACATCAAAATCAGACTACATTATAATTGGGTTAAGAAAAAGATAAACACATCAAAATCCCTACAAAATGTTACATCGAACCAATATATAATATGTGAATCAAAAAGATAATGTAATATCCTAACAAGATTGTGCTTGTGTAGATTTGCCTATAAGTTTCAAAAGATTGTGCACCTTAAATTTTAGCAAGCCAAAAAATGGACATGTCAAAGCCAAAAATTATTTTTGATCTAGGCTTTAATGCAATGCTTTCAAGAGCTTGACATTTGGTCCAAGGCCCAAGTCCAAAATGTAGCTTGATTTTGTATGTGCTTATTAATAGGACCTTTTTTTAGTAGTCTTTCAGGTTGCCGATTCTTTCTAGTTATAAATTGAAGCATGAAACTTGAATTATTAAAAATTATTTCTTTTTTTTTGGTAGAAACGGGTGATCACACTGATCTAGTGTGAGTCAACCCTGAGAGATCAGAAAATAAAATCTGTTTGAGTACAAAAGGGTAGGGATCACCTTGCTTCCAGATCCAAATCCCAGATTGATAAGCCACGAAGCCCGCAATCCAATTTGCCGCAGAATTGGCTTCCCGGTAGACATGATGGATATGAACTCAGTGAGCTTCCTGAAGGGTGGCCCAGATGTCATGTAGCAGAGGGTTGAAAGCAATCTGATCACCACTGTCCTGCTGGAGCCAGGGATAACAATGAGCGAATCCCCCTCAATGAGGAGACAATGAGCACGAAGAATCCGAGTGGCGTAGGATATTTCAGCCCATGCTACATACAGCTCAGCCAGTTGGACAGAATAATCCATGAGGCCAAGGCTGCCAGCAGCCAGCATAGTATCATCAAACCCACAATAATAAAAGCTGAGCCAACAAGTCTACCACGAACACTATCATCAAAATTGATTTTAACAAATCCTGGAGGTGGGGCTCCCAAGAAATGAAAACCGTATGCCGGTTCGCTGCCGAAGTAGCAGAGGAGCCCCAGTGGCAAGGACTGTCAAAGTCAGGAGCAGAGCGGTAGTGTGTGAACTCCATAGATAAGGAGATAGCTCGTCGAGCAGTCCTCTATGGAGGAACATGATCATCAGCAAAACAAGATGGTTCCGCGAGATCCAGATCTGGTAAGCAGTGTAGGCCCAAGTGGCAACTAGCTGCTGGTTGCCCCTTCGAATATCAGTCAAAAGAGTCGCACACAGAGAGGCAGAGACATTCTGACCAAGATGGTGGTGGTAACCAATAAACCTTAGAATATCAGTCAAAATTATTTCTTTGGACCACCATAATCTTCTTTGTTGCCAAATAAACTCTCAAAATCAATTTTTACAAATTAGATCTTATTGAGAAAAAAAAAGGATAGTTAGCACTGATTACTTCTCTTTTCATAAATGGGTCAATGTTGCCATTATTATAAAATTTTTAATGACACTCTTAATGCTTTTATAATAAATGTCAAATATAATCTTGATTTTTTCCTTTTAGCTATATAGACTATATTAATGATATGTGTTGTCAATTCTTATTAAAGGTTAAAATTGTAGAATATACTATTGTTGTAATTACTTCCTTCCTTTAAGGGATTAAAAAAATTGATTCTTAATTGAATGCCAAGGATTATTTTATTCCATTTATAAATAAATTAGGCCCTAAATTTTTGAAACAAAAAAGGTGCTAGATTATAATTGGTTAAAGGATAAAAATATCAAAATCCAAACTCTATATTATGTGAATAAAGAAGATAAGGTAATATCATAAATTAAATAAGATTGTGCTCATCCACATCTGCCTATAAATTTTATAAGATTGTCCCTTATTGATAGAACTCGAACAAAATGGCTTCTCTTAGTGTCACCATATTCCTTCTTTTCTCTCTTTTGGTGGTCCTCATCCTTTCCTCACAAATAATTACAGGTATTTCTTTCTCTCTATGTGTGTGATTGTGTGCTTGTTTGATTGGGGTGCTTGCATATACTTATAGTTAAAGATAATGCTATCACATTGTTTAGTAAGGTCATTGAATGTTTCTCTATATTATTTGTGTTACTTTTGACCTACAAAGTTGTTCTTCTATTAATCGATTAAAAACTAAACTAAGGAAACACCTTGAATTTGATGAAAACGAGAAATTAGATATGTCAACATGAGATATGATAATAGTACTACTACAATGGATCAGTTCATATTGGACAAATAGGTTTTTTTTCCTGATATATTAATTATGATTTAGATAAACATAAGGCACCTTTCCTAACTAATCTAGACCTATTCTAGAATAAGTGATTCTATGAAATCATTCTATTATCAACTATGGTTGATTACCATTACCATTTCACTATGTCTCATTTTTTTTGAAAAAGAGGTGTTTTATGCTTTTGAATCAATTATACTAATCCTTTTGTAGCCACCTAAAAAATGTCATATTGTCCATAAATTTGGCAAAGAGATGCTCAAGCAGGTGGGATGGTTGGTTTGTATACACAAATCATATAGGCATATCTATAGGGTAGGTATCTTAAAATTGCATGCGAGTCTAGTAGGGATGAGAATCATCCAAGCATAAATTTAATTCATTTTTTGGGTCAATTATAGGATTATATCTAGATTTAAATCATTTGTTTAATGGGCTTATTGAGGTTGAGTCTATTTTCTATTTGGCCCCAAGTTAGTTTGAGTATGAAAGAAAAGTCCATTCTTTTTACCCTTTTTTTCCATTCTTTCCCTTCTACTTTTAGAGCAATATGTTGGTGCTATCTCATGATTGAGTTTGAATCATCTTTCTCCTTGAAGTTCAAGCTCTTAGGAGAGGAGTGCCAAGTAGTGGAACTAACAAATGTTAGCTACCTCTCTTTAAGGATCAAGTGGAGAAAAATTATGTCATTTATTTTAGTATTCATATGAAATCATGCATATGATTTGTTTTATATTGGACATTCAATAACTTATTTATTATTTTTTAACATATTGCAGCAATAGATGAAGCTCAACTCAAATGCAATGTTTTTCCAGTAAACAATTGCAATACTACTTTTTGCAGAACATTCTGCAATGAAAAAGGGTTTCAGAGCTCGGGTTGCTTCAGTATTATTCCTGCGACAGAGTACTGTTGTTGTTACTGAAGAGCTTGCCATTGAAGATTATTATGCAGCCTCCTAATATGGAGAATAAAATAAAAGAATATTTGAAATTGTTATGAAATAAGGAGAAATATTTGGAAAATAATAGCATGGTATTTCAAAAAGGTTTCTACGTTTCTCTCTATGTTTGCTTTTTCTTTGAGAGTGCTTGAGAAGCAATAATAGAACTTTGATGTCCATATTTGAGTATAATAAAATTATTGATAAAGGGGTAAACAATTTAGATAACCTTGGTCCCTTTAAAAAGCCATATTAGCAACCAAGTATTCTTAGTAAGGAATGAAGAGTTGCATCCTAGGTGGTAAGGACCCCAAGAGAAAATATTCTCTAGGAAAGTGGTATTTGAAAACAAAATTTTCATATAACTTCTCAGTCATAGCATCATTGTTGTGTCTCAATTTAGAATTACTATGAACAACTTTCTTGCGACTCCTATTATATCTTTATAAGAGGTAAGTATATGTACCATTCAAATCAAAAAAGGAAGGTGAAGTATATGTACTAACCAGACAGCATCACCGTGATGCTATTGATATTGTATTGCCGTCTTTTTGAACTAAGATGACTTTGATGAGTAATAAGCGTCTCCTAAATTATAAGCCAAGAGTGATTAATTATATCTTTAAATCTTGATAAATTCTTGTTAACACTTGTCTAGTCAGTAGCATTTCAATAGTGGTAGCATCATCAAATCATGCTCTTGGATATTATTTAACCATACCCCTAGAGAAAGGTTTATTAATGTTTAACAAATACTATGATTAATTAGTGCTCATTTGTCCATTTACCAATATTTAATTACTCTTGTGAACTATGTACAATAAGCTATTACTAGATGCCGATGTATATATTGAATGAAATTCATGTTGATGGGTTAAAACTTGACTAAAACGAGAAATATCTAACTCCTAATATACTCAAACAAAAGGGGGACCTAAAAGGATATTTTCTATGGAGGGTAAAAAATACACCACCAGAAGCCTTTGGTTGATAGTTATGTTGTCATCGAAATAATCCATATCTGATTTTGACCATAATCAAAGAAAACCAATTAGGAGAGCATGGCAACTTGACCACAGATTGCAACTAACACTTGTAGTTCCATCATTGGATAATTTTGATGGTAGCGCATGTGCTATTGTTTGAATTTTAATGGTCATTGGTTTCATTTGATTGTTCCTTATTCTTCCTACGCTCATATGGATGTGATGGCTCTATTAGGATAGTTTTTGAATTCCAATTAATAGCAACTGCCTTTTCTCGTCTCTTGATGCACTTAGGGATGGCATCAATTACTTATATAAGTGTTTGACAAACAATGCTTTCGAGATTGGAGCGGCTCATGCATTGAATTTCAGCTCCAAAAATTTCATTGTTTTATATTGTTCCAACTAGATAGAGCTGAAACATTTAATGCTTTAAAACGCTTGAGGTTTAAGAAGCTAGGTCGCCTTTAGCAAAGTGTGATATACACTTTCTACTAAAAAACGTTAAAATATGAAAAGTTGTGTTGATTGTTTCAAGGTGTTTTATAATGCAATAGAAAGGATATCATGCATCCTATATCCTAGGTCAAATATTTATTTCAATAATGTTTGTCGCATATCTTTGTCCTTGAAGAATTTTTGTACAAATTTTGACAACTATATCCTTGGAAATGTATATACAGTTTTTGGAAATTGCTTTTATTTTAAATCCTTGATATAAACTTGTAATAAGACAACTTTCACTATGAAAGAAGCTTGTCAAGAATATGTGCTACAGATTGTTTAGATTTTTCTTTGGTTAGAACTGCTTGTTTTTGGCTTTTGATTTCATGGTCAAGAATTCATTTATGATTGAAATAAAAATGCTCTCTCTAACAACTCAAAGTTACTTAGGATTACTAAAGCAAAAGGGAAGGGAAGGTGGACTTTTTTTGTGTGTTTTTCTATTTTCTCAATCATTCTTCCATATCTACTCTTCTCACTTTATCACAAAGGAAGTTGAGAGAGTTTGGTTAGTCATTGTGAAAGAGTTTTGATAGCTATCAAATAGTTATCAAACTTTTTTTGATGGGATGTGCAAACCCTCATAGGCACTCAAGTCCTCATATCTAACATTTTATACATCATGCTGCCAAATCCTAATCATATGAATGAGTCATACGATTAGTAAAAATACCTACATTTGCAAGCTCCAAGTGAGAAACCCAATTAGGCTAAGAGAGGCATCAATCTTTAAAACATTAAAAAAAAGTGAATATATTGTATTATTATACTTTAAACTTATTTGTATCAGATCAAGCATCTTTCAATCCCTCAGGCGATCCAAGCTTAGCCCCTATTTAGCTTCATACATATCCTTAATTTTATCTTTCTTTCAAATTTATCTTTTTTTCACTTTAATATCACTTGGATCCCTGCTTTTCCAATAATGTCCCTTTATTTTTTACTCTATGACTTAGTCAAATCTAATATAAGGTGCATTGAGATCCAACTTATGTTCCTCAAGACTTATACTATGGAACAAGGATTTATTCACTCACTTTCTAAATGGTCATCAAATACATGCTCTTGGATATTATGTAACCATACCCCTAGATAAAGGTATATTAATGTTTAACAAATACTATGAATAATTAGTGCTCATTTGTCCATTTACCAATACTTAATTACTCTTGTGAAATATGTACAATAAGCTATTGCTAGAAGCTGATGTATAGAATTATATAGAAATCATGACATATTGGAATACAAATCCTATTCTCTAATAGCAAATCATTCTTTAAAAATTTTAGTGGCCTTATGACTATATGTAGAATTATGTGGAAACCATGAAACAATGGAACATAGATCGTATTTCGAATAGAAAATTGTTCTTTAAAAATTTTAATGGCCTTTTCAATTGTTAAACCTTTGAATAGAGTCATTTTCATTCAACATCACTTTTAGCTATGAGCGAGTCATTTTATTAAAGCTAGGTATATGCCCTCCTTTAATGAAGTCTCTCATTAGATTGTCTATTTTATTGCAAGTGTTGTGGATATACAATTATGCAAATTTGGGTATACCCACAACATCAAATTATACAAATTAGATGGCCTATCATGTTGCCAAATTCTAATCTTAATTCATATAAATGGGTCATGCGATCAGTAAATCCACCTACACTTGAAGGCTCCAAGCAAGAAGCCCAATTAGGCCTAGAGAGAGGCATCAACCCTTAAAACAATAAAACAAAATGAATATGATGTATTATTGTGCCCTAGACTTATTTAGTTATAGTACATCATCCATCTCTCAATTCCTCAATAGATCCATGATTAATCCCTATTTACCTTCATACATATCCATAATTATTTTCAATCTCAATAAATGACACAAATAGTTAGTTATTCGACTCCATTCAAAAATTCTTCATATGTTTGTTCAAATCATTAGTATCATTATTATCGCTCTGATTTAAATCTCATTCATTTATTTCACCCCTTTGACAAAAAAAATCAATCAAGAGCATTTGGTGCAGAAATCAAGTACTATAATGAACATAATGTGTGAACCTTTTCAAGAATGCATACTGCTATCCAGAGCTTCTTTAATGCGTGTTGTTCCCCACAAAATATGGGGAGCTTCTATTTGCACCACACAATTTACTCAGTACACCCCCTATATTAATTTTTTTTAGTTACTGTTTACACCCCCTAAAAAATAAAATCCCTAAACTACCCCTTTCCCTTTGTTTTATTCTGCACACCCCCTCTCCTTCAATGCACTGCCCGAACCCCTCTTCCCTCTCTCCCTTCTCCTTCCCCAGCACCAGAAGACAGCGACGTCTTTGGCGAGTCTTCCTTCTACGGCACCGGCAGGCAGCAGCGGTGAGTAACTCCCTCCAAAACCCGCCGCCTTCGCCTTCCTCCGTCGACCTCCACCTCCCTTCACCTCCCTCCGTCGACCTCCACCTCCCTCCCTCACCTCCCTCCGCCCCCCTTCGGCAAGAATCGAAGGGAGAGTTCGGCCCTGGGTCGAACAGAGAGTCTCTCTGTTCGGCCTTGATGGGCTAAACAGAGAATACTCTTCGGCCCAACGTGGCCGAATATAATCTTCTAGTTCGGCCCAACAAGGCCGAACAAAAGTCCTCTGTTCGGCCTTGTGTAGCCGAATAGAGGATTTTATAAATTTTTAATTTATTATAAGTTATTTTAAAAAAATTAATATTTAGTAAATGTTTATACATAAAATAAATTTATTATTTAGTAAATATTTATATATAAGACTTATTATATTTTTTTAATAAAAATACATGTATATACGGTATAGTTTAGTTTCTTTAAAAAAATTTGGACATATTTTAATCTTGCGTATTATTGTTGGTTAATGCCATGTTTCAGATATGGATGCTAGTTCCTCATGAGTTAGACCCACAGCGTCAGCCAGGAGACGTCGTGGCAGGCATGCTGAGCTTGAGATTCTGTTGCACCTGAAGAGAGAAATGACCTTCAAGGCATGCATATTTTAAAATTTTGGTAATAATTACCAAGGCAAAAGCTTAAAGATTAAATAATAATCTTTTCAACATGCATCAAGATCATATCTTTGCCTTTTACTATAGGATCATTTGATTTATATTATGCATATAAATAAAATTATCAAGATCATATCTTGATCATCAAGATAAAAAGTCATACCTCTTATCTTGAAACTTGCCTTAAGATCTAGGGATCATATTACTTACCTTAAGAACAAAAGCTAAATTCATTGCACTTTGTAGCCGTTCAATCGTCCGGCCTCTAGAATCGTCCACACGAAGTCCTCGAATGATTGGATTCCTGGAAGTGCTAGCTCACGAAAAAATAAATTTGCTGATCTTGAATCCTTCCACTTGAATCTTTCTTCAAGATTTATCAAGCTTTTGCTAACACTAGATCACACCAAAATTTTTTGTTCTAACTCTTAAAACTATAATACTTGGTTTTGACTCTTTAGAATTCTAATTAGTATCACATCTGGTGAAGAATGTCCTCTATTTATAGGCACAATTCAGCCTTTAGCCCATTGAATTCTAACACTTAGAATTTTGACATTTGATGGAAACCAAAGAGGCACATTAATTCCACACACTTGTCAATGCATGAAGAGTTGTGTGGGGTGCTTTTCTAAAAAAGCACATTAATTCACACTCTTGTCAATGCATGGAGAGTTGTGTGGTGTGCTTTTTCAAAAATACACATTAATTTACACTCTTATCAATGCATAGAGAGTTGTGTGAATTACTCTTCCAAAGATGAACCTTCTAGGAATTAGCAAAATTCATTATCTTCCTTGAACTTGGGAACCGTTTGAAGAAGATTAAAAGTTATACAAAAATTCTGCATAAGAATTTAATTTCTCATGAGATGATATTTTAGTTATCTCATCATGCAAGATCCTCATGGAAGAAAACCCTTTTCACACATGGGATTTGGGTTTGGGTTTTGGTTTAAGCTGACTTAACTTTATTGGATTGAACCCGCATAAATTATGGTCCTAGCCCATATCAAATTTGGCTAGTCCTGAATCTATTTAAATTCAAATCAATTATAATTTTAAATCAATATTTGAAATTGATTAGTCCTTCTAATAGACTTAAACCTAATTGAATCTTATTCACTTGTACTTAACCCAATTAATATAATTCAATCAATCAAATTGATTAATTAAATCAGATACGATTCTCAATCGTTGATCAGCAAATAGATCATCCTGAGAAACTTCATTGCCTATGACTCTCTAGGTTTGAACCTAAGCCGATAGCATAGGAATAATTTCCTATACTAATCGATATGCCCATCTAGCAATGGAACTCGACGTCCGAATAGGTTGAAGAGTTGCTGTGGTGCGGGCATCAGGATCAGGCAGAGGATTATTAATCCTTTGTGGATATCTGATTAGGTTTATAGGGTTTGATTCAGTTAGGAAAACTAGGTTTATTTTATTTTATTTTAATTTGGATCCAATTTTATTTTTGTTTGGGCTTTTGAGTCCTGTCTTTTGAGTTGGTACTCGTTATTAGGGTTTGGGTCATATTGAGTCAGCTCATTATGTGCTTGGGTCAATTTGAGTCCTGTCCAATTCAGTTGGTCTTATATGTGTCCTGTCCAGTCCAGTTGATATTAAGTTCATTCAGCTTACAAGAGGAGACATCAGTATTGAAGCAGAAAACAAGGCCATCACAGTCAAACAGAGCAGCTGCTAAATTCAAGTTGGCGCCACACCTACATAAGAAGTCACATGCCAGCCACACACCTGCCACCCTCCATCACAAGCATTCCACACGTCACCTATCAACAAGATAAGCCTCAATCCCCCAAATCATGCAACCCTATTTGGAAGAATTTCACCCCAAAAAAGTAGGCATTCCATACGCCACCTAGCATAGCAAGCAAGTCAACTGGATAAGCCTCAATTTCTCAATTCATGCAACCCTATTTGAAAGAATTTCAGCCCAAAGAAGCAGCAAAGGAACGCCCCTTATTGCCGCCCATAAATTGCCTTTTTTGAAAGAGATTTGTATGGCATGAAGTTTTTTTTTTCATGTAATCTAATCAACACTTTAGGAAGAAAGTGGGCACCCCTTTTCTTTCCATATCTTTATTTACTTGGGCCCTAAGTCTTTTGCTCTATAAAAGAGACTCTCTTGTATGAATTATGAATCTTTTAATTATTAATCAATCAATCCAATTTTAATTATGAGTTTTGTTATTTGGTTCTTTGGCGCTCTTGATTCTCTTCTCCTGCGCGTGCCAACATCCCAGTCTCCAGGAGAAACCCTGGCTGCCGCCCTTGTTTTCCTCTAGTGGACTCCCAAGAGCCTCTTGGTCATCCCTCCTTCTCTACTTCTTCCTTGCCTCTTTGCCACTAATTTGACTTTTCTCTCTTATTATTTAACCCTTGGATGGTGTTCTTGCAGGTCTCTCAGTAACCATGAAACCAAGATTCAAGGTGATCGCCATCCAGGTCAGCAGATACTTAGCCACAGATCTATAGGCTCGAGGCTTGGTCATCTAGGGTGCATCTGCCAGGCAAAGCGACCCCTTCAACATCTCGATCTCCTCATCCTGCCAAGTATACCCCCTCTAATCTGCTAGTAGCTTTATTATGGGAGAGCAAGCCCTACCGGAGCTTCTTATCCTTGGTGGTCCTTCTTCTCAGATTTTCTGTGAAACTGTTTCACGTGCTAAAAATTATTGTGAGTTTTTTTGAACCCCTCCTAGGCCCTTACTTCAAGAAACTAATCAACTAAAAATCATAAATCCTCTAAAATTCATTTGCATGTGATATCAGTCCTACATCATGTCGAGCAAACTCCAAGAACCCTAAGAAATAGTTACCGTATAATTCATTCTTTTGACCATAAATGCTAAGGATGGCTTAAGAGCCTGTCAACTCTAAACAGCAAATCCATAAAGTGATTTCAACTTTAGTGATCATGTGACCTTCACATGAAGTGCCTTGGCCAAGGTCTTGCTAAGTTGAAACACAAAAATTTCTCCTTTTAACAGAATAGGTCAAATTCCATCTTGATCCACAACTGACTACTACAAGTACTTGACTACACTCAGTAACCTTTCGTAGTTGGATTAAAAATTCAGGTAGTCCGGCACCTAAGTACAGTGAGTTGCTTGTAAGTCATCGGTTGTGATCTTTAGGTCTTAAGGATACTTATACCCATATCTTCTCGGATCAACTCTTGATAGCAGAATATCCAGAAATGAGTCACGTTCGATGAAATGTACTCCTACACTTTCACCTGTATATCATACTAGTGTCTCTATACTCCATCGTTAAGAGGACAACCAACAAATATGATATACAACATCCTATAATTGATAGTATTATAGCCCTGTCATAGTATATCATTTGGTCGCGAACACTTTTGAGGACCTTCAAAGATAAATCCTCCTTTATCGTAAAAGAAGATCCTAAGGGCTTCATTACTATTAGGAGTTTTAAGAAGATGTTCTTGTAATGAATAAACTACCAAATAACATTTATTAATATATCGATTTATATGTAATTTACATCAGCACAATCATCAAATGATTGGCTTTAGGATACAATTTCCAACAAACTCCCACTTAGCCTAAAGCCACTCATTACAGTATCTAATACCCATCTTCAACTTATAGTCATCAAACTCATTGATGCTGAGTGCTTTAGTAAATGGATTGCCTAGGCTTTCCTTTCATCAATCTTCTAAAGATTTATGCCATTGAATCTACCACTATATGTTGCTTGAAACTTTTCCAACAGATAGCTCCACCATTCAAGATAAACATAAAACCCGACACACTTTTGCTATCATCACGATCTGATTGGAAACTAAAATCAGTATATTCCATAAGTTTCAAATCAGACTCTCCATAGACTAACCACTAGTCCTTAGTATTTTGCAAATACTTAAGGATTATCTTAACAACTTGCCAGTATTTTTCTTCTGGATCAAACTAGTATCTACTCACTACTCCTAATGACTATGCCACGTCTGATCTTGTATATGTCATGGTGTACATAATCGATCCCACTGCCGAATCATACAGAATTTGACTCATAAACTCACTTTTCTGATGAGTTATCAGATAATCCTTCTTGGAAAGATTAATTCCATGGCCTATCGAAAGATAGCCTTTTTTGGAATTCTTCATGTTAAATCTCTTTAGTACGGTATCAATGTACATAAATTGGGATAAACCAAGTATCCTCTTATATCTATCTCTATAAATCTTCATCCCTAGGATATAGAATGCTCCTCTCAGACCTTTCATGGAGAATTATGATGATAACCATGTCTTTATTCCTTGTAATACAGGGATGTCATTCTCAATTAAAAGAATATCATCCACATATAATACAAGAAATACAATAACTGAACTATTAGCCTATTTATAGATGCAAGGTTCTTCTTTATTCTTAACAAAGACATAAGATTTGATTACATTATCAAATCATATGTTTCAACTCATAGATGCTTGCTTAAGTCCATAAATGGACTTCTGTAGCCTGCACACTTTAGACTCATCTTTAGATATAAAACCTTCAGGCTGTATCATGATTCATATACACCTGTTCTTCTAAATTATCATTTAGAAAAGCAATTTTAACATTCATCTGCCAAATCTCATAATCTAAGTGCTCTGCTATGGCTAGCATAATCGAATGAATTTTAGCATTGCCATAGGAGAAAATGTCTCGTCATAGTCAATATCATAACATTGATGACACCCCTTAGCAACCAAACGTGCTTTATAGGTCTCTATCTTTCCGTCTGCATCTCTTTTTCTCTTGAAAATCCACTTACACCCTATGGGTTTTATCCCTTTGGGTGGATCAACTAATGTCCATACATTATTGTCCTTCATAAAATCAAGTTTGGATTTCATGGCATCAAGCCATTTGTTGGAGTCAGTCCTTTGCATAGCATCCATATAGGTAATTGGATCCTCATTATTCTCATCGAGCTCAACAGGATCCTTGTTCTGGATCAAGAAACCTAAGTATCTGTTTGGTTGATGTGGTACTCTACTTGATCATCGTAATGGTGCATCCAAAATTGGTTTTGAGTTTGATTTAATCAACTCGGATTCTAAGGGTTTAATGGTTTGTATTGCTTCTTCTACTTGATGAACTTCTTCAAGTTCAATATTGAAGCTATTTGTTCCTTTCCTAAGAAACTCCCTCTCAACAAAAACTGCTTTATTACTAACAAACAACTTTTGTTCTTCATTATTGTAGAAGTAATATCCTTTGGTTTCTTTTGGATAGCCAATAAAAAAATATTTGTCAGATTTAGATTCAAGTTTGTCTGATTTTGCACATTTCACATAACCCATACACCATCAAACTCTTAGATAGGTGATAACCGATTTACGTTCATACCACATCTCATGTGGAGTTTTAGAAACAAACTTATTTGAAACCTTATTAAGAATATGACAAGCTGATTCTAATGCATATCCACAAAATGATATGGCAAGCTTGTAAAACCCATCATAGACCGAACTATGTCTAACTGGGTTTGATTCCTTCTTTCCGACACACTGGTATGTTGCGGTATTCCTGAAGGAGTCCATTGGAAGAGAATCTCATTCTTCCCTAGATATGTTACAAATTTATTTGAAATGTATTCTCCTTCTCGATCTGATCGAAGGATCTTAATACACTTTCCTGTTTAATTTTCTACTTCTTTATAATATAGTTTAAATATTTTAAATGACTCAGATTTATGTCTCATAAGATAGACATAACCGAACCTAAAAAAGTCATTTGTAAAAGTAATAAAGTAGTAATATTCTCCTTTGACACAAGTGCTCATTGGCCCACATACATCAGTATGTACTAGACCCACTAGCTCTTTGGCTCTTTCACCTTTTCAAGTAAAAGATGACTTAGTCATTTTACCAAGAAAATAGGATTCACCAGTAGTTAATGATTCACAATCATCAACTTGAAGGATGCCCTCCTCGGTTAACTTGTTTAATCTGATCTTATTGATATGACCTAGCTGATGGTGCCAAAGATAAATATTTGTTACATCAGTTATTATATGGCGCTTACTTAATTCATACACTATATTCACAAGCTATGATAATATATAAATGCCATTAGACAAATGCCCAGACATTACAGTGACTCCATTTATAATAACTTTTTGCTAGAATGCCTACGTTCAACAAGAACGTTGGGCAAAAATGACAATCATTTAGTACGATGGCATTTTTATTGAAAACCATTTCAAGAACTCCTAATGCCAGCACTAGAACTAATCTTTCATCCCCGACATTGAGGAATCTTTCATTTTTTTCAAATCTTCTAGTGACCTGTAGTCCCTGCAACAAATTATAAATGTTAAAACAACTCTTGATATCCAATACACAGGTCTTATTATCATATATAAAAAAATTACAAGGTGTTATCATATAAATACCTTGTTAAGCAACATCTTACTCCTTTTTCTTCTTTGGCCTATTTGGATCAAGTGTGGCAATGTAAAGAGGACAACTCCTCTTTCAGTGCCCTTGCTTCATGCAATGAAAGTATTCAGCCTGACTTTTATCATCAACTTTCTTCTTCTGCATCTGACCACTTATAGATGTCCTAGCATGTTGCAGCTTTTTCTTATTCTTTTTCTTCTTTCCTTTCCCAAAGGGGTGATGCCCTACCTTAGATCCTTCACCACATTAATCAAACCCTTAGAGAGCTGGTTATTTTTCTCAAAGTTCTGTAACAACCCCAACAAACCATGGTAGTTGACTATAGGCTTTGTCATTCGATAATGAGTAAGGAACGGTCGAAAGGATTGAGGCAAGGTGTTGACCCAATTATTGATTTTGATGATTAATAAAATACATGAGTATATTCACTATGTTTCTAATAGATTTAACAAGTGTTACATGGATTAAAAATGTTTGATCAATCAGAAGGAATAAAAAAATAAGTTTTGAATCAAAATTTTAAAAGGATTTTTAAAGTTCAGAGCTTGGAGTCGACACCCAAATAGTTAGGAGCGACCCCAAGGCGTATTAGAAGTTTTCTGGAATTTTGGCACGGTCTGGAGTCGACACCCAGAGTTTCAGAGCCGACTCCAACCTGAGATACAGAGAAGTATTTTGTTTCAGTTTTTGGAGCCGACACCTAGAATTTGAAAGCCGATACCTGAGAGTTCGGGAGCCGACACCTGAGTTTCTAGAGCCAACTCTAACCTGAGAACAGAGAGCGTGTTTTTATGAGCATTTTTGGAGCCAACACTTTTGGTTTATGGAGCCGACTCCCGAAAGCGACGATCCGACACTTAACTTTATTGGAGCCGACCCCTCAACAACTTTTTATTTGCTATTTTTGGATACCCAATTTGGAGCCGACACCAGAAAAGTTGGAGCTGACTCCAACCTGTCAGGAATGGATTTTTTATTTGTCAGAACGACTCCAACGGTAAGATTTTTACTACCTAACCTCTAACGGCTTTTTTTTTTGTGTAGAAAGATCCAAGCATCTCACAATGGCTATATTTCCCACCTAAACCTGGATTAAGAGATCTATAAAAAGGGAAAATCATCCATTTGAAAAACAGAGAACAGAGCAAAAAAAAAATGAGAGAAAAATAGACTGAAAAATCCAAAAAATCTTGAGGAAGAAATCAAAGAGGAAAGACTCAAAGCTCAAACCCATCAACCTCAGAAAGCGCAAAGAGAAATCCACAAGCTTCTCAAGTTCAAATCAAGGAGATTTTCATCAATAAAAGAAAGAAAGCAAAAGCCCCAAAATCCTCAACTTCTCAACGGCAAATTTTTGTGAAGAATCTGAGCTGAGGCCCTGATTCAATTTTTCAAAGGAGAAGAGGAAAAGAAGAAAAGAAGAAAAACATTCATTCAAAGAGCTTCAAACATGCTTTTCATATCCTTGTTTACTTTATTATTTATTTGCTCATTTGAGGAGATGTTGTGTATTCATAACTCTATTTTTCATTATTATTTGCTAGTTCAATCGAGGATTGAATTAGTGGAGGTAGTATACCTCGGTACAAGCTAAGGATAGCTTATGGTTGGGTTGTGTGCTGGTGAGCCCAAAAAATCAGCTGGGTTCGTTGTGATCCCGGGGGAAACAATAAGTTTTGAGTTGTGAGCTTGTAAAATAACTCAACTGTAATCAAGTGAATTATAGTATAGACCCAAGTGATACTTGGGAGTGGACGTAGGTGTTGGATACACCGAACCACTATAAAATCTATGTTTGTCGTGCTTTGTTTCTTTGTCTCTCTCTATCTCATTTAGTTGTGATTAGCATTTATTTATATTTTGCACTCAAGCTCTTTCATATCAAAGCAAATAGTTTTTAAAAGAGTTAAATTTTTTTTTAAGAACCCAATTCATCCCCCCCTATTGGGTTGCTATCTGGGCCAACAATTGGTATTAGAGCTTGTGCTCATTTCTTGTTTGATCCAACGATCAAGAGTTAGAGATCCAAATGGTAGCTCAAGCTGGATCTTCATTTGCTGAAGGTCATTCTACCAATAGACCTCCTTTATTTAATGGTTCTAATTATTCTTATTGGAAAGCTAGAATGAGAATTTTTATTCAAGCTTTAGATTATGAGCTTTGGAGTGTAATCACTAATGGACCTAGCACACCACACACTTAATAGTGTTGGGGAGTGCAGAATACCCCCAAGATCATGGCTATAGTGTATATGAGTAATACAAAAAAAATTTACCATTCTAATCTATGAGTATAAGATCATACCTTCAGATTAGAACCTTGGAATACTTTGATTCGATTGCTCGACCTCAACCTTTTAGCCTTCCGCCGTATTCCTGAAAATACCTTCCTTCTCTCACAAGATGGTGGGATCTCTCGGCCGACCTAGGGTTTCTTATTTTTCTTTTTCCTTAAAAACGTTGACCCTAGCAACCAACTGAGAGGGTATTTATAGGGCTACAACAGGGACCAATAGGCAAATATGAAAAGGACTTCCACGTAATCAAATCTCCCAATCCTATCCCGGGTTAGGATTCAATTACGTAAATTACAATTCATTCCACTAAAGAATTATAATTGTACTCCTAATCACATTCAAATTTATATTTTCGAGCCTTAATATTAAATACTTATTATCTCCCCATGTTAAGATTACAGATATCCACCAATTAAATTTAAATACTGACAATATAATTTAATTGGCTGTTATTATCCTTGAGACTTATCCACTTAACTTATTTGATGTATCGGATTCAAAATTCACTTGCAAGATTTGATACAATCAAAACTTATAAGCTTTCTCAAGGGGATATCATCAATCCAAATTAACAGGACGTGGATTCCTTCAACTATTAATATTCACCATATATAATGTTATTGCCCAACCCACTGAGTTTATTGACTCATATAGAATCTCACTCTATGTGTAATCAAAGCAATAATCACTACATACACGTGTCTAGAAATAGAATTCAGATTAAGAGCATAAGTAATCATAATATTCATGAGTTTTAAATTATTTTATAAAGTCAGTATAAAATAATTAACTCAACTGGGTCCTGTTCAATACACACAAAGTGTACTAGCACAAATAGTTAGAATAAACCATTCCCCGTAGTCAAGACAGACCTACTAAAAATTTGTGCTACAGTTCTACTGATGGTGTGTTCAATTCCATCTAAAACTGTGAACAATAAACTTGTATTCTAAAAGAACCGATGATCTAGTCTTCTGTGTGTAAGTCGTACTCTACACACTAGATCAAATACTCTTTGTAAATACTAGACACATGCACATATATAGTAAATGGCACACATTGCTCAAAATAAATTCTCATTAAAAATGTAAAGACATAACATAAAGCATATCTTTTAGTCTATATCTCTATCAAATAGATGGTTCAATAGTTCCTAAACCCGAAAGGGATTGGAATGAGAACGATAGAAAAATGGCTCAGCTCAATGCTAAGGCCATGAATGTTTTATATTGTGCTTTAGATGCTAATGAGTTTAATAGAATTTCTACATGTATTTCTGTAAAAGAAATTTAGGATAGACTAAAAGTTATCCATGAGGGTACTAATCAAGTCAAAGAATCTAAGATTAATATTCTTGTTCATAAGTATGAATTGTTTAGCATGGTATAAACTGAATCTATAACATGCATGCATACAAGATTTATTGATATTGTGAATGGTTTAAAGAGTCTTGGCAAGACCTATACTAACTCTGAATTGGTTCATAAAATTCTTAGGTCTCTTCCAAGATTATGGGAAGCGAAAGTAACTGCCATCCAAGAAGCCAAAGATTTAAATACATTACCTTTGGAAGAGCTACTTGGATCATTGATGACCCATGAACTAACCATAAAGCAAAATCAAGAGGAAGAAGTCAAAAAGAAGAAAATGATTGCCCTTAAAGCTGCAAAAAAGGAAACAAGCAACAGTGAGGAAGAAGAGAAGATGATGAGACAACACTTCTTGCTAAGAAATTCAAAAGATTTATGCAAAGAAGGAGACCCTTCCACAAGAAAAAATTTGAAACAAAGGTGGATGGTGAAAAAGAAAAAGAAAAGGACAAGGATAAAGAGAAAGACCCCCTCATATGCTATGAATGTAAGAAATCGAGGCAATTTAGATATGATAGTTCTCAATTGAAAAAGGAATAAAAGAACAAGAAAAAGGCATACGTTGCAATATGGAGCGATAGCGAAGAATCCTCATCCGAGGAAGAATAAAAAAAAGTTGCAAACATTTGCTTTATGGCAAAAGAAGACGATGAGGTATGTATCGAAACTCATGACTTTACCTTTGATGAATTGTTTGATGCATTTAATGAATTAGTTAGTAATTTTAAAATACTAAAAAAGAAAAGTAAATTTTTGAAAAATGATAATTTAAATCTTGTCAAAGAAAAGGATAAACTAACACATGAAGTTGAAGAATTGAAATATGAAAATAAGAATTTGTTAAAAGATAAAGAGTCAATTTCTAATGAAAATGTTAGCTTAAAGAAAGAAGTTGATAAATATAAAAATATAGTTGATAAATTTACATATAGCTCTGAAAAACTAAATTTGTTATTGAGTAATCAAAGAGCTGTATTTGATAAAGCTGGATTAAGTTATAGGCCTAACAAGAAACAAAAGTATGTTAAAAATTTCTTTAGAAAAGAACATGATAAAAATGATATTTCATGTTATTGTTGTAACAAGAAAGGACATAAAGCCTATGAATGTAATTTTAGAAAAATTAACAAGGATTTAAGTATTAAAGGAAAGAAAATATGGATTCCGAAAGGAACAATCTTTGTTGCTACTAACCATGAAGGACCAAGAAAGCTTGGGTACCTAAACAGAAAGTTTGATTACTTTGCAGGAGTGTCTTGCGGTCAAAAGATCAAAACGAAAGTGGTATCTTGATAACGGCTACTCAAGACGCATGACGGGTGACAAGGAGCAATTTATCACCCTTGAGGATAAAAGAGGAGGAGTTGTCACATTTGAGATAATGGTAAAGGCCAGATTATGGGATTTGATAAAATTCAGATAACTCCCTCCACTTTCATTGAAAATGTTCTTTATGTAGATGGTTTAAAGCATAACTTAATTAGTATTAGCCAATTGTGCGATAAAGGTTTCAAAGTTTCATTTGAAGCTTCTATCTGCACTGTTTCTAATCCCATTGACAATAGCATTATATTTGTTGGTAATAGAAATGGCAATGTATACTTAATTGATTTAGATAATTTATCTACTAGTAATCATTGCTTAGTTGCTAATAATGCTAATGTAAATGAGATTGGATGGCTATGGCATCGTAGATTAGGTCATGCAAGCACACACTTGATTTCAAAATTGAATAAAATGGACTTAGTTAAAGGACTTCCAAAGTTAGATTTTGAAAACAACCAAATTTGTGATGCATGTCAATTTGGAAAACAAACTAGAAACTCTTTCAAATCTAAAAATGTAGTTTCCACTTCTAGGCCACTAGAGCTACTTCACATGGACCTTTTTGGACCTACTAGAACAACTAGTCTAGGAGGAAAGAAATATGGCCTTGTGATAGTAGATGATTATTCTAGATTCACTTGGGTATTATTTTTGGCTCACAAGGATGAGACTTTCTCAATATTTCTGAAATTCTTCAAGAAAGTTACTAATGAGAAAAATAACACCATAGTGTCTTTTAGAAGTGATCATGGCACAGAATTTAAAAATCATTTATTTAAAAATTTCTACATTGAACATGACATTCACCATAATTTTTTGCACCTAGAACACCAGAGTAAAATGGAGTTGTAGAAAGAAAAAATAGAACTTTAGAAGACATGGCCCGTACCATGCTATGTGAAAGCAACCTACCAAAATACTTTTGGGCGGAAGCTATAAACACGGCATGTTACATCCTTAACAGAGCCCTAATTAGGCCAATTCTCAAGAAAACTCCCTATGAATTATGGAATAATAGTAACCAAACATTAGTTATTTTCATGCATTTGGCTGTAAATGTTTTATTCCTAATAATGGAAAAGATAATCTTAAAAAATTTGATGCAAAATCTGATAAAGGCATATTCTTAGGATACTCAACAACTAGTAAAGCCTATAGAGTATTTAACAAAAAATCCTTAATTATAGAAGAATCTATTCATGTAATTTTTTATGAGTCTTTAGCATCAAGTTCAGAAAAGATTGATGATGAGGAAGATACAAATATACTAGAAAGAAATATTGAAAAATTAAATATAGATGTATCTCCAGATCATGAACAAGAAGCTAAAGATGATGATTCACCTAGGGTTGATGTTATTGATACTAATCATAATGAGGTAGAACTTCCTAGAGATTGGAGATATGCCTATGGTCATCCGAAGGAATTGATTATAGGTGATCCATCTCAAGGAGTAAGAACTAGATCATCTATGAGGAATATCAATAATTATCTTGCATTTGTTTCTCAAATTAAGCCTAAAACTATTGAAGAAGCTGAAAAAGATAGTAATTGGATGCTAGCTATGCAAGAAGAATTAAATCAATTTACTAGGAATAATGTATGGTCCTTAGTTGATAAACCTAAAGGTCATTCAGTTATAGGATCTAAATGGGTATTTAGGAATAAATTGGATGAAAATGGCATAGTAATCAGAAATAAAGCTAGATTAGTTGCAAAAGGATATAATCAAGAAGGAATTGATTTTGATGAAACTTTTGCACCTGTAGCTAGATTAGAGGTAATTAGATTACTACTTGCATTTGCATGTCATATGAACATCAATCTATTTCAAAAGGATGTTAAAAGTGCATTTTTAAATGATTTTATAAATGAGAAAGTTTTTGTAGAACAACCACCTGGTTTTGAAGATCATGAATTTTCAAATCATGTTTTTAAATTACACAAAGTACTATATGATTTAAAACAAGCACCTAGAGCTTGGTATGATAGGTTAAGTAAATTTCTAATTGAAAATGATTTTTCTAGAGGAAATGTAGACAAAACCCTATTTTTGAAAAGAAAAGATAAAGACTTATTAGTAGTACAAATATATGTAGATGTATTGTATTCGGTGCTACTAACAATCATTTGTGTCAAGAATTTGCTAAGCTAATGTAGGGTGAATTCGAGATGAGCATGATGGGAGAACTCAACTTCTTCCTAGGACTTCAAATCAAGCAAAGCAAAGAAGGGATTTTCATCAACCAAACTAAGTACACAAAGGAAATTCTCAAGAAGTTTAGAATGGAATCAATTAAACCCCTTGGAACACCTATGAATCCTTCATGCAAATTGGATAAAGATGAAGACGGTAAGAAAATTGATCAAAAACATTATAGAGGTATGATCAGATCTCTTTTACTTAACCGCAAGTAGACCTGATATCATGTTTGCTGTTTGTTTATGTGCTAGATTTCAATCAGAACCTAAAGAATCTCACTTAATTGATGTAAAAAGAATACTAAGATATCTAAGTGGAACAAAAAATGTAGGATTATGGTATTCTAGAGATTCAACACTGAATTTAATTGCTTATTTTGACTCTGATTATGCTGGATGTAAACTAGATAGAAAAAGTATAAGTGGTGCATATCAATTTTTAGGAAGTAACTTAATCTCTTGGTTTAGCAAAAAGCAAAATTTGGTTGCATTATCTACTGCTGAAGCAGAATATGTTGCAGCTAGAAGTTGCTATGCTCAAATCCTTTGGATTAAGTGATAACTTGAAGATTATGGCATAACACTTGATAAAACTCCTATTAGATGTGACAATACTAGTGCAATCAATCTAACTAAGAATCCAATACAACATTCAAGAACTAAGCACATTGAAATTAGATATCATTTTATAAGAGAACATATAGCTAAAATGAAATTTGCATTGATTATGTTAATACTGAAGAACAGTTAGCTGACATATTTACAAAACCTTTGAGTGAGGAGAGATTTTGTTATCTTAGAGGAGAATTAGGGATTTGTGATCCTTTGGATTGATTTTGAAACCCCTAAGGAATGATTATCTAGAATTCAATCAATTTCTTGAGATTTCTCTCATGATTTTAAGGATAATTTATCTAAACATTTGAGCAATTTGATTCTCCACATTCCAAAGATTTTTTCAAAAATTTATTGATTTTATTTTGATATGTTTCGGTTGTTTAAAACTCACCTATTTTTCTCTGAAACTATCAGTGGAGTCGACACCTTAATTTATGGAGTCGACACCTTGTCTGTGTTGCTCTTGGTCTCTAACCTTGGAGTCGACACCCACTTAAGCGGAGCCAACTCCAGCTCGGGCGCTAACAGTGTTAGCGACTTGGAGTCGACACCCGACTTTGCGGGAGTCGACACCCGGTGGACCCAAACTAATTATATTAGGGCAGAGTCGACACCTTCTCATTTCATATCTTCTCCAAACCCTCTCAAAAACATCTCCAAACCTCCCAAAGCTAAATATCCCTCAAATCAACCATTCCCTAAAATTCCAATGGCACCTAAGCATAGGGGATCGGTCTTTGATGCTCCCGTGGCTACAAGGAAGCGTACGGCTCGGCATCCCATCCGTGAACCTACTTCAAGCGAAATTCCTCTTCAACTCACTCAGATAATCCTAGCTCCTCCTCTCCTCAAGTAGATACCCTTGCTGGGCAAGTCATAACTATGGGAAGGAAGGTAGATTTTGATTTCTTTGAAGCCGAGGGTTTTTCAATTGGTAGATAAATTAAAGAGCTCGGTTGGGATAAGGTATGTTCTTTGGATGTTCCCACTTATTCGGCCCTAGTTAAGGAATTTTACCTCAATTTATCAAGGGAAGATGGTGGAATAGTTAGTTCTGTAAGAGGGAAAAGAATTCATCTCACATTTCAAATTTTAGGAAATCTTTTAGCCATTCCTGTCGCTGGGCTTACTGCAAACATTCATAGTGAGAGATCAGATGCGTTATCAAGGATGTTAGGAAGGGAAGTAACTAAGTTTGAGGAAGTTAGGGCAAATCAATTGCCACTTGAGCTTAGACTGTTACATAACATTTGTGGTAGGATCCTATTTCCCAAGACTGGTCGTTTTGAGTATGTCTCAGAGCGAGACATAGTGATTATGGATAGTGTTTTGATGGGTCAGCCAATCAATCTTGCTGGAATGATGATATGGTATATGGCTGAGACCGGGGGCAAGATGAGACTTCATTGCCTTATGGGATGATCCTGACCATGGCTTTTAAAAGTCAAGGAGTTGTTATTTCTGACAATGAGCCATCGAAAAACCTTAGACACACTGACTATTACAGCTTGGCTACTGTGCACAGAATGGGGTTTGTAAAAGTGGATGGTAGATGAGAAAGGAAAGGTCATCTGAATGAGAGAGCAGCTGACATTAGGACCACTGCACCATCTGAGGCAGGACTATCAGTGAGGCATCCATCACCAAAGCCTAGCAGATCATCACCACCACCGGCATCTACTCCAGCTCCTGCATATGTACCACTGCCTATGTCATCCATTGGTTTTTCTAATATTCAGTTAGAACAGCTTAAAAGTTTATTTGCTACTCACAAGGAAGAAATGAAAACAGAAACTGACAATAGTTTGATGAATTTAAGAGAAATATAGTATTCTTTGGATGAGAGAGTTGGTAAAATTGAATCCACACTTGGAGCCTCCGCAGAATCTTTGAAGAATGATCTCAAGAATATTTTTGAAGAACTTAAAGAAATTAGAGGAGATTCAGAGACTTGCTCCAAATGCAATGTTGAGCTTCAGGACAAAATTATGATTGCATGTGCATTTGTTGATAGAAGACTAAAGGAATTTGTAAGAACTCAAAGTGAAGGAATGGAAAAAATATTAGAAGATTTGCAAAGACTTCTTAGAACTAATCTTTGATTATCTTGTAATGAAGTTTCTTTAATGTTATTGAAAGATGATGTTTAGTTTAGTTTGATGTTGATTTTCTTTTTACTAAAGTTTTGATGTAATGAAGTTTCTTTTTGTAATATGATGTAATTCTTGAAGTATGTAATGAACTTATTTGATACTTAATGAATATCATTTGATCTTTGAAGCATCTCTCAATTTTGTCATTTAACTTGAAACTTCTTAATCTTTTTGTTGATTACAAAAAAGGGGGAGAAGTAATTGATAGTCGTATATGCATTGAAAGTTATATAGAGGGAGAAGTATTTAGTATTTGCATTGGAACAAATAAGCTTAATTAATTGGTATTGCATATAGGGAGAAGTAATTGACATATGTGCATTGAAAGGAAGAAGCCTAACTTAATTTGATACAATTTGATATGATTATTTAATTAGTATCAAACATTAAAAGTTTACTGTTAAAAGGAAAGAATAGATGTTAAATTGAGTATCATATGGGGAGCTACTTCGTTCAGGGGGAGCTTACCTATGAGAACTAAATATTTAAGAAATTTGATTTAAAAACCTTATTGTTTAAATCATGCATATACTCAATGTTTTTATAATCATCAAAAAGGGAGAGATTGTTAACCCAATTATTGATTTTGATGATTAATAAAAGACATGAGTATATTCACTATGTTTCTAATAGATTTAACAAGTGTTACAGGGATTAAAAATGTTTGATCAATCAGAAGGAATAAAAAAATAAGTTTTGAATCAAAATTTTAAAAGGATTTTTCAAAGTTCAGAGCTTGGAGTCAACACCCAAATAGTCAGGAGCCGACCTCAAGGCGTATCAGAAGTTTTCTGGAATTTTGGCACGGTCTGGAGTCGACACCCAGAGTTTCAGAGCTGACTCCAACATGAGATACAGAGAAGTGTATTCTATTTCAGTTTCCGGAGCCAACACCTAGAATTCGGGAGCCAACACCTGAGAGTTCGGGAGCCGACACCTGAGTTTCTGGAGCCGACTCTAACATGAGAATAGAGAGCGTGTTTTTATGAGCATTTCTGGAGTTGACACTTTTGGTTTGTGGAGCCGACTCCCGAAAGAAATGAGCCGACACTTAACTTTATTGGAGCCGACCCCTCAACAACTTTTTATTTGCTATTTTTGGATACCTGATTTGGAGCCAACACCAGAAAAGTTGGAGCCGACTCCAACCTGTCAGGAACGGATTTTTTATTTGTCAGAACGGACTCCAATGGTAAGATTTTTTCTACCTAACCTCTAACGGTTATTTTTCTTTGTGTGTAGAAAGATCCAAGCATCTCACAATAGCTATATTTCCTACCTAAATCTGGATTAAGAGATCTATAAAAAGGGGAAATCATCCGTCTGAAAAATAGAGAACAGAGCAAAAAAAAGGAGAGAAAAATAGACTGAAAAATCCGAAAAATCTTGAGGAAGAAATCAAAGAGGAAATACTCAAAGCTCAAACTCATCAACCTCAGAAAGCTCAAAGAGAAATCCACAAGCTTCTCAAGTTCAAATCAAGGAGATTTCTATCAATAGAAGAAAGAAAGCAAAAGCCCCAAAATCCTGAACTTCTCAATTGCAAATTTTTGTGAAGAATCTGAGTTGAGACCCTGATTCAATTTTTCAAAGGAGAAGAGGAAAAGAAGAAAAGCATTCATTCAAAGAGCTTCAAACAGGCTTTTCTTATCCTTGTTTACTTTATTATTTATTTGCTCATTTGAGGAGCTACTGTGTATTCATAACTCTATTTTTCATTACTGTTTGCTAGTTCAATTGGGGGATTGAATTAGTGGAGGTAGTATACCTCGGTACAAGCTAAGGATATCTTGTGGTTGGGTTGTGTGCTGGTGAGCCCAAAAAACCAGCTAGGTTCATTGTGATCCGGGGGAAACAACAAGTTTTGAGTTGTGAGCTTGTAAAACAACTCGACTGTAATCAAATGGATTATAGTGTGGAACCAAGTGATACTTGGGAGTGGACGTAGGTGTTGGATACACCGAACCACTATAAAATCTTTGTGTTTGTCGTGTTTTGTTTCTTTGTCTCTCTCTATCTCATTTAGTTGTGATTAGCATTTATTTATATTTTACACTCAAGCTCTTTCATATCAAAGCAAATAGTTTTTAAAAGAGTTAATTTTTTTTAAAGAACCCAATTCACCCCCCCCCCCTCTTGGGTTGCCATCTGGGCCAACACAAGGAATTCAAGATTGCATCTTTTCCCAACTACTCATGCAGGAAAAAGCCGAGCTTTTTTAGGAGTTATATCTTCTCGATCATGTATAATACATGATCAGTGATAGGAAATACATCCCTCATTCAAGAATTAAAAATAGCACAACTAGTCTTATACCTTTCAATGTCATCAGGTGTGCTAAAAGATTCACTCAACACTTGAATGATTTATTCCAACTAAGCATTCTCAAACCGACGACCGAATTTATCGTTCATTACTGCTAGCATGATGCAATGCATGCTAGTTCTATCACTGAGCCACTTTGATAAGTGTCTCTCTCAGAACTATGGGTGTTTGCATTAGGTATCTCTGATGCAGGATTATTCAGAATATACAGTCATGCTCAAGGATGATCTTGAGTTTTCTAAACCAGCTATTGAAATTTAAACCATTCAACTTGTCACTATCCAATAAGAACCTTAATGATAAATTAGTGGTCATTTTCTGCATAAAGAAAAACTAAACATTATTAGTATATAAATTTTCAATCTAAAGACTTGGACTTTAGTCTAAAGATTCTTTCACTATTTTGTTCAAATTAGCAGCCTCTACACCCTAATTTAAAAAAATTATTCTTAATTCTTTAGTGGGCACTAAGATCCACATAGACTGTATACAGGCCCAAGTGGAGCTTGGCCAACCCATATGCATCTAAGAGTAGGTTCAAAATCAATTATTTTTCTAAATAGTGTTCATTTTTGCCCCAGGTTCCTCTTCAGCAGGCATAGAGCGCCTCCACTAAAAGTTCTGGTTAGGTTCAACCATTAAATAATATAATCAGTACAACCTATCTATAGACAACCAAGCTCGAGTGGAGCTTGGCACACCTGACTATCTATTTAATAGTTGTCCTGACTTATTATATAATGAATAATAATTCCAATGGTTGACAAGCACCAGGCATAAAGTACCTTCAATGATTATCAAGACATTGGACTCATTATTACTCATCTTAATGGGAGGCTATGACCTAGTTATCATATAACTATTTCATTTTAAGGACCTAATAATTTTAGAGGATTTAATAATCTAAAGATGAATTGATTAATCAAGTTCTCCCACTGAATCTTTGAAAATAGTAGAAGGAGACAAGATTAAGTCAGGTTAAATGGCATCTATATCAGTCAGGCTGATTACCTTACAGGCATGGGTCAACTTGAATCAGGTAAATGATCTCAATCATAAATGGTTCACCATATTGACCAGGTAAGCGAGACTGATAGGAGGGATGTGCCATTAACTCGTTAAAGATGCATCAGTACTAGTAGCTCCCTGTTAACCCAATTGAGGATTTTGATGATTAACAAAACTATTTGAGTATAACATTTGATGTTACTAATGATTTTGATTAAGTTTTTCAGATTATAAGTCTATTTGATGATCAAAATCAAGAAGGAAAATCAAGTTCTATTTTGAATCTAATGTCAAGGTAAGATTGCAGACATTAGAGTCGACACATGGAATCATAGAGCTGACTCCAGAAAACGGTACAGACTTAGAGTCGACTCCGGGACTGTGAGAGCCGACTCTATCAGAAACAACAGAATGATGGATTTTCAGGCCACGACCTAGAGTTGACTCCCAGACTTCTAGAGTCGACTCCAGAAGAATTTTGTGTCGACCCCAAAAAAGTCAGAGATGACTCCAGATCGAGCGGATTAAATTATTTTGAGTTAGAGCCAACTCCAGAAAAGCCAGAGCTGACTCCAGAATGTCAGACACGGCTCCAGAACTGTCAGAACGACTCTAAACTTTATCTTTATCTATTTTAATCCCAACGGCTATTGTTATTTATGGATCTAATCCTTTTTCACTTGCTTCTAACGGATAGTTTCACACTATTTGTGGATTAATCGAATCTATAAGAAGAGGGTTGATTGCATCCCAAAAACAAGAGAGGAAAAGAAAAGAAAGAGGCAAAAAAAAAGAATAGAAAAAATCCTTGAGATCCATCAGAAAAGAGAAGAGGGAAAACCCGTAAGGAAAGATCATACTCATTCCCCAAAAGAAGAGAAAGAGATTCCAAGCCTTTGCTGTACTATTTAGAAGAAATCTCAAGAGAAGGAAGAAGCCCTAGTTTTTCCAATCTTCTGAGCCTCAAGAGTCTATTCAAAGGAAGATCCATTCAAAGGAAGAGAAGGAAGAAGCCACCAAGATCTTCGAATCAGGCTTTGGTTCCTAATCTCTATTTACTATTTCATTATTGTATATTTTCTCATTGAAGGAGCAGTTTGCTTTTGTAAAATCAAATACTGTTTGCTGGGTCAATCTGGTGATTGATTCAGTTGAGGCTGTTAGCCTTGTGCAAGCATTAGCTTGTGGTTTTATGTTTTGTGCTGGTGAGCCTTGAAAACCAGCTGGGTTCGTTGTGCACCCGTGAAAACAACAAGTTCGAGTTGTGAGCTTGCAAAACAACTCTGTTGTAATCAGTTTGATTATAGTGTGAACCCAAGAGGTACTTGGGAGTGGACGTAGGTGTAGGTACACCGAACCACTATAAAATCTATTGTGTTTGTCGTGATTGTCTCTTTATCTTCAACTCTCTGTTTATAGTTGCTTAGTTTTAAATCTATGAATCTAAGTTTTTATTTCCGCCGGGGGTTTTCTTTCAAAAGAGTTTAATTTTTGAAAAACCCAATTCACCCCCCCTCTTGGGTTGCTATCTGGACCAACAATTGGTATCAGAGCTAGTGCTCATTTGATTTGATCTAACGATCAAGAGTCAAAGATCCACATGGCAACTCAAGCTGGTTCATCTTTTTCCGAAGGACAATCTACTAATAGACCACCCCTATTTAATGGTTCTAACTATGGTTATTGGAAGGCTAGAATGAAAATATTCATTCAAGCACTTGACTATGATCTATGGAGTATTATAGTCAACGGACCACACACACCCACTGCTAGAGTTAATGGCATGGAGATTCCTAAACCGAAAACGGAATGGGATGAACATGATAGAAAATTGGCACAACTCAATGCCAAAGCAATGAATGTCTTATACTGCTCATTAGATGCAAATGAATTCAATTGCATATCTATTTGCATTTCTGCTATGGAAATCTGGGATAGACTTGAAGTCACCCATGAAGGAATAAATCAAGTCAAGGAATCCAAGATTAACATGCTAGTTCATAAATATGAATTGTTTAAAATGGATGCATGTGAATCTATTG